>BSBK01006028.1:10000-414816 GCA_027943335.1 Chamaecyparis obtusa | reverse complement strand
TGAACAATTGGGTTGGTGCAAAGTGCTTGGCTTTCTAGTTGGTCATCCTCGCAAGCACTGCTTTGCTATCCTGTGTTGCAGAGGCCGAGTGGTGCGATTGGTCAGGGCATAACGATCTTTTTTCTGGGGTTCTCTACAAATTTGGCTAGGTTAGTGGGGGTTTGATTTATTGGTTAAAGATGGTTAGTATAGTCAAGAGTATATGTGACCAAGCTCCTTTTTTGATAATGCCAGGGGTCTGTAGGAGTTTTTCCTTTCATAGATAATAGAGCACTGTAATGGTCTGTAATTATCGATTATAGTTTTTTGGTTTGAAGGTCTGAACTAGAATGGCTTCTACCCTTATTGTAAATTTCTTGTTTTATTAATAAAATATCATTATTACCGAGCAAAAGAAAAAAATGTATATATATATATATATATATATATATATATATATATATATATATATATATATATATATACTATATCTATATATATATATATATATATCTATATAATATATATATATATATATATAAATATTATATATATATATATATATATATATATATATATATATATGTATATTAATATATATATGTATTATATAGTATTGTATGTATGTATATATGTATGTATGTATGCCTGCAATATGCCAAACCAAAGAGGAAATCAACAAGAGAAATAAATGCAAAGAAAAATGGGTGGGAGAGTAGGCTCAGAGTGTTTGCCCAAAGGAGAAAGTAAGTAGAAAAGACAAAAAGTACTAATAATAAATATGTGTGTGTGTGTACGCAGAAGATTTCAGGGTATATAAGATACCTACAAATGCAAAGGAAGGTGATAAAGCGCCAATTTGTAAACTGCTATTGTTAACTCAAATGCTTAAGTTCGCATCATTTTTTAAAAATGTCAGCTTCCTAAATAGGCCTCTCAATCTAGGCCAGAAAGCAAAACATCCTAGGTTAGAATCAATCAGAGAACACTCATCCCCACCATGTATCCTACCAAACCAAAATTCTATCCGCCGTAGAAACTAAATACCATATTCTAACTTATCCCAATAGAGTTGAGATGAGCCAACATACCATAGAATGCATATCCATATCTGTGCTTTCAAATGCCATTAAAATTCCATAGAGAGTATTATAAATAACCATAGTAATTATGTTTGTTAGCTTCCTAAATAGGCCTCTCAATCTGGGCCAGAAACCAAAACATCCTAGGTTAGAATCAATCAGAGAACACTCATCCCCACCATGTATCTACCAAACCAAAATTCTAACCTCCACAGAAACTAAATACCATATTCTAACTTATCCCAATAGAGTTGAGATGAGCCAACATACCATAGTATGCATATCCATATCTGTGCTTTCAAATGCCATTAAAATTCCATAGAGAGTATTATAAATAACCATAGTAATTATGTTTGTCTATGCAGTCTTGTAGCTAGTCCACTAAGTGTGCGATTAGCAATTTAAACACCACAAAATATAAAAACTAAACTATCAACAATTAGAGCTAACAAATAGAATATAATCTTAAATGCATGCATAAATAATAATAAATACATAAAGATATTTGTTATAGACAAATATCATATAGTTATGTGGGAAAAAGTATTAAGGAGAAACAAGAAATATTATCTCAATGAATTTAAACCTATATATGAGCACCACCAAAAGGCCTATATAAGGGTAAACCACACTTGGAGAGAACATATGTTTACAGTCTAAATGAATACTAAATATTATAAGTAGATAAAAGAAATAAAAATAAGAATGGGAGAAACAATTAAGGTTGTTGAGTTCGAGAAACACTTTATGCTACAACATAAATCATACAATGATGTCCAAACTATATATAGAGATTTATTAGTAGCAATTCTTTTCTATTTTTTTAAAAAGTAGGGATAGTTGAGAAAACAAATCATCAATACTTGACAAAAGATCACTATTAGAAAATTATATCAACTATCTCATACCCTACCTTTAACTTATGTTTCTATTCTATTATATGACATCTCCCAACCATATAACCAAAAGCTAAAGGCATTGTTGTATCATGCAATATATAATAAAAAAATCAAGAAGTTTATATTTATTTTGTGGACTTCAATAAAGTTTTTGATAGAAGTCCTATAATTAAATCATGGAGTAGAATGGAGGATCTAAACATATAAGAACAATATAGAGTAATAGTTTATAGGATTTATGCAGAAGACCAATTAAAAAACAAACTCAAGTAGGCCTGTTAGAAAGCTTGAGGAGTGATGTAGGAGCTAAAGAAGGATTCCTTTTATCTCATATCTTATTTAACATATATATTGACAAACTAAAAGAATGGCTCAATATGTAAGGAGAGAACATGTTCTTTTTATGAAAATATGTTAGAAGGCTTCTTTTATATGCAAATAATCTTGTCCTGATTGTAAGGTCCAACCATGGGTTGAAAGAACCCTTAAAAGTCTTAGAGTATTTTTACAAAGCTAAATGGACATGCAAGTTAATACCAATTAGACCTCAAACTTATTTTTTGTCCAATTAATAGGAAATAAATCAGCTCAAATTTTAAATTCAAGGAGTCATTTGGAAGAAGTAATATGGTACAAACATCTTGGGATAGACACCAACAACACACTTGATTTGAATACTTTTAGAAGGAGATTAATTCTAGGAGAATTTACAACACTTCATGTATTGTAGATTATAGGTAGAGAGGCTAAATTATGGGGTTGGGGAATTATTTAGGTTAACAATGATTCTAGAGGTATTTTATAGTTGTGAATTGTAGGCTACTTCACACTTCATGGATAAAACACAAGTACAAACAATCTGGAATCCTTGATTGTAAGGAAATTCAAAATTAAATGTTAGTTCCTTAGGATGAAATTTTACAAAAGAAATGCAACTTTCTTATTGACATAGGGAGTAGAGTTCACCTCTTAGGATATTTGGAAAACATTAACACATGAAAGCAAATAGATCACCAAAGAATATGACCAAATAGGTTTTGAACAAAAGGAGGACATCTCGATGAAACACAAAATGAGTGGATGACCAAATAGGATATCATCTTGAACTCTTGGCTAGATATAACAAATACATGAAGACATTTGTCATGGATAAATTAAGGGCAATCATGTGGGAAAAATAAATTGAGGAGAAAGAGGAATTTTTTTTTGGGTTGATAATAATATATATTTTATTAATATTTAAAAGATTTTTACATAATACATCAATTAATCCTAGAGATCCTTTACAAAACCACAAAAATATTGCACCCTTCCACCATCCATCAAAACCACAAAATCACCACCCAAACTAATGGTTTCCACCTAAGGCACAACCCCACCCATAGATGACAAAGCACACACCACAGAGAAACCACTATCCCCCATCATACATCATCAATAATTATTACAAAAAGTGAGAGGACCAAGCCCAAAACCCAACACCCCATAGGTATAAATCTAAAAAAAATAATGAAAGCCCTCCCCGTGTTCATACAAAACTTAGGGGTACCCATGCCTAACAGAAAAAGGACACAAAATTTCCCACCCGAGCATAAAAAAACCTAAGCATTCCCATTCTTCCCCCTGATACCTTCGCAAAAGTAGAACTAGTACAAATAGTCTTTTTTGAACGTCTTGCCTCGATACAATTGACTGGGAATTCACCACATCCATGGCTTGGCTAGCCTCAAACTCTTGCTTGTGCAAGGCCAACTTCAACTCTTCCCAAGCTGTTAGCACTTTCATTTTGTAGTCATCTTTATTCACCCTCCTCGACCAACACACAAACAGAATAATCCCAAACTCCTCTGCCTCCCGTGGATCTTTAATGTCTTTGGACACATCAAAACTGACCATTGGGGGACAACCTACTCAAAGACAGTCAATACCACAAAGAAAATGCTCATCCACCAGTGAATGCAAGACCCATTTGATGACATCCTCACCCTCTACCACCCCCAATCCCTAGGCAAGCACCAACGAAATGATGTCCATGTTCAGTCTATATCGGTGCTTAGTTTTCATGAACTCCTTCCTTAGTAGATCCAGAACCACCTTTATAATGTCTTGCTTGCATTTGAGAAGTGTCTTCAAATGTTGGGAAGACACCGGTCCGAAGAAATCCTATTGTTGTCAAGTGGTGACCAAAGAAAATGTCACCTTCATCTTCTCTTCACCACCCACAAAACACACCACGGTGTTCTATCAAAAAAGACACATGCCACCTTTAAAACAAAACACACAAAACTCTCGTCCCTTCATCAATACATTTCATGTCTCATAATTGATAGAGAAATAATTTCATTCTTCAATTGAAAGATCTTGGTAATCTTCCAATCACACCTCCCCCTCATTAGCAAACGTCAGTGTCCACTTCGACAATGCATCAACCACCTCATTCCCCTGCGCCTAATGTGCATTACCTTAAACCCTTCAAAGAAGGATAATTCCTTTTGAATTGCAAGAATAAATTTATGCAAGTGCCAAGTTTGCAATACACCCGTAATGATAGCCTTAACAATAATGAGAGAGTCACCCTCTAGATGTAAATTTTTAACCCCTAACTTCCTCCCTACCTTGATAGCCTAAAGCACAACCATGGCTTTTGCTACATTATTAGTCCCTTCCCATATCCTCTTAGCTCCCATCATAAAAATGTTACCACCACAGTCCCTGACAACAAACCCGATCCCTAAGGGACTTGGATTACTCTTTGACTCTTCATCAAAGTTAATCTTTACCCACCCTTCCTATGGTCTCATCCACTTAACAATTTCATCACCTTTTTTGGCCGGATTAAACCAACCGTAGGAGAAAGAGGAAATATTATCATAATGAATTTAATTCTATTGATGATCACCACAAAAGTTTTATATAAGAACAATGCTCATATGATAACACAACTAAATATTTCATATGAAATAGATAGATACAATAAACAACAAAAAAAAGAACTAAAAGAAAACATATATTTTAAATAACTAAAATTATTTAAATTTTAAAAATATTTTAAACTAAAATAGAAAACATACAATAATATCCATTAACTATAAGATTTATTAATAACTTCTAACAAAAAAAAATATATATATGAACTATACCATATCGTGCTATATCTCTTTAAAACTATTAAGAACTACCTTCAACCCCAAACCAACTCCACTACCCGTACAAACTCATACCATACTATAACTTTACTTTACTTTTCTTTTCTAATGCATCCCAAATCCAACCATACAACCAAAAGCTAAAGCCATTGCCGTCTCAAACAACAATATATAATTTAAAAATATAAAAATAAATTTCCTTTAATAGGAAATTTCTAACAGCCAAATTCTTTTTTTACCGTGTTTTGTGGAAAGCTAAAGCAATGTTTAAAAAAGCTGCTCTAGTTTCATTGCGAGATCTTATGGTACATGGGACGTTGGAGTATATATTGCTACTTTTCTATTGCTAATTTTAAGTTCGTCGGAGGAGGAGATTCATGTGAGATTGATATGGTGAAGGGAAGGGACAATTTCAATGCCGATGAACATTGTTCTGTGTCTACAACTACTTTTTAAGGCATCCCAAGCTTACAGTATATGCAACAGAAATTCAATATACAACAATCAATGGATCTGCAATGTTTTAAGCGACGCTGAAAATAATGAATCATCGATAGGCTAGATCTATTGCAATCTGGAGGAGGAGGAGTTCATTTGTGTATTTGTTTCCTTTGAGAAGCATGGCTGGGATTGGAATTGGGATTGGGGTGGCGTTGGACGTTCTTAAGAAAAGTCCAGCATTTTCCATTCACTCGTATACACATTTTTCAGCCACAACAGCTGCTGCTGCCGCCGCGGCGGCCTCATCCTTGGCATTATATCCCCATTGCCCATCATTTGCTTCCCAGTTTTTCTTTAGGTAAAGTACTTGAATCTTTCGTTTTGAGCTTTTTTTTAATACCCATAACGAGTATATCATTTGGAAACGAGCTAAATGTCTTGTAAAGTATTGCAATCTTTCATTTTCTGCCCTTTTCTGATTGCCTATTACATCCACAGCCATTGAAATGCAAAATATTTTCCTCGCTACCCATATTTTGCTTCGTAGCTTTTTCATTTTGGTGTTTTTTCAATGCCTATTCCGTGAACAATACTTTTAGACAGGCAAACTGGATTTATTTTTTTAACTGCAGAGATGAAATGGAGCATACGAGTTTCACTTGATTCAACAAAGCCCTACTAAACCCTAGAGTAACCCATGCGAAAATAGGAGATGGCTGAGTTTAATGTTGTTAAAAGGACAGGGACGTTAAGTGTAGACTCCATGTTACAGTTTTTCATAGAATCAAGGAGAAAGAATCTTGACAAGTTCTGATCTAAATAAATGGAAGAAGAACCAGCTTTCTTAAGGAAACAGCCTTGTCCTAGAATTTAATTCCTTTTGGCGGTTGAGACGGCTGTAACATTTGTATTTGCATAGACTCTGATGTCCTGTTGACGTACTTAAAACATGTTATGATTTGCTTCCCTTTTTCGTAAATGAACTTTGTGCTGTAACTTTTTTTTCTTTTGATTAATGCAGCGAGATTTCCAATTAAAAAACTCATTTCATTGTAAAACAAACAGACAGGAAAAAGATAAGACAAAAGCAAATTTATTGAAGCTGATAATGTGTATTGTTTTGCCGTGCTTCTGACAGTGGAGGAGGTATTGCTTACTGTGATACTGCAGTGGCCCAAGATGAATTTGAGGATATATCAAATCCTTACAACGAGTACAAGTATCCTACAATTACGAGCAATGTTAGAGTGAAGATTTACAATATTGAATTGAAGCCACTTTTCTCTGCATTCGGGTGGAAGACGCTCGGATTGACGACACTAAGATCTCTTTTGATATTTTATTTGCCTCTTATAGAGCATAAATTTGACGATGATGATGAAAGTGACTTGGAAAATTATGAAGATGCACACCAAAAACAGCCACCTGTGGATTACATCGTTCCTTTCAAGAAGTCCGTCAAACAAATTTGCCGCGAGGTAACTATGGAAGTTTTTTCTATATTTTCTGTTTGTTTTAAGTTTGTTATCACAAGACTATGAACGGCAAAGCCGCATGACAATAGCAGGGTCTAGATATAATTTTTTTCCTTTGTGTTGTCAGTTTTGGATTGGTTGGAGTGATGGGATAAACTGGTTCTTTGATTTGCTTGGTAAATATCAGTTGAGGCTATAGGTATCCTTTAACAGAATGTGGAGTAAGTCTGGGCCATGTTCTTCATATTTATATATCTGGGTCGTACATCCTTGAATGTATGCTATGTTCAGTACAGCACTACTTTTCAATATCTGCTGAGAATATTGCCTGATTGTGGAGAGGTAGATTTGAATTCGGTCATGCTCTTGTGAATGCACAACAATTAGTTGTACCTGCAGTAAACACTTCATCCGTAATTCATCAGGTCAAGGTTAGTTGTCAAAAAAATATGAGACCTCTAAGCTTGAGAATGGTTCAAGTTGGGAGTGATTCACGTTAAAGTTCTGGGAGGTAAAATTTTAGCAAAATATAATTCTGCATGTTTTTCTCCGATTCGGAATATATGAGAATTTCAGTTCTTGTTGATGCAGGAGTATCATGGGGTTTGAGCAATCAACACCACCAAAAAAATGAGTGTTCGATTTTGGTTTGTGTATGTTAATGCTAGCCTTGGGTTTCTAGGTATAGGGTTTGCAATTCATATTGATTTTCCCTCTCATTAGGGCATTCCACTTTATGGGGGACTGGGAGAATCTTCTGGTCACTTTTCAGCTTGTTTATGACATGTTTATGATGTCCATTCATGGAGGGGGTTACATTTACATGTGGATGCATTTGACCTTGTTTTTTGATACATGTTGGCAAGGGGTGCCCTAACTGACTATTTGAAGCTGGCTGGGAGGTACATACATATAACCAAAGATGACCGCTTCTTGATTTGGGTGCCATATTTGGGGTTGTGAATGAGGAGTTACAAGTTTGACCAAGATTAGATTGGAATCCCCTCTTGATGCTCTTGATTTTGGCGTCATAGTTGGAGGGGATCTCATAAATCACAAGGATTCTAGTGAGACAAGCAGCTTCCCATTTGTTTTCTGCTTGCATATTGAAGGTAGAGGAGATCTTTGTTGTTTTGAATCTCAAGGAATTAGTTGTTTTTGCAATAAACACAGTCTCATCCAAAAGAGGCCAGATCAAGATTAGATACCAACAAAGATTAGGGAAATATGGGATCCCTAAGCTTGAGAATTGCTGAGGTTGGGAGGGATGCATGGAACAGTTCTGGGAGGCACAATCTTAGCAACAGCTTGCTGCTTGTATGCAATATGCTTTATGCTTCTATGTAGTTTGCAATCCCCTTCTGATTGGGAATGTTACAATAATTTTGGTTCTTGTTCTCTTGATTTACTCTGTTCTATATTTTTTCATTAAACCAAGGACAAGTTATGGCTCATCAGCTATCACAGATTGCCTTTTTTTGCTTTAGGTGGAACTAGTGCTTGAATACATTCTTTGGTTATTCACACCATGTGTGATTACTGACAATTTGGACTAGAGCTGGAATCAATTGGCATTTTGGAGTACATATCAGTGTACGCAGTTCTGTTTCAGGCAATTCGTTATGAAAATGAAGAATTTCTCTTACAGAGCTGTTTCAATTAACCAAACTGTGTGATTAATGGGAAGGAGTTGAGTCAATCCAACCGGTGAAAAAGTAATTTGTGGAACTTTGATGATGCTGTCTTCTTTAGTGCACTCTGGCTATGTGATGTTTGAAAACATGGTCTTTGGCTTTGTTGAATTCTTGGGAGTTTGTTGTTTCACATGCTTATGTTTTTGCTAAACTATTTTATTACTTTTTCTTTCGGGTAAGAAATGAGTAAAATTGACAATGATTTTTTTATGTATATATAATGTCCTCAAATTGGGTATACCTGTTTTTTGCCCAAAGTAACGATTCCACAACATAATTTGTTTACAAATAGTATTCTATAATTAAATCATATAATAGCCATTGAACTTTATAAACTAAATAAGCGATTAAGTTATACTTTAAGCTATAGCTTCATTATTAATAATCAGCTATAGTAGGTTTTGGAGAAGAGAGCACAATAGGGTGCCCAAAACATTTGCCACAACTAAATCCCAAGGGTGTGATATACACCTCTTGGCCCACAAGTGGCAGAAACTCTCGTCCATCCAACATGGGGTGGTCTACCTAGATGGGGAACCCGTCTCTGCCCTTCCAATCATGTCTCCTGACTAACCCATATATGATTGCTTCTATTCTTTAGTTTACTTCTAACAACCAACCATTTTAGGGATTGGAGAGGAATGCACGATAGGGTGCTTGGAACATTCACTGCAACTAAGCCAAAGGGCATGATATAATACCCCTTGGTCCACAAATGGTAGGAACTCTTGTTCATCCAACATGGGGTGACCTACTTAGATAGGGAACCTGTCTTTGCCCTCTCAATCATGTTTTCTTACTAACCTATACATGATTGCTTCTATTCTTTAGTTTCACTTCCAAGAACCAACCATCATAGGGATTGGAGAGGATCACACGGTAGGGTGCTGGCAACATTCGCCGCAATTAAACCCAAGGGCCTGATACATCATGATTTTGGCGTCATATTTGGAGGGGATCTCATAAATCACAAGGATTCTAGTGAGACAAGCAGCTTCCCATTTGTTTTCTGCTTGCATGTTGAAGGTAGAGGAGATCTTTGTTGTTTTGAATCTCAAGGAATTAGTTGTTTTTGCAATAAACACAGTCTCATCCAAAAGAGGCCAGATCAAGATTAGATACCAACAAAGATTAGGGAAATATGGGATCCCTAAGCTTGAGAATTGCTGAGGTTGGGAGGGATGCATGGAACAGTTCTGGGAGGCACAATCTTAGAAACAGCTTGCTGCTTGTATGCAATATGCTTTACGCTTCTATGTAGTTTGCAATCCCCTTCTGATTGGGAATGTTACGATAATTTTGGTTCTTGTTCTCTTGATTTACTCTGTTCTATATTTTTTCATTAAACCAAGGACAAGTTATGGCTCATCAGCTATCACAGATTGCCTTTTTTTGCTTTAGGTGGAACTAGTGCTTGAATACATTCTTTGGTTATTCACACCATGTGTGATTACTGACAATTTGGACTAGAGCTGGAATCAATTGGCATTTTGGAGTACATATCAGTGTACGCAGTTCTGTTTCAGGCAATTCGTTATGAAAATGAAGAATTTCTCTTACAGAGCTGTTTCAATTAACCAAACTGTGTGATTAATGGGAAGGAGTTGAGTCAATCCAACCGGTGAAAAAGTAATTTGTGAAACTTTGATGATGCTGTCTTCTTTAGTGCACTCTGGCTATGTGATGTTTGAAAACATGGTCTTTGGCTTTGTTGAATTCTTGGGAGTTTGTTGTTTCACATGCTTATGTTTTTGCTAAACTATTTTATTACTTTTTCTTTTTGGGTAAGAACTGAGTAAAATTTACAATGATTTTGTATATATAATGTCCTCAAATTGGGTATACCTGTTTTTGGCCCAAAGTAACGATTCCACAACATAATTTGTTTACAAATAGTATTTTATAATTAAATCATATAATAGCCATTGAACTTTATAAAGTAAATAAGCGATTAAGTTATACTTTAAGCTATAGCTTCATTATTAATAATCAGCTATAGTAGGTTTTGGAGAGGAGAGCACGATAGGGTGCCCAAAACATTTGCCACAACTAAATCCCAAGGGTGTGATATACACCTCTTGGCCCACAAGTGGCAGAAACTCTTGTCCATCCAACATGGGGTGGTCTACCTAGATGGGGAACCCGTCTCTGCCCTTCCAATCATGTCTCCTGACTAACCCATATATGATTGCTTCTATTCTTTAGTTTACTTCTAGTTCTAACAACCAACCATTTTAGGGATTGGAGAGGAGTGCACGATAGGGTGCTTGGAACATTCACTGCAACTAAGCCAAAGGACATGATATAACACCCCTTGGTCCACAAATGGTAGGAACTCTTGTCCATCCAACATGTGGTGGCCTACTTAGATAGGGAACCTGTCTTTGCCCTCTCAATCGTGTTTTCTTACTAACCTATACATGATTGCTTCTATTCTTTAGTTTCACTTCCAAGAACCAACCATCATAGGGATTGGAGAGGATCACACGGTAGGGTGCTGGCAACATTCGCTGCAATTAAAACCAAGGGCATAATACATCATCCATTGGCCCACAAGTGGCAGGAACTCTTGTCCATCCAACATGGGGGAAGCCGTCTCTGCCCTCCCAATTGTGTCTTCTTACTAATCCCCTATATGATTGCTTGTAGGACAATCAAATGGATAATTGCTAATCCTATGATTCTTGATGGATTGGCAATCAATCCCTTGAATAATTTTATTTGATGATTCTTGAGGAACTTGCTAAAATTATACCAGTATATGTATTTTCTGGTTACTTTTCAGACTTTCCTGATTCATTGGACAATTGTACTAATTGATCCCTTATTGAAGATCTGGATTGCTGATTTGTTCTTATTCCCATTTGATTGCCCCTATACATTTTAGCAAAGTATAAATGTTGCATTTACACAGTCATAAAACTTACTAATCTACTCCCATTTGATTGCCCCTATACATTTTAGCAAAGCATAAATGTTGCATTTATACAGTCATAGAACTTACTAATTTCAGGCAGACAATTTTAGACTAGATCCTGCTTTTATTTTTCTTATTTTCTGATATCTCCCCTAAATAGCACTCCCTTATTGAAGATCTGGATTGCTGATCTGTTCTTATTCCCATTTGATTGCCCCTATACATTTTAGCAAAGTATAAATGTTGCATTTATACAGTCATAAAACTTACTAATTTCAGGCAGATAATTTTAGACCAGATCCTGCTTTTGTTTTTCTTATTTTCTCATATCTCCCCTAAATAGCACTGCTGCTAATATTAATGCAGTTCCAATTTTATTTCTCTTTTCCTTTTATCACTTCACTTTTTTTTGATACTTTTGTGATGCCCATCTATTTGATTTGCCCCCTCTTATATCTTCAAGCGAGGAGTGGCACCCTTTCATCAAATCTATTGCCCTTGCAAGGGATGCAACCCTTCATTGCTGCACTTGGAGAATAATAATTTTATCTTCAATTAACTTTCTGTACTTTGATAAATCTGAGTCGGCCCTTATGCTGAATTTCCCAGGTTGCCTCATTATATTAAATGCCCATGCGAACCTTGGTCAGCCCCTCCATTCAATTGCTAGTGCTTTGGTTTATTTATAAGGTCGACCTTCATGTCATTGCTCTAGTATAACGTTAATAATCTCCTTAATTTGGTTGGCCTCCATTTAAATAATTGTTGCTATTATTATTTATTTACTTTTTATATCAGTCAGCCTTATCAACTCAGTCACCTAGGAACTGTTATTTTTAGGCTGTGTTTATTGCTGTGAAGGCTGCAATTTAGGTTGGGCCTTGTCTTCGCAATTTCTAAGTTTGCCTATATGAGGATCCATTTCTGAATTTACTTCCACTGTGCTACTCTGATTTATATCAGGTTGCTAATTTGGACCAAGATATGTTTTTACCTCAAATTCAAAAGTGAGTTATCCAATAATCAAGAGTGGGAAATTTGCAAGGTCCATAATTTGAGATAAGTTTTCCATCATCCTTCGAGAGAAGATCAAGTCGATTTCTCCTTTGGCATCATAGTATTTGCAAAAAAACAATTTGGTTGACCCAGGTTTGCACAATATCAAGGATATCTCTGTGTTAAA
This sequence comes from Chamaecyparis obtusa, assembly GCA_027943335.1. Classification (NCBI taxonomy): domain Eukaryota; kingdom Viridiplantae; phylum Streptophyta; class Pinopsida; order Cupressales; family Cupressaceae; genus Chamaecyparis; species Chamaecyparis obtusa. The sequence continues at coordinate 402,000 of BSBK01006028.1, read as the reverse complement.
GCAAGGGCAAGCATACCATCTATTAAGGTGAGGATTTGAAGCATGACATACATCAATGGTCTTAAATGTAATGGATTTATATCTTTTTGGTTCATTTCCATTATCCTCTCATTGGGTAAGTAGTCCAATCATATTGTTTCCAAAATTCTTCTCTTTCATATGTATGGTATTAGATTTTGGCATTGAAAAAGAAGAGGAAAGATTGTTCTCATGACTCGGAAATTTATGTTGCATTTGTTCTTATTTAAGCTTTTTGGTCATATTGTGGCAGTCAACCCTCAGGTTTATGGTCGTACATTTTCTTTCTTTTCTTTTATATTTGTTTGCTTACCAAATCTGTTGGAAGTTGTTATCCACATAATTTTTCTGGCAAGGCTTTTTTTTGTTTTGTTTCAAACTCTCTATTTTTTGAATTCGTTAATGTGATCATGAAAGTCGTAGAATTATTCCCTCTACCCATCAAAGGCAGTCTACTTAAGAATTAGCAACCAAGTGATACCTCCCAGTATTTAGAAAATTGAATTAGTCTATCACAACCCATCCTAGTACAGCTACATAAGTGTTCTTAGTATACATGTCGAAAAACAGCATGTACTTAAGAGATATATCTTAAGCAAATACATACAGTTCTGCAACACAGGATATCTAAGAGCAACACTAAGAGAATCATCATATGCAGCTAGCATGAATATTTTAGTAAGTCTTATATTATTTGTTATGGAGATACACACATGGTTCCTTCTCAAATCAATATGTTTCTGCAAAGGTGATAGGTTCAATCTGAATTTGCTGCACACTTTTGCACTTAAACCGAATACAATACTAGGAATTGTAAACTTCTTGTGTGTGACTTCTAACTTATTAGTGGGTTGTGCATGTATTCCTAATGAGCTTAATGTGGGATTTTTAATTTCCTCATCCAGACAGACTTAATCTGAAGGAAGTCATCCATTAGCTTAGTTAATTATGTAATGTTAATTATAAGTTATATCCACTCACTGTGCTTTAACTTAGTTGCATCACCTATTGACAGATGTGAGGATGAGGGTATCTGAAGTAGTGGTCCTCTGTGTTTACTCTTACTGTTGTGTTTTATTGATGTTATGCTTACTTCTTATCTCACTCAGTGGGTTGTAATATTTGACAAGACATCTTACCGTATTAATTTTCCACATCACTTCTTGGTATTCTCTACAATACAACCCAAATTGGAAAGTTGATTATGGATATTAGAAACCATCGAGAAGGCTTCTATGATGTTTCATCATAGCTTCACCACTTATTCTCTTAGCACTCGTACTAGTGTTAAACTTGTTAGAGACTTTTAGAAGTTTTTTTTCGGAGGTGTCCCTTTGACCTCTATGCTGGCAGGATCAAAGCTCTGATACCAATTGTAATGTCCCCAAATTGGGGTATACCTGATTTTTGCCCAAAAGTAACCACAACATAATTTGTTTACAAATAGTATTCTATAATTAAATCATATAATGGCTATTGAACTTTTTAAAGTAAATAAGTGAGTTATAGTTTAATCTATAGCTTCATTTCCAATAATCAACCATAATAGTAGAATTGGAGAGGAAAGCACAATAGGGTGCCCAAAATATTTGCCACAACTAAGCCCAAGGGCATAATATACACCCCTTGGCCCACAAGTGCTAAGAACTCTTGTCCATCCAACATGGGGTGGCATACTTAAACTAGGAACCTGTCTCTGCCCTCCCAATTGTGTCTTCTGACTAATCCACACATGATTGCTTCTATTCTTTAGTTTCACTTCTGACAACCAACCATTGTAGGGATTTGTAGGGATTGTTTACAAATAGTATTGTAATGTCCCTTTGACCTCTATGCTGGCAGGATCAAAGCTCTGATACCAATTGTAATGTCCCCAAATTGGGGTATACCTGATTTTTGTCCAAAAGTAACCACAGCATAATTTGTTTACAAATAGTATTCTATAATTAAATCATATAATGGCTATTGAACTTTTTAAAGTAAATAAGTGAGTTATAGAGTAATCTATAGCTTCATTTCCAATAATCAACCATAATAGTAGAATTGGAGAGGAAAGCACAATAGGGTGCCCAAAATATTTGCCACAACTAAGCCTAAGGGCATAATATACACCCCTTGGCCCACAAGTGCGAAGAACTCTTGTCCATCCAACATGGGGTGGCATACTTAAACTAGGAACCTGTCTCTGCCCTTCCAATTGTGTCTTCTGACTAATCCACACATGATTGCTTCTATTCTTTAGTTTCACTTCTGACAACCAACCATTGTAGGGATTGGAGACAAACACACGATAGGGTCCCCAAAACATTCACAACAACTAAACCCAAGGGCATGATATAACACTCCTTGGCTCACAAGTGGCAGAAACTCTTGTCCCTCCAACATGGGGCAGCCTACTTAGTTGGGGAACCTATCTTTGCCCTCCCAATCGTGTTTTCTTACTAACCCATACATGATTGCTTCTATTCTTTAGTTTTGCTTCCAAGAACCAACCATCTTAGGGATTGGAGAGGAACACATGATAGGTTGCCCAGAACATACGCCGCAACTAAGCTCAAGGGTGTGATAAATTACCCCTTGGACCACAAGTGGTAGGAACTCTTGTCCATCCAACATGGGGTGGCCTACTTAGAAGGGGAACCTGTCTCTGCCTTCCCAATCGCGTCTTCTTACTAATCCCCTATATGATTGCTTGTAGGACAATCAAATGAATAATTACCAATCCTAAGATTCTTGATGGATTGGCAATCAATCCCTTGAATAATCTTATTTAATGATTCTTGAGGAATTGCTAAAATTATACTAGTCTATGTATTTGCTGGTTACTTTTCAGACTTTCCTGATTCAAAGGACAATCCTCTTGATTGGTTCCTTATTGATGATCTGGATTGCTGATCTGTTCTTATTCCCCATTATATCACCTCTATACATTTTAGCAATATATAAATGTTGCATTTATATACTCATAAAACTTGCTAATTTCAGACTGATAATATTAGATGAGATTCTGCTCTTATTTTTCTTATTTTCTGATATCTCCCTTAAATAGCACTGCTGCTAATATTAATGCAGTTCCAATTTTAATTCTCTTTTGCTTTTATCATTCCATTTTTTTTATCCATTTATGATGCCTATCTAATTGATTTGTCCTCCCTCTTCCCTTTCATCAAATCTATTGCACTTGCAAGGGATGCAACCCTTCATCACCGCACTTGGAGAATAATAATATTAGCTTTAACTAAATTTCTGCCCTTTGATAAATCTGAGTCAGCCCTTATACTGAATTTCCCAGGTCAGTTCATTATATTAAATGCCTATACAAACCTTGGTCGGCCCCTCCACTCAATTGCTAGTGATTTGGTTTATTTATAAAATCATCCTTTAGGTCATCGCTCTAGTTTAACATTAATAATCTTCTTAATTGGGTCAGCCTTCTTAAACTCTCACACTCATCCTGATGATGGATCATGGAGTATGATCTGAAACGTTGATGCTAAAAATTTACACACAATCTGACCAGAAGCATATTTGTTATATATATATATATATATATATATATATATGTATGTATGTATTATTCTGGTTGGCCTTATCAATTTAGTCGCCTTGGAACTGTCATTTATAGGCTGTGTTTATTGCTGTGAAGGCTGTGATTTAGGTGGGGTATGACAGTATAATTCTATGATAAATTGCTGATCTCCAAATCAGCAAAGCTAGACATCTGCTTACAGAATGGAGGTACTCTTATTACTAGAAAATTTTGTGAAACTGTGGATCCCTCATTGTATCATTGTAAAGTAATATATGAAATCTAATTTTTTGTTGTGCTTGATTGGTCTACTTATATAATCACAACAGAAATGTATAAATAATTACTACAAGAATATATGGGTATTAACATGGTAGTCAAAGGCCTTTGGTATAGGGAAGCTGATTTATATTAGAAAGATAAAATAAAGATAGGTTGATTGTTACTGCTAAGTTCCCAAAAGCTTCCATGCAATTGTGAATACTAGATCATTTGGTAGAGCCAGCATTCGAAGTACCCACTCAATCTCTCAAGATTGTAACCCTCACAAAGTAGGCAAAGTTGGCATGACTTTTGAGAAACCTTCCATGTGCTTTCCAAACAATGTGGTCAGCAACGAATGCTAACTTTGTTATTTTACAGTTGGCAAGTAGCTTTGTTGTGGCTCCCCACGATTGTGATACATCCTGTGCATTTGATGCCCTGGACCCTTGCCACAAGGATTGGGCTTTATAATTATAATGTCTTTTTGTAGAACATTTCTTATTTTTGCTTTAAAATGATATTTTTAATTCTAGAATGACAATTGTGTCTATATTGATAATTATAGTTAATATAAAAGTCATGAATTCAAATATAATTTTCAGCGGATTCTAAAAGGAATCTTATCTTGAATTTTCGGCTTATATTTCTCCTTCAATTTGCAGCTGTTCCCTTGAATGATTGTCCTATAATTTCTGATCAAGTTATGTATTTTCGTCCAATAACTTGATATGAGAAATTAAGGGTTTTCATCCTTAAATCTCTTGATATATCTATAGAGGGTTTGTGTCCTCTTTGGCTGTAAGTATTTGTTTACTAGTCACTTCATATTTTCCAAATTCATTTCCTCTTAACAATGAAACGATCTTCCTTTCATATCTTATATTTGAGGGAGTCACAACCTTTCATATTCGAAGGAATCACAACCCTTATTATTTAATTCTTTCATATTATGAATTGCTAGTATCTCCTTTTTGGCACCACCTCTATTTTGTTATTGTAAACTTAATTGCGTGAACTATACACTAAATTGGCTATTAGAATGTTTCTAATATCTGTTAATGCTCTATCCTGTGTATATCTTTGTATTTAGTAGTTTCTATTTTCTGTTTCTTTCGTAATGTATATATATGAGCTTAGCTCTTTGTAATAATTATTCATTCAATCATAAAAACAATTTGTTGTATATTGTTTTATGGTATCAGAGCTAGTCATTTGAAATCGCGAGTTTGTTCACGACTTCGTTTAGGGTTGAGATTGCTAAAGCATTCTCCTGTCTTCAACCCACGCAAAATCTTCGCAGCAGAACTTGCTAGGGCTTTGTGCCTCCATCCGCGACTGATATCCGCGACCTCATCCAAGTATCAGCGACTGGCATACGCGACTGTCTCTATACGCGACTAGTTCATACGCGACTGGTGTCTCCATCCGCAACTGGCATTCGTGACTGGTACATCCGTGCGACTGCGACATCCGCGACTGGTATTGCAGTCGACTGGTATTTTTTCATATTCACGTCTGGTACTGGGACTATCGACGAGTTTCTTCATTGACCTGTAAACCATTTTGTTCTTTTTCGTCATAGCCGGCTAGGGTTTTCTTCGAAAACCCTAACTTGTGCACTCGAAATTTTTTTTTTATTCCAGATTTGTGGTGGATTTTTCGAGACCTTATTTGGGTCTTTGTGCAAATTTTCTGGGTATCTCGTTTTCTGTGCCTCGATTTTTGAGCCAGCGGATTTAACTTTTGACCTCAGATTCCTTCTGGTCTTTTTTTGTCAGCTTTTTTGGTTACCTCCTGTTTTCTTCTAGGTCAGCCATAAATTTGTCTTGGAATCCATGCCTATAAAATTTTGTTCTTGAAAATTGTTTCCGATGGCGTCTTTGACCAGCCTGATGCTAGAAAACAATCAACGGTTTAATGGCAGTAATTATAACACCTGGAAGGAGCGAATGTTGACCATCTTCGAGTACCATCATCTGGATGAGCTTGTTCTAGGCACAGAGACTTGTCCGACCTCCGTTCAAGCAGATCAGGATAAATTTGATGATCGGAATCTAGAAGCTGTTATGCTTCTCAAGCTCTCTGTCACAGATGATCAGTTGCCTTAGATTCCTTCTGGCAAGTCTGCTGTAGACATTTTGGAAATATTTGAAGGAATTGCATGAGACCTCCGACAAGAGTCGCACATTCTTTCTGAAGAATCAGTTGTTCTCCATTATGATGGATGAACGTATGTCCTTACAGGAACATCTCACGAAGATTAAGGACATTCGTGATCAGCTTGAAGCCATCGGTCGGAAGATGGAGGAAGAAGATATGGTAGTCATTACCCTGAAAAGTTTACCAACATCTTATGAGCATTTCATAGAGACTCTCAACATTACCTCAACTAGTGTTGATCTGAAATTCCCAGAGTTGTGCAACAAACTCTTACAACAGGATCGTTGGAAGCAGCAGTTTGGCAACTGTACTTCCTCATCCTCGTCAAAACAAGCCTTTGTAGCAAAATTTCAGTCTTCTCAGTCATCACAACAGGGCAGTTCGCATCAATTCTCAGGCAGTTTCAGCAGAAGAGTGTTCAGTGTCATTACTATCACAAGTATGGTCACATGAAGAAAGATTGTCGTCAGTGACTCGCTTCTGAACAAAAGAAGCTGGGGAGGTCAAATCCACAGGCAAATGTTGCTGAACATTCCGAACACTCTGAGCAAAAGGAATCTGCTTTCTATGCGTTTATGGCTAAAAGCCCTTCTGATTTCACCCGGTCGTTTGCTTGGTATATCGACTCTAGTGCATCACGTCATTTTTCTCATCGGCGTGACTGGTTTACAGACTTCTATCCCTATAGTGATTCAGTTGTGTTTGGTGGAGGAGAGGAGTTCAAAATTATTGGTAGAGGAAATGTCTAGATACAGTTTGGTGGGTGTCAGCTCATCTTTCTCAATGTATGTTATGTCCTTGGCATGGCACTCAATCTGCTCTCTGTAAGTCAGATCATGAGCAATTCCCCTCAGTTGGATGTGGTGTTCAGTGCCCACAAATGTTCCATTATTGATCGCACGACTCGTCTTACTGTTGCTTTTGGACTAGAGGATCATGGCTTGTATCGGCTTACTGACATTGGTGATTCTCTTGAAATTGCTATGGCAGCCCGTGATTTATCTCTCAGTACTTTGTGGCATCAGTGATATGGACATCTCAACATCCAGTATCTATCTCAGCTGTCTCGAGAGGAACTTGTCTCTAGTCTACCTCCGATTCAGACGCAGCATCTTGGAGTATGTGACGCTTGTAAAGCTGGCAAACAACATCAGACTCCCTTCAAAGATGGCGATTCTTGGTGTGCATCTCAGGTACTTCAATTACTTCATGCTGATATTTGTGGTCCTATGAATACATCGTCAGTAACTGGTTGCAAATATTTTTTGCTTATTGTTGATGATTTTAGTAGAAAGATGTGGGTGTACTTTCTTAAACACAAATCAGATGCACTTAGTACATTTTAGAATTTTAAGTCGTTGGTTGAAAACGAGTCTGGCTGCAGTATCATTTCTCTTAGAACAGATAATGGGGGGGAATTTTGTTCTCATGCATTCTCCGGCTTTTGTGCTGAACATGGCATCAAACGCCAATTCACCACACCTTACACTCCTCAGCAAAACAGTGTTGTTGGGCGTCGCAATCGTACGATTGTTGAGATGGCTCGTTCTATGTTACAACACAGGAGTGTTCCTAATAAGTATTGGGCAGAAGCAGTGTTTATTGCTGTTTACCTTCTGAATCGCTCCCCTACTTAGGCTGTCAAGAACAAAACTCTCGAAGAATTGTGGTCTGGTCGTAAGCCCAAGATCAGCCACCTGAAGATTTTTGGTTCTCTTGCCTATGTCTGGATTCCTGATGCTAAACGTTCCAAATTAGATTCCAAGACTCAGAAACTCATGATGACAGGGTACAGTGACAACCATAAGGCCTACAGATTGATAGATATCGCCACTAATCATCTCATCTTTAGCCGTGATGTTGTTTTTGATGAAACTCAAGGACCTTTTTTGCCTTCTTCTGAGCAGTGTTCTGAAGAACAGCCTCATAGTATTCCTCTTCCATTAACATCATCTGATGGGAGGGATGATATTGCTAATACTTACCCTGGAGCACCTGATACTGATCCTGTTGAGGCTCCTGCGAATGACCATCTACCCATTACTGCTCTTGACGCTCCTCCAGCTCCTCCAGAGATTGTCTCTTCTACTCTCCAACCCAAATGGTGGGTTAAAACTATTAGTGATCTCCGGGATGATGAGCTCATTGAAGGTAGAGTTTCTCGAAATAAGAGCAAACAAATAGTCAATTTTGCCCTTATGGCTAACATTCATAGTATTTATGAGCCCCAGACTTATTCTGAGGCTAAAGGTATCCCTGAATGGGAACAGGCTATGGACGCTGAATTTCAGAGTATTCAAAAAAATCAAACTTGGGTTCTTTCTGATCTTCCTGCAGGGAAGAAGCCCGTTAGCTGCAAATGGGTATACAAGGTCAAATACAAAGCTGATGGTACCTTAGACAAGTATAAGGCTAGTCTTGTTGCTTGAGGGTTCTCACAAAGGGAATGTATTGACTATGAGGAGACTTTTGCTCCCACAGCAAAAATGAGTACCATACAGCTTGTTCTTGCATTAGCAACTTAGTTTGGTTGGAAAGTTCATCAGATGGATGTTAAGAGTGCTTTTTTGAATGGTGACTTACAAGAAGAGGTCTACATGACGCAACCTTCTGGATTTAAGGTTGCTGGTCAGGAACACAAAGTCTGTAAACTTGTCAAAGCTCTCTATGGTCTGGAACAAGCTCCTCGGGCTTGGTATATGAAAATTGATAAATATCTAACCGATCATGGCTTTCAGAGGAGTCCATCGGATTCAAACCTATATATCAAATATGTAGGTAATGATGTCTTGTTTATCGTTGTTTATGTGGATGATTTGATTATCATTGGAAGTTCAGCACATTTGATCACTGAGATCAAATAGGACTTGTGTAGCACTTTTGATATGACAGATTTGGGACTCTTGCACTATTGTCTCGGAGTTGAGGTTTGACAGACTGAGCACAGTATCTTTCTTTCTCAGTCCAAGTATGCTAGAAGTCTTGTGGACAGGTTCAGAATGCAGGATTGCAAACCTGCCCTCACTCCTATGGAACCCGGGCTAAAATTATCAGCTCAGTTTGATTCACCTGTTGTGGATGAATCTTTGTTTAGACAACTAGTGGGCAGCCTTATTTTTCTTACTTCCTCCAGACCTGACATTAGTTTTGCGGTAAGCTACATATCCCGCTTGATGACAGCACCTAAAACTGATCATTGGGCAGCTGCCAAGCGTGTCTTGCGCTATGTGAGTGATACTCTTGACTATGGCCTTTTGTACACGCAGAGTTCTGATCCTACACTATGTGGCTACATAGATTCAGATTGGGCCGGTTCTGTTGATGATTGTAAGTCTACCGCTGGATATGTGTTCAATTTGGGGTCCGGTGTTGTCACTTGGACAAGTAAGAAACAACAGGCAGTGGCTCTGTCATCCACCAAAGCAGAATATCGCGAAGCAGTCAAAGCAGCTTGTGAGGCTGTTTGGCTTCTTCGGATGCTTGCAGATATGCATGCTCCCCAGTCAGGACCGACTCCTCTATTCTGTGATAATCAGGGAGTGCTCAAACTGGCAAAGAATCCGGTCTTCCATGAACGAACCAAACATGTCGAAACACACTGTCATTACATTCGTCAGTTGGTTGAAGACAAATCTATTCAGTTGCTATATGTCCCTACCCTAGAGCAGCCCGCTGACATCTTCACCAAATCTCTCAGTACTGACAAATATGTAAAATTCAGGGAGGCTATTGGTGTTATTGACAGATTGAGCATTATGGGAGGGTATTAGAATGTTTCTAATATTTGTTAATGCTCTATCCTGTGTATATCTTTGTATTTAGTAGTTTCTATTTTCTGTTTCTTTCGTAATGTATATATATGAGCTTAGCTCTTTGTAATAATTATTCATTCAATCATAAAAACAATCTGTTGTATATTGTTTTATTGGCTACGATCAGGTATGTGTGGTGGGGACATGGAAATAATGTAACGAGATTTTTATCTTATCAAATTTGACACCAAATTAATAAAATGGTTCCCTAAATGCCTTGCTGTAAAATTGAAAAAAGGTAGGGATGTTGCAGGTGCTGAACATACCCATCTTGTTTAAATTGATCCGTACATGAACTTCACTCTTCGTCAATTAGGTTCTTTGTGCAGAATTCAATGAAATATAAATCCATGACAAGCTACAATCATCTCATGACTAAAATTTGCAATATAATATTTGTGTGCATGGGTATAACTTATTGTGTAGCTTCTATAATGCATTTAGTTGCTACTTTAGTGTGACAAGCTTACCATGGCTTAAGATATTTGTCATTGTTGTCCTTGTAAGGGATGCTAGTTTTTTGTGGGATATCACTTCCTTCCTTCTTGGTGCTATCACTATTGATAGAGCTTTTAAGTGCATCACTGCCACCTTTAGACTTTTCTACATTTGTTTTCTTTGTAGAACACAATTTTTCTGTTGAGAGGGGGGAGGGGGGTGAATCAGTAGAAGATATAAATTTATGATCCTTAATCAATTAAAACTTTTTGATAGACTTAGCAAAACTTGAAATCAAAAGAAATGCAGTCACACACTAAAGCCAATACACATAAGATACGTGGAAACCTAGGATGGAGAAAACCACAGTGAGAAATGCTGCTAGGATCTACTGCCCTAATCCAGCCTCGCGAATAAAATTGAATACAATGTTTAAGGGCAACAGCCCTAAGGAGTCACCAAACCCTTATTTTAAGAGCACCAACTCTTCCTGACCTGAGCACCCACTCAATATTCAAAAAGCACTAACTTTAAGAATATCATAAATGCAAACTGTTACTGACTTCAACTTTAGAATTACTACATTTTACAACATCAGAAGTATGCAAATAAACTGTCACAAACTGAATATAAACAACCTTCAAACATCTTGTGTAATGTTGCACTTCTTGACAATATAGACCTGCAAATAACCTTCTAGAAACTGAATCTGTCTCAACAATAGAAATTTGCAAATGAAAACTGACCATAGCCTTGACTCGAATACCAAATTGATTTTCTAATCATAGCACCTTGTACTGTTTTATCATGAGTTGAGCACTCACAACACTTTTATTTCAAATAGAACCTTTTTTAACAGCACACATATTCATATACATTCATAGAACTTTTACACTCCTTTAAACTTGATCAAACTGTTCTATATATATCATACCTTTGCTCAACGACACTCCTCACACATAATAAAATCTTTCAAGACATTCAATGCAGACTGAGATGTGTCTCTTACTGTTCAACGTCACTACACTCATAAATCACGCCATACACACAGCATGATAAGCTTTCATTGCACTCCACAACAGAAAACATTTACATTCACACTTTCATTGGACCTTCACAGCCTTATAAATGAATAGCCACCGATTGAGTAGTTGAAGATTAGTTTGAAACTGCTCAACAGTTGTAACCAAAACCGTTGTAACAAACAATTAATCATTCTTTTTCGGTTTGGAAGTTGCTTTTTAAGTATGTGTCCCCGGTGTGAATAAGAACCGACAATATTTCAGAGGCATGAATGAAGTCGATAGTATTCTCAGCGCATATTATTCCTAGTGACATGAATGAAACCATTAGTATTCTTAGTGCCTATTATTTCCAGTAGCATGAATGGCCAATGCTGTTACCAACACATTATTTCCAATGACGTGAATGAAGCAGATACTATTCTCAGCCCCGGTAGTTCATAACTGATGATGCATCCAATTTTTCTGATACGTGGAATGTCTTCCTTTTGATTAAAAGCAAGTTATAATAATCTGCCACATTCCAGGAAGATCTCTTATAGTTTAAAATGAAATGTTCCCTTTAGAGAAGGTCACACCAATATAATACCGTCAGAGAATATGAAAATGAATATTGATGCTTTGTAATCATACTAGGAGCAATTCGTCTGATTCGCAAGAAGATGTTGATAGGCCTGAATATTCAAATCTGCCATTTGGACTCTTGAAGTCATTGACAGGAAGACTCTGCTCTTTACAACTGAACAATAATTGATGGCCTCTAGAATCATTGCGGGATTGCCGCTACAAACCTCAATAAAATATACAAATAATATTCATTGGCTACTACTCTGCAATAATTGGATGACTGAAATCGTTTATCTAGAAACTTCTGAATTGCTGCAAATCATCTAGTTAGTTTCTAGAACTCTTCAAATTATTTGGTTAGTTTCTGAAATTTTGCAAATCATTTGGTTAGTTTGACATCAATGACAAACCTTATCTAACAGTCTCCCCATTTGACATTTATGATTTATGTCAAAACATAATCAGTCTTTTCAAGACCTATTCAGATCTTCAAAACCCCATTTGCAATACACAAATCTGAAACAAATCACAATTCTGAAACTAATCAACAACCAACTGAAACTACAATTCTGTAACAACACATTGAAATCTGGAATTAACAACAAACTGCCACAACCGCTGATCACCAATTTGCATCATATCAATCAATAATCTTTCTCCCCCTTTGACATCAATGACAAAGGGCAAAAAGCAATAAAATAATAACATTTCACTATCCGGGGACAGAAAATTAGAAATTATAACATTTCTTCTTCAGGTGATGCTTGCCCTTAAAATGAATCAGAGAGAAGGAGAAGCTAAAGCCTAGGCTTCTGCCTATGCCAAAGCCAACTTTCATCAACTTGCCCTAACAAACAACTCTTACCTTTTACCTCTCTCAAACTGTAGACTTTGCTTTCTATTATTTTCCCTTCAACTTACTCTTATCACTTGTCATGTGATTTGAGCAACCACTGCCTATTATCCAAAGATTTTGCCTGTTCGCATGAGAAGTAGTTTGAGCAATTGTGGACTTTTCTGACTTCTTGCCTTCTTTCTTCTTCCACACCTTTCTGTCTCTTTCGTGAAATTTGTCAGGATCACTGAAGAACTTGCTCCCAGTCCTTTTCTGTTTTGCAAAATTCATGTTATAGTGTCGTGCAATGTCCAATATTTTGACATTTAAAACAGATCACACTGAAATCTATTAAAGAACCAAAATAATTTCGACTAACAATTTTTTTCCTCCTTGACATAATTCAACAATCAATTGTTTTATGACCAAAGTAGCTAGAGAAGTTACAATAGTCATAAAAAGGATAAAACCTGTTTGTTATCACTCTTCTTGTAGAAGGATGCCATTGTGGATACCTTTTCTACTTTTGAACCTTAACAATCGATCATTATTTTCCTTCTCATTGAAGGAATTACTAGAACTTTGGCTTTTATCAAAACCCAACCCAGATTTATTATTGTCTAACCTTTGTTTGGCTAACATTTCATCTAACATATCAGAAGTCTTCTCAATTTTAGCTTTTCTTTCAAACACAATCTTCAATTGTTTAAATTCATTTCTCAAAGCTACTACTTTACTCTCTAACTTTAAACAATTTTCAGAGTTTAACATAAATTTCGAATTAATTTCCTCTTCTCGCCTTTTACTTTCTTCAATTTTAATTTTCAGACTGATAATCATCTGATTTCCTTTTTCAAGATCCTTCTTTAGGGCTTCATTATCCTTCAATGCTGTAATCTTTTGTTAAGAGTTTTCCTTCAATCTCTTGATTTCTTTTAGGGCGCATAATAGTCCTCCTTCCAAATCTATCTCTCCCTCTTCAATATCATCTTCATCACTCTGATCTGCAGTGAGTGACCCAACTACCATGAAGAAAGTCTCACAATTTTCATCATCAGACTCGTCGCTATCTTCTGAATTTGTACTTTCTTCTTTGATGTACGAAGTGCCCAATTTTCTCACAATTGAAGCATTTGAAGGGTAGATTTCCTTCATACTTTTCAAAACCCTTTTTGAGTTTCTTAACAAGGTCTGCAAGTTCTTTATCAGTATCATAGTCTGACTCTGAACTATCTTCCTTTGCTTTCTTTGTTGCTTTAAATGTAATTTCTCTCTTCGAATCATCCTCACCAATTGTTCTTATTTCATATGTTGTTAGTATTACGATAATAGATAGTTTCTAATTTTATCTCTCTTTTGTCTATTTCTAATGGTCACTCTTTTTGTAATGTTTTCATAAACTCCTTCTATTCGTTATGGAAACTTTCTCTTTCACTCTACAAGAATGTTTCTATTTCCTCTCTCCTGCTTGTACAAAGGCCCATCTCATTCATCAGCTCCGTCTCAGGATAGCTCCAAGAAGAAGAACATTTGGTGCAACTACTGCCACAAATTTGGTCATATGCTTCGAGACTGTAGGGTTCGCATTGCTTCTGATCAGCGGAAGTAGGGTGGAACCCAGCCACAGGCCAACGTTGCAGAACATGCAGACCTCTTTGATCAACTCGAGGCTGCCTTTTATGCTTTCTGAGGACATGCAAATTTCTATTTTTTTGAAGATAGATTGACCATTAAGGGAGGGTATTACGATAATAGATAGTTTCTAATTTTATCTCTCCCTTTCATCTATTTCTAATGGTCACTCTTTTTGTAATGTTTCCATAAACTCCTTCTGTTCGTTATGGAAACTTTCTCTTTCATTCTACAAGAATGTTTCTATTTTCTCTCTCCTATTCGTTATAGAAACATTCTCTTGTATCTTGTATATATAGATCATTCATGATCATTGTTTAATAACACATTCATTATTTTACCACAATAGTTAGAATACCGTGTAAATAATCAGCTGAGGTTTTACTAAGATCTCTAGGTTCTTCAATTGCATAGACTCTAACATTATATCTCGAAGGTAAGGATGTCAAAACCTTCTGAACAACCTCAGAGTCTTTCATTTTTTCTCGAAGACCCCTGATTGCATTCACTATCTCATCAACTCTAAGGAGATAGTTTGCAATCTACTCTTCTTCCTTCATCTTCAATCCTTCAAACTTAGCCTTGTAAGTTTGTAATTTTGCTTGCTTCACTTTATCATCACCTTTGTAGATACTCTTCAATTTGTCCCAAATGGCCTTAGCTGTCTAACAATGCATCACCTTAACAAATTCAATGTTAGATAATCCACAAAGAATAGCATATTTTGCCTTAGTGTTGCATTATTTTCATATTCTTTCTTTTCAGCAAGATCAATCAAAGGAGTTTAAGACATTGTATAACCATTTGCTATTGACATCCATACATCAAGCCCTAGAGTGGAGACACAACTTTCCATTCTTATACTCCAAAAAGCATAGTTGGTACCATCAAACAAAGGTGCTTAATTTTCCTTCCAAACTAGCCATATGTTCTATATCCAAGAACTACGTAGACTGATTAAGTCTTTTCAAGCACTAGGCTCTGATACCAATTGTAGAACACAATTCTACTGAAAGGGGGTGGGGGTGGTGAATTAGTAGAAGATATAAATTACCGATCCTTAATCAATTAAAACTTTTGATAAATTTAACAAAACTTGAAACTGATAGAAATTTCATCGCACTAAAGCCAATACACATAAAATACGTAGAAACCCAGAATGGGAAAAGCCACGGTGAGAAATATCGCTAGGATCTACTGTCCTAATCCAGCCTCACGAATAAAATTGAATACAATGTTTAAGGGCACTAACCCTAAGTAGTCACCAAATCCCTATTTTAAGAATATCATAAATACAAACTGTTACTGACTTCAACTTCAGAATTGCTACACTTAAGAACATCAGAAGTGTGTAAATAAACTTTCACAAACTGAATATAAACAACCTTCATACATCCTGTGTAGTGTTGCACTTCTTAACAGTAGAGACATGCAAATAACCTTCTGCAAATTGAACCTGTCTCAACAATAGCAATCTGCAAGTGAAATCTGATCATAGCCTTGACTTCAATCCCAAAGTGATTATCTAATCAGAGCACCTTGGACTGTTTTATTATCAGTTGAGCATTCACGACACTTTTATTTCAAATAGAACTTTCTTTTTTTAACATGACACATATTCATATACATTCATAAAACTTTTACACTTCTTTAAAGTTGATCAGAATGTTCTATATATATAACATACCTCTGCTCAATGGTACCCCTCACACATAATAAAATCTTTCAAAACATTCAATGGAGACTGAGATGTGTCTCTTGCTGTTCAACATCATTACACTCATTGCTAGCATCAAATGATGGTAACTGGTAAGCTCTCTACCGGTCCAAATATTGTCGTTGATTGGCAAAAGAGGATAGAGACGTGTCATCTCTATACAGGCTGACGCTCTAAGAAAATCTACATCAAGAGAGGCTGGTTTGTAATTCATTGTAACCGGTTGCTACACTAAGCATCAGTAACCGGGCAAGTCACTCAACTAGGGAAGAGAGTATTCCAGTTTCACCCAAGAACCGAGCTAAAACCGGTATAGACAAGAGCAGCTAAAAGCAATATACAACTAGTGTCTATAACACAACCGGGACAATGAAACTGGTAATCCACGCGAGAGGAAGCACACTGAGGACAATGCAATCGGTAAGACAAGAAAGAAACTGCAACAGATCGAAGGACAAATATATTATAAGACTCTGGTATGAACCGAGGAAGTCTAGTCAACTGTCAACTATCTGTTCCAACCAACTCAGTCTACCGGGATTTATTGCAGTACATCCGGTTGATCTTGAGTTGTCTTGGTGATCTGTTTGAGGCGCAGGTAAAGGAACTTGTGGCGCGATTGAAATATTTAAAGCTGGATTCAGAGGTTTTAAATCAAGGTGTTATCTCCTATGAAGGAAGGTTGCCTGACATGCAATTGCTGTTTTCTTCATAAAGCGGATAAAGCTAGAGCATGCATCGGATGTTTGCTCAGTAAACCATTACTTCACTAAGTGATGTAATCGTAAGATCTCAGGATTAGGTCATACATTTGAGGCGCAGTTAGGGCAACAAATTTGTATATATTCTTATGCCTGTTGTGAAGAAAAGTTGCCTTCATTCTGTCGAGAAAAAAAGTGAACCTATATGCTACAGAAGCAGGGGTAAAAGACAGTAGAGAAAGAGAGATAACAGATTGTGCAAAACAACACAACAGTAGATGAGAATATACTTGCGGCAACCGGTGTTGATTCTCAGTTGAACGTAAATAGAGATCTTATTAGGCTAAGCAAAGCCATCTGTAAAGATCACACTTCTATTGTTTTCTAGCAAACTACAATAGACAAATCCCAGTATTTGGGTGGACTCTAACAGGTCCCTTGTATCGAAATCCCTTAACCGGGTGACATCTTTCAAGGTGTTTAAAAGTCCTTTAACCAAGCAGGTCCTAGCAGACCTTATTGTAACAAATCTCTTGACCGGGTCGCATCTAGCAAGTGCGCTTTTATCGTTTAACCGAGAAAGATCTTAACAGGGTGTACTCCAAGAGAGTACAAAACTTGTGAGGTCTCCTCACACCGTGGTTTTTACCCTAACCGGGTTTCCACGTGATAAATCTGGTGTCACTTTGTGATTGTTTACTTACTGTTATTATTTGCTTAAATCTGTTTGCCTTTTGTGCTGTAAGTTTACTTCACTGGATTTAGCGAGAAAAAGTTTTTACAAGTGCTGATTCAGCCCTCCCCTCTCAGCACCGGTTGGGACTGTCAATTGGTATCAGAGCCAAGTCTTGTTTTCTTTGCTGCTTAACCGCACAAGGAAAAAGTCAAGATGATGAGGAAGGACCAAAGTTTTCAAAAGAAAACTTCACCTTATGGTTCAACAGAATGAAGCTGTATATGAAGACCATCGGTGACTAGTACTGGAATCACGTTACCACTGATTACAGTGAGCCCACTGGCACCCTGACACCTGATCAAGAAAAGATCAAGACTGAGCACATGACTGCTATGGATATGATAGCTAGCATGCTACTTGATTATGTCTATGATGAGATTGAACACCTTGAATTTGCCTTCAAGATGTGGGGCAAGCTGCAAACAGTCTATGGAGGGGATCCTAATGTTCAAAGAGCCAAAGTCGAAAGCCTCAGAGGAAAGTATGACGATATGAGGATGAATGAAGGAGAAGACATCGAGCAATACAGCAACTGGATCAAAGAAGTGATCAATTCCATCAGATGCGCCAGATGAAAGCTCAATGAAGAGGAAGTAATGCAAAATACTGAGAACTCTCAGACCTCAGTATGCTATCAAGATCTCTGCCATTCAAGAGCTCAAATCGGTGACCAAAGATCAATTCACTCTAGACTCCCTTATCGTTAAGCTGGCTGCCTTTGAATTAAGTAATTTTGATAATAGCTTATCTATTCAGGAAGCAACTTTCAAGTCCTCTGCCAATATCTCTTCCACTAAAAAGGGAAGAGAAATCGGTAACTGCTCGACCAGAAAGATTGACAACCTTGCTGAGAATTTGCTCTCAGAAGAGATGGAGCAAGAAGAGTTCGAAGCACTCATTGCAAGAAGATTCCTTAGAGGGAAACAAAAGTACAAGGGAAAGCTCCCTTTGAAATGCTTCTCTTGTAATAAAATAGGTCATTTTGTTGTAAGATGTCCTGATAATGAACATAAAGATAAAAGAGACTGGTTCAAGAATAAAGCAAAGGAGTGCTATCTTGCAGAAGGAGTCACAGATAACGAATCTGAAGACTAGGAGGATCCAGAAATTGCATTTGTTGCAATAAAGGAGGAGAGCCCAGTAATAGAAGAGTTGCACTCATATCAAGATCTCATCAGTATGATGACTGGATCATTGATAGTGGATGCACTCACCACATGACCAGTGACAAGAGCAAGTTTATCAGCCTCGAGCTCAGTGATAGCGGATCAATTACCTTTGGGAACAATGCTCCTTGTGGCATCAAAGGTAAAGGTTCTATTGCTCTTTGCAACAATGCCGTCTGTGAAGATGTGTACTGGGTTGAAGGACTCAAGTACAACTTGACGAGTGTTGCACAACTGAACAACAAAGGATTCCTGTTGGAATTCGGACAAGGTTCCTGTATAGTGAAGAATCAATCTGGAACTCATGTCTCAATCGGTAGACAGAGCAAAGGTAACCTTTTCTATCTTGACTCAATGGAAGGAGCCTGTCTCATAGCCTTGGTCAAAGGAGAATCTAGCAAAATCTGTCTTATGACCAAAGAGGACAACAACTGGTTATGGCACAGGTGGCTCTGCCACATAAACTTTGACAGTATTGTCAAAGTGAGCAAAAAGAAAATGGTAAGAGGACTTCTTGAGATTACAAAGCCCATCAAGGGCGTTTGTAAAGATTGTTAGTTGGGAAAGCTAACCGGAACATCCTTCACAATAAGTTCTTCTCTGCTGAGAATGTTCTAGATCTGGTGCACACTGACCTGTGTGGACCAATGAGAACAAAGAGCTACCATGGAGACCGATACTTTATGCTTTTTGTGGACGACTTCTCCAGAATGATGTGGACACTCTTTCTTAAGGAGAAATCAAAAGCTTTCCACATGTTCAAAATCTACAAAGCTAGAGTGGAAAAAGAGACTGGTAAAAGCTTGAAGTGTCTAAGATCAGACAGAGGACGTGAATTTACCTCTCAAGAGTTCCCTCACTACTGTGAGGAACATGAAATAAAAAGACAGCTATCTGCACTAAGGACTCCTCAGCAAAATGGAGTAGCAGAAAGAAGAAACGGAATGCTGATTGATTGTGCTAGAACATTGCTGATTCAAAAAGATCTACCTCATCACTTCTGGAGGGAAGCTGTCAATATTGCAGTCTACACACTCAACCGAGTTCAAGTCAAAAAGGGAACTAGTAAGACTCCTTATGAACTTTGGTTCAAACATACTCCCAGTGTAGGCTACTTCAAAATCTTTGGTAGTAAGTGCTATGTTAAAAGAGATATGTACTCTGGGAAGTTTGATCCCAAGAGCGATGAGGGAACATTCGTAGGTTACTCTACCAAAAGTAAGGCCTATCGGTGTGTGAACAAAAGAACAGGGAAGATAGTTGAGAGTATCAATGTAAAAGTTGATGAATCTTCAGAACCAGAGATAAAGACTGATCATGATGATCACAACAGTCTTCAAGGCCTAAACGAAGGGAATGCCTTTGAATTCAACAAAGATATGATTGAAGATGACAGAGAAATACACATGGACAGACATTTGGAGCAAGAGAATGTACCTGAACCCAACAGGTTGATATAGGAAGGCGAACAAGTTGATGTCCCGAACCATGATGAAGACAATGCTCAACCGGAAGAACCAGACCGGGAACAAAGACTTGTTCTTCCAATGTATGTCACATATCATCCTACTGACAATATAATTGGTGATAAACATGGGAACGTCTTGACTAGGAAGAAGGCCAAAGAGAACATCTGTCTGCTTTCATGTATTGAGCCCAAATCCACCAGAGAAGCCCTGGAAGATGAGTATTGGGTCAAGGCCATGGATGAAGAAATCGAACAAATAGACAAGAATGACACATGGGAACTTGTGCCTAGACCTCAAGACAAAAATGTCATTGGGACAAAATGGGTCTACGGAACAAACTGAATGAGGACGATAAAGTCATCAGGAATAATGCAAGACTGGTTTGCAAAGGATATGCTCAGGAAGCTGGACTAGACTATGGAGAAACTTTTGCACTAGTGGCTAGATTGGAAGTGGTAAGAATTCTTCTTGCCTATGCAGCTCACAAAAGGTTTAAAGTCTATCAGATGGATGTGAAGTCTGCGTTCCTCAATGGAATACTGAAAGAGGAAGTCTACATTGAGCAACCGGAAGGGTTTATATCTGCTCAAAAGATTGATATGGTCTGCAAACTAAAAAAGACTCTCTATGGGCTTAAGCAAGTTCCAAGGGCTTGGTATGAAAAGTTGCATTCATACCTTTTGAACATTGGATTCACAAGAACCGGTGACAACAACAATATGTATCTCAAAACTGGAAAAGATGGAAATCTAATTGCTGAAATCTTTGTTGATGACATCATTTTTGGAGGGGATGACAGGATGAGTAAAGCCTTCACTGAAGAAATGAAGAAAGAATTTGAGATGTCTATGATTGGGCCCATAAAATTCTTTATTGGACTACAGGTCCATCAGCTGAAAGAAGGTATCTTCATCTCTCAGTCCAAGTACATAAAAGAAATTCTTAAGACTTTTGGACTAGAAGAATCCAAACCAGTTGGAACTCCAATGATAACTAATCTCAAGTTATCAAAAGAGGATGATGCCAAAGAAGTAAATGAAACAATGTATCGGTCCATGATAGGAAAATTGCAGTATGTTGTTCACAGCAGACTGGACATTGCTCATGTAGTTGGCATAGTGGCAAGATTCTCAGCTAATCCCAAAGAAACACATCTGGTGGCAGTAAAGATAATCTTCAGATATTTAAAAGGAACCGAGGAATATGGCTTGTGGTTTCCTCACCAGGGAGGATTCCAAATAAAAGTCTACATTGATGCACACTGGGCTGACAACATTGATGACAGAAAGAGCACAAGCGGTGGTGCCTTCTTTCTAAGTGGGAGGATTGTATCGTGGACAAGTAAGAAGCAGAACCGCATATCACAGTCCACTGCTGAAGCTAAATATGTTGCTGCTGCAATTAAATGCTCACAAGTGATTTGGATCAAACAACTGCTGGAAGGTATTCAGGAACAGGTATTTGAACTGATCACAATTCACTGTGACAGTACTCAACATATCCAAAAATCCTGTTATGCACTCCAAGACCAAGCACATTGCCATCAAGTATCACTACTTGAGGGAACTAGCACAGGATAAAGAAGTAAGATTGGAGTATGTTCCCACCAAAGAACAGATTGTTGATATATTTACAAAGCCATTACCAAAGAGTACTTTTGAGTATCTCAGAGGTAGACTAGGGGTTGTACCCCTCTCAAATCATCAGTAATCATCAATCGGGAGTCATCAGTTCATTATGATTCAACAAAAGGTTACACCTTATCTTTTATGAACTGATGAAAAGGACTGCTGCTCGCAGGGGGAGCGGAGTAGAGAATGAAAATCTTTTTGATTAGCCTTTTGGCATTATTGTCAAAAAGGGGGAGAGATTGTGGCAATTGGCAATCAGCAATCAAACCGATTGGTAAACCAGGGAAGTAATGCAAGACTCCAAATGCCCTTCACAGTTTTTCCATCAATGCCAAAGGGGGAGATTGTTAGCATCAAATGATGGTAACCGGTAAGCTCTCTACCAGTCCAAATATTGTCATTGATTGGCAAAAGAGGATAGAGATGTGTCATCTCTATACAGGCTGATGCTCTAAGAAAATCTACATCAAGAGAGGCTGGTTTGTAATTCATTGTAACGGGTCTCTACACTAAGCATCAGTAACCGGGCAAGTCACTCAACTAGGGAAGAGAGTATTCCAGTTTCACCCAAGAACCGAGCTAAAACTGGTATAGACAAGAGAAGCTAAAAGCAATATACAACTAGTGTCTATAACACAACCGGGACAATGAAACCGGTAATCCACGCGAGAGGAAGCACATTGAGGACAATGCAACCGGTAAGACAAGAAAGAAACTGCAACAGATCGAAGGACGGGTATATTATAAGACTCTAATATGAATCGAGGAAGTCTAGTCAACTGTCAACTATCTGTTCCAACCAACTCAGTCTACCGGGATTTATTGCAGTACATCCGGGTGATCTTGAGTTGTCTTGGTGATCTGTTTGAGGCGCAGGTAAAGGAACTTGTGGCGCGATTGAAAGATTTAAAGCCGGATTCAGAGGTTTTAAATCAAGGTGTTATCTCCTATGAAGGAAGGTTGCCTGACACGCAATTGCTGTTTTTTTCATAAAGTGGATAAAGCTAGAGCATGCATTGGATGTTTGCTCAGTAAACCATTACTTCACTAAGTGATGTAATCGTAAGATCTCAGGATTACGTCATACATTTGAGGCGCAGTTAGGGCAACAAATCTGTATATATTCTTATGCTTGTTGTGAAGAAAAGTTGCCTTCATTCTGCCGAGAAAAAAAGTGAACCTATATGCTACAGAAGCAGGGGTAAAAGAAAGTAGAGAAAGAGAGATAACAGATTGTGCAAAACAGCACAACAGTAGATGAGAATATACCTGCGGCAACCGGTGTTGATTCTCAGTTGAGCATAAATAGAGATCTTATTAGGCTAAGCAAAGCCATCTGTAAAGATTTGTTTGCCTTTTGTGCTGTAAGTTTACTTCACTGGATTTAGCGAGAAAAAGTTTTTACAAGTGCTGATTCACCCCTCCCCTCTCAGCACCGGTTGGGACTGTCACTCATAAATCACACCATACACACAACATGATAAGCCTTCATTGCACTCCACAACAGAAAACATTTACATTCACACTTTCATCGGATCTTCACAGCCTTATAAATGAATGGCCATCGGTTGAGTAGTTGAAGATTAGTTTGAAACTGCTCAACAGTTATATAACCAAAACCTTTTTAACAAACAATTAATCATTCTTTGCAGGCCTGGAAGTTGCTCCCAATAAGTATATGTCCCAGTGTGAATGAGACACGACAATATTCTAGAGGCATGAATGAAGTCGATAGTATTCTCATCACAATTTATTCCTAGTGACATGAATGAAACCATTAATATTCTCAGCGCATATTATTTCCAGTAGCATGAATGGCCAATACTATTCCCAACACATTATTTCCAATGAGGTGAATGAAGCCGATACTATTCTCAGCACTGGTAGTTATAATTGATGATGCAACCAATTTTCCTGATAGGTGGAATGTCTTCCTGTTGATTAAAAGCAAGTTATAATTGCCATGTTCCAGGGAGATCTCTGACAGTTTAAAATCAAACGTTCCCTTTGGAGAAGGTCACACCAATATTATCCCGTTGGAGTATATGAAAATGGATATTGATGATTTATAATCATACTTGGAGCAATTTGTCTGATTCCCGGGAAGATGTTGATAGGCCCGAATGTTAAAATCTGCTGTTTGGGCACTTGAAGTCACTGCCAGGAAGACTCTGCTCTTTACAACCAAACAATGATTGATGGCTTCTGGAGTCGTTGGGGAGTGCTGCTACAGACCTAAATAAAATATACAAATAATATTCATTAGCCACTACTCTGCAATAATTTGATTACTGAAATCATTATTCTAGAAACTTCTGAATCGCTGCAAATCATCTGGTTAGTTCCTGAAACTCTGCAACTCATTCGGTTAGTTTCTGAAACTGTGCAAATTATTTGGTCAGTTTGACATCAATGACAAACTTTATCTGGCATTCTTTGGTAATTCTATAGCCTTAGAACTTGAATCTTCTTTTGTAATCTTCTGATTGCCCTTGATGCCAAGACTGGTCATGATGACTGGTGACCTTTGGGCGTTGATGATGTCCTCCAGTATTTCAATGCTCTTCGTAAACTTCATGCTCCTGTTCAACAGGATAGTTTCCTTTTCTAGTCCCATTCTCAAGGAAATAATTTCAGATTCAAGCCTTTTCCAGTCTACTTTTGCCCTTAGTTGAAATCTCACTTCCTTTTCTATCCTTTTGCCTCTTCAAGCTGAATCTGTGAAGGCCTTTAGATGCATGTCTTGGTTAATTTAGTCAGACTTCAGAGTTGTAGGAAGACATCCTATTGGAGATGTGTAGGATAATTCATTGAAAGGTAGTTGAGCATTGTAAAGTCCAAATGACATCTGGTCATAACCATAGACTTCATTTTCACTATAAAAGCAATCTGTAATTCATCTTCTTCGTCTATGCATTCAAACATAAAAGATATCTACATAGATCCTTATTTGTCCCAATTTAAAGGAAATAACTATGGGAGACACTCATTCACTTCCTACAATAAAAAAAAAAACATTGTTAGAGTTTTTACCTTGAGTTGCTTGGCTAGTATTCTCATAGTGATGCACAATAGTGAAAGTGATAGAGCTAGGCTTGAGTGCCACAAAGAGATCAGCATGAAGAGGACACAACTATGTAGGGCACTCTTGTTTTCTTTGGGATAAGCATCTAGTTAACTTTTTGAAACTTAAGTGAGTTGATGTACCTTAGTCTCAACTACTTTGATTAGGAATTGTTAGACTAGATTGACTGATTAGTCATACTAGTTGATTTATTAGTCAAACCGAGTGTCACTTCTGTTGATGCATGTTTCGTGAATCATGACACTCACCAACACAGAATAAAACTTGAACAAGGAAACCTCAAATGCTAAACAATGTGACCAATTAAGGCAACCCCAAGGTTTACAATGCGAACAATGCGACTTTATGGTGGATAGACTCAGTGAATGATGTGATTTTTTGTTTTCACAAAGGGATTTTATGCATTGTTCAGGATTTTATCAATTCTTTTCCCTTAAATAACGAATGATCTTGCAATGGAGCTCTCCAACTAATCCTAAGAAAGATTTTAAAATAAAATGCAAAAATGATAGGTTTAGGAATTTAATTTATTTCTAACAATGCAAGAAACTATTGCTGACTTAGAAACCAAACTAAGCTTTGCTTTGCCACGAGGAAACAACTATGCAAATATGATGCAGCCTCCAAAGGGGTATGCAAATGATTTTCAAATCACTTATATACATTAACACCATAAACATGTGAATCAATTAGCATAAATCAATTGAAGTTAATCTTTCAAAATGAGTTCAAACTAACCATGCACTACAATTTGCAATCAACAAATTACAAATGGTATGAACATGAGGGTTTCACCATGAATCAACAACAATATCTTCCATCGAAGTATTCAACTCAATGTAAACAAATCTAAACTAATGAGAAGTAGGAAACCATGCTAACATCCCAAAACAACACAAGTTGTCACCAAGCTTCAATGAGTTTGGATTTATTCAGGCAGTATTTTGGCAACAATTTCACAAAATGTATCTCTTACAAATGAAATGAGAAAGCCTTATGTAGGGCTTTCAATTACAAACCAAGGGCCTAGATTGATTTTAAATCAATGACCAAGATAATTCAAAGGAACCCTAAGTGGAGTCAATCACAACTACCACCTAGTCTACTAACTTTAAATGTTGCCATCGAAAAAGAAAGTATCCTCCATGGCACAAATTGTGAGGAGCATGAGAAAATAGGAAAATTCAATGCCACTTAGGATCAAAACAAATTATCTTCTAGGAATATGTGCCCCTTATCCTTCTCCTTGATAGAAAATTCAAGGAACTTAGACATGATGATGTCGAGCTCCTCTGGTGGACTTGGCGTAGCCTCCACCTTGTACTCCCAAGTCATCTATGCACGCGTCAAAAATCTTTTTGCATTCTGATCCTTGTTCTTGACAAGTATTCATTAAAATCATGAATGAAGTAGCATCTTCCAAATGTTTTTTCAAAAAGGAACCTGTAGCCTTGAAAAAGGTACTTTTCATTTTATCTTTCAACATCTCTTAATCATTCACTTCTTGTCCAAACATTACATCCACATAATTCAGAATTCCATCTTGAGTATCCTTGACCATTCCTCTTAACTGAATGCAGTCCTTTACCTTCTCAAAGATTTCCTTCCTCAATGTCAATGCGCAATACTGATGGTGAAAGTCAAATGCTTGATTTGCTTCTGTTACACTTCCTTCCACCAAATTTTGTTTGGGAATATTCATTAATACATGCAAGTGTGGGATGGTCTTTTGCTAATCAAGATGAAATTCCACACTCATGCACGCACACGCACACACACAAATGCAGACTCGCACTAAAGAGTAGGTAAATTCAAAAGGATTAAGTTATCAAAGTTAATTTAATATTGCAGAAATTTTAATATAGTTATTACTAGAACTAAAATAATTCAGAATTTTCACTGATATCAAATAGATGTAAATATTAAATAACTAATGTAAATTATAACATGTGGTAATTTATAAGAATTCTAAAGTACATAGTAAATTAGATAAACATTCATATTGTTCAATCAGATTCATGTCAAGATTGAAGTTATACATTGGTTTTCCACTATTTTCAGTGATAAGATATTAAAGACTTATCTAAGGTCAACCATCAGAACGACTACTTTCACTCTAGGAAGATCTTAGTCGTTTGAGCTTCTTAAATAAGGTATACAATATACTAGTAGGGTAATATGTGTATTATATTTTAACATGTGGCTATGCATCCCATTGATGCCCATGAATGACAGCCCTAGTGAAGGCAGTCCCAAGTGTAAACTATTCCTCGAGTTGGTTGCACATTGCATGCCCCATTTCTCAAGTTTTTATGCCCATAGCCCACCAAACTACCTCCTTTCTTGAGTTATCTCTGTGCCATTCCCAAGTTCCTTACATAGTTTATATACCATAGTAAGGGGTGGTTCTAAACCATCAAACCTTCTCATAAAGAATTAACTTAATTATTTTTTTGCCTTTTTTCTCTTGTGATTCATTTTTCATGTGATAATCAGTGTTACCCCAAGTTTCTGGGATGGGGACAGTAGGGGACATGGGGACGAGTTTCCAGGTCGACAATTTATTTTTCCAAGTTTGGGGACGGCAAGGGGACAGCTATCTAAATATAGGGAAAACTTAAAATAAATAGGAAAATTTGCATATATACATTATATTCATATGAAAACATGGGTAAAGCCTACCATTTAGACATCATAGAACCTTAACATACATTTCAATAGTCAAACTCAATACTCAATATGTTAGTATTTTCCAAATTTATTCTAGGAATGTACAAACTATAGAGATCTAACAAAACTAAGCACAGGATTATAAACAAAGGAGGAATAGAAGATACCTAGAAGTTAGGCACAAATACTCCAGTCAAGGTACTGTTGATGTGAGTTTTGTTCCTCTACAACATGCAGAATCAAACACTCAATGTTTCGGAGTGAAACATCAAATATTCAACTCTCTCTTGATATAAGGTCACTTCTTATGCTAAGCCTGCAAAGTAAGATCACAAGGTGACTTCAAGGTTCTTTTACTGTGGATACTTGCTCAGTTGAAATGATGTGATTGCTGGTTATCACTTAAGGGGACTTACGCCAGTTCATTCAAGATTTGTCAATAATGCACTTCTAAGGATTTTGCTTTACAATGTGCAATGAAAATATGGTTTGATTTTCAACTTTTAACTTCTCAACTCAAACTTAAACCTAACTTCTACGGCTACTTCTACTTCTTACTATGAATGCAAGGAATTGTTGATGGACTTGGACTCTACTAGATGCGATCTCGCCAGCGACTCCACCCATCTAGTGCAAGCTTCTAAGGAACACTCAAATGGTTTTCAAATCACTATCTCCTCTTCAATCCCATCAAATGGATGCAAACTAAAGATTCAATACCAATTGAAGTTAAGTGCTTTCAATCATCGGCTTACCACACAATTCACTCCTACCATCAACAAGAGGCTAGTGGCCCGGATTTGTCGAGTCAATCAAGTAAGCATCCACAATTACTTTCATCCAACTAACTACTTATAAACAACATGAAATGAAATCCTAATCTAGTTGAGGAATGTGGATCACCATGCAATAATACAAACTTGATCACAACAATTCACCATGCAAGGCACAACAATGAAAAGTAGAGCAAATTTGGCATTATATTAGCAACAATTCACCAACAAGTCCTGCTTTACAAATGAGAGAGGTGGGGTTTATATAGGAGCCCCAATTACAATGAACGACCGAGATTGATCTATAATGATCTATAATCAATGGCCTAGATTAATCCATTACAAACCCTAATTAGGGCAACCAAAAGTAGCCAATAGAAATGAAGCACTGCAAAATTAGCCAATGAGAAAATTCAAAGGCTTGAGGACCAATAGGAAGCAAGGAAGCTGCCAAGTCATCATACAACTCATCATTATGAACATTCATGCCTCTTTTCTCTTTCTCCCTTTTAGCAAAACTAATGAACTTAAGTAAAATTTCACTAAGTTCCTTCATGTCGATACTAGGAAGGCTTCTTGCAATCTTTATCTTAATTTCACTTCCTTATCCTAAGGATTTCTTCATCGTTCTTGGACATCTTTCTCTTGGATCGCTGGACTTTGTAATGCTTGCACCCTTGGTATTTCCTCCTTCATTGTTTGGAATTCTTCCTTGCCCTTTGGACTTGATCCTTATGTCCTTGTTCATGTTCCAATGCTATCTTTGGTGTTAGAATCATCCTCAAAAAAATCCTTGGTGTACTTGCTTAATGAAGGTTTGATCTTGAGATAATTCTTTGATCTTGATCCTTGAATTTTCTTTCCTTTGTCCCATCTTTGAAGTGCGCGATCTTGAAGTGATGTCTTTCTTTGATCTTTACTGTTTAAGTTAGTCTTCTTTCATTGCTATCCTTAGCCTTGAGCTCGAACTTGTCTTCACCTCCTTCCTTTGTTCACTTCTTTGCAACAATCCTTGCCTTTGAACAAGATTCCTAGTACAAAGCTCGAAGTCAATATGGTTTTAAAGGACTTAAACAAAATAATAAATTTCAGACTTCACAATCCTTGAATAAGTCCATGAATTAGTTAATGAATTCCACATCCAATCTTAGTAATTAAACCCAATGAAGGTAATAACTAGCATGAGCCCCTGTTCTTGGATGCTTCAGACTTAATGTTTAAAGACAAAGGTGTTTCAGACCTGCAATTAGCTTAAAATGATGCAAGAAATGATGGGAAAGGTCTGAAATAAAACTTTGGATCAGATTGTGAATAAAATAAACCTAGATTTATATGGAAAAAATGCAATTATCAGATCTAGTCTTCAGATATTCACTCATAGCATTCTCACCTTATTGTCTTGGTGACTAAAAATGGTTGGAAAATGCAAGTAATTGGTCACCGAACAATCTGCAAACGAGTTTGGATGCTTAAAACCCTTTGATTATTTTCTATGATTTTTTAAAAAAATCCCCCCTGTTCTTGGATGCTTCAGACCTGGGCATGCATACATCAGATTTGGCCCTCTAATGGTCTCCAAATTGATGCCAAAGGATGGGGGGACTGGTTTAGGATGAGTGCTTGGCAATTTGGGTACTTGGAAAAAATTTATATGAATTTCTGAAAAAAATTGCCAATCTCATAAGTTTGCAGATTTTGGACTAATAATTCCTTGCCTTTGGCCTTCTAATGTCCTCCAATGCCTTAGAAAAAATTGCCTTAATGCTTGCAATCAGCCATAGATGGAAGGAGAAGTTGGAAGAAGTGGAACAATTCAAGGATGAAGTTGCTTCTAATGGAGTCTTGCTTCAGATTTCAGCTTGCCTTGTCCTTGCCTTCCAAAATTATTCATGTTTATAACAGCAGCACCCCTCCTTTTATACTTGTTTTTGCCTCTTATTTGCCTTCCACAAGCAATGTGGGATAAAAGATTTACCACCTTCTAGAAGGTTCCACTTTGACTTTATTAATTTCCCACATTAACTTTAATTAAATAATAAAATTCTGCCATAATGGGGAAAGTCGATCCATGCTTGGACTCTCAAATTTGCCTAAGTCCACAACTTGTATGGACTTGTAACCATATCCAAACTCCAACTCCATCCATGCAAGGCAGGGAAAATTGGTCAAAGTTTGGATAAAAATCCACTTTATACTTAGAAAAAACTTTGATATTGCTTTCCTATCAGAAGGGGGGAGAACTGGCCTTAGTATGGACAAATTTGACACTTAGAGAAATTTCGCAATTTGGCCCTCAAAGGAAAATTCGACCCTAATCTGGATAGTTCTCATACTTAGAAAAATTTTCACATTCCATACTCACTTGAAGGGAAAAACATGATATGTCCGTACATCTCCAACACTTAGAAAAAAGTTCGCACTCCATGTTAGCCCCCAAGGGAAAAACGACCCATGCTTCGACTAATTTGACACTTAAAAAAAATTTGGAGTCCGTTCTTGCCTTGTAGGGGAAAAATGACCCTAGCTTGGACCGTTCCAACACTTAGACAAATTTTCAGTTTCTCTATCTAATCCAAGGGAAACTCGACCTTAGTCTGGACAATTTCCAGACTTAGAAAAATTTTCAGTGTATGCACTCAGTCTTGGGGGAAAAATGACCCCTGTCTGGACACTTTCCAGACTTAGAAAAGATTTCAAGTTACCAACTTTCTCCAAGGGAAAAACGACCCTAGTCTGGACAATTTCCAGACCTAGAAAATTTTCAAGCTCACCCTTGGGGGAAATCGCCCCTGGTCTAGAATTTTCAAACACTTAGAAAATTTTCAAGTAGAATTCATCCAAAGTGGTGGAAATTCATAGTATGCTTGGATTTTAACCCCAACACTTAGAATTATTTTTAGGAAAAAGCCAATTAATGAAGGGAAATTCATGTAGAGTCCGGATTTTGATCAAAATATGAGGGGAAATTCATGTATAGTTCGGATTTTGATCAAAATATGAGGGGAAATTCATGTGTAGTCCGGATTTTGATCAAAATATGAAGGGAAATTCATGTATAGTCCGGATTTTGCGTATTTTTATAAAGAAAAATTGATTTTCCTTAGGATTTTGGCCATTTTGAACGTGAAAAATCAAATTTTTAAAGGATTTTAAGGCCCTTATGCATGTAATATGCCTTTATATGGAATTTTGGACAAATTGGCTAGCCAAAATTTAAATACACTTAGAATTTTACGTTCAACCCAATATAACATGACCCTGACAGACTTTATTTTTAATGTTCCCACTTTAAGATAACAACTTGGCTACTTGATTTTAATACCGCCCCTCAATCTTTTAAAGCACTAGATTGCCAAAATTTGCCGAAACTAACGACTACGAGCAAAAGAGGGGGTCCCCATCTGCAATGGGGTGATGGTGTGAAAACCTCACAACAGGTACCTTAGAGAAATGACAATGAAGTCTACTTGTAATGAGACATAATCCTGATCCAATCAGTTTGATCTTCAACACTTCTAAAGTGTATCCAATGACTGAATATGGAGTGAAGATCAGACCTCTGATCTGTCTCAATGAATGCTACTTATATCAGACAAATGTGCTGAAGATGGTGTATGTGATTTGTCCTTTGAAGTATCTGCCTGTAGTAGAATTGATATAAAACACGATCTGTTCACATTCGGATGGCCAAATTTGACTTGCCGAATTCCTAAATTCGGTTTTGTTAATGCTGATCAAACTCGCATGTCTGAATTCACTAATTCGGATGTCAATGGAGACATTGAATTCGCTTCTAAGGATTTGCTCCGACTTGTAGATGGAAAGTGATATGAATCAGACCATTGATTTCGCCCTGCAATGCACAAAAGTCTTCACTCAAATTGAACCCGATCAACTACACAAAATAGGAGTATTTGCTGAAGAAGTTCGCATACAAAGAATTCGCAGTTTCAACTCTTGAGGAGGGAAGACACGTTATGTTTTTGGTGCTTCTCTCCTTTGGATTCGAACACCTTATATATGTGATGAATTCAGCTACAAGGAGGCCGACTTGGTCTTATAAAATCCATTTAAGTATTAAAGCCAAGAGGCCGACCTTGGGCCCTTAATTAATTCATTCAACATATATATATATATATATATATATATATATATATATCGATTTTGGTGATAAACAATAAATAATAAATATTGCCAATATTTATTATTATTATTTATCATATCGATTTATTGCTCAAGCAAGAGGATGTTTGCCGTAAAGGCCATAATATTAACACAATATGCATTCATAATTTGGAATTCATTGTCAATATGCATGTAATATTAAAATAGTAACATAAAAAAATGAAATACACCCAAGAATATAATTTGGAATTCATTGTCAATAGCAACAAGAACAATAACCCACCTTCCAAATTGAAACACACTACTATCATTTAATTCTGAAACTACACCTCCAGCTCGTTGTAAGTGGACTGATATTAGCACAAACAGGTATGTTATACAGTTTCGATCATGATATAGGTCTGTTACAACAAGATGACACTTTGATGCAACCTCCAATATTCACCAAATCTTCCACAAAGGTCCCAAATCAACCCAAAACCAACCCAGCATTGATGTATTGCCACAAAATGACATAAAGATGCATGTTCTAGTTCTGTAATGCACTTTTCAGACTTTCCCAACACCTTGCAAACATTCTGCTATATGATTTTTGAGCATGTAGCGTGACTGTAACAACATTCTTGATTTCAGGATTCTTAATGTAATGTTGCCAAATACTAATCAGAGGACCCCGAATAGCAAGAATTAACTACCAAACAATCATAAGCATGTTAGGGCAAACTTGGAAGGCGGGGCCCACTTTAACATTAAAAAAGAAAGAGTTTTATAAAAGAAAACTGTGTATTTTTAAGTGTTGATCTCGCCTATCCCATTGGGGAAGCCCATTCGTTCCAACGATTTCCAAGGTGTCCTTGGCCGTCCCCAAAAAAATTTCTCGATATCCCCAAGTCTTTGGGAGGTCCCCTGTGGATGGGGTGGGGACGTCCCCTAGGCGTCTTGGAAACATCCCCGGCACAGGGATGAGGGTTTTTAGGTCGGGGACGTCCCCGAGTAACACTGGGGATAATCAATTATTTCATCTTTTTCAAAGATAATTTATTAGGTATTTCTTTTACACCTCTTTTTACTCTAGGGTAATCACATAACTTTTGTTTTTCTCTCCCTTGTAATTACAAAGGGTTATTTATATGGAAAAATAATATTTCTCTTCCACTTTGGGGGAAAAGTGCATAGCAATGTTGAATTACTTTGACCTCTACTACTATTGTTATTTTGATGTTTGTTAGTATTATTGTTTCTTTAATTTTGATAGCTACTAGGAGATGAACCTTTATTATTTTGTGTTTTTGGAGGTGTTGTAGGTGGGAGTGGTTTGTGTCCTTGGTGAAAAGTACTTCTACTTCTAGATTTACATGCTTTAAGTTGTATAGGCAATCTTTGATTAAGTGGCTTCTCATTTGGAAAATATCATAGACTTTGTGTAATTTGCCTTGGTGTGGCTTTCCACCTTTCAATTTGTCCACCAGAAGTCTTTTGACTTTTTGCTAGTATCTTCTTTAAGCTCTTTCATCATTTAGACAATATATCTTCTTAGAGTTTGCATTGCTCTTGGTTCATTATCGCTGCTTGTGTTAGAGTTATCATCTCTTCGCTTTTTCATCTACATTACGAGGACTTTTTGCTTTCACTTTCAATGTCCTTTGCCCTATTATGTGCTTCTTTACCATGAAGGTGGCTCCACCTTCATATTTCTTCATAGCGAAGGTGTCAATCATTGATAAACTATCTTTTCTTAGTCCACCCTACAGTTTTTTTAATTTTATCAATAATTGTTTAACCTTACAATTTCTTTGTCTAGACTTTGAGGACATTTTGCTTTCACTCTCAATGTCTTTTTTGTACTATGAAGGTGGCTCCACCTTCATATTTTTTTACAACGAAGGTGTCAATCATCGATAAACTATCCTTTCTTGGTTCACCTACCAATTCTTTTTTAATTTTATCAATAGTTGTGCTTACATTTGTATTTTTTAACATTTCATGTTTCCCTTGATGAGTGTTATATGTTTCAGCAAAAGTTTAATTGTTGTCTTGAAGAAGCTTGAAGCTTGTTCTCTTTCTCAAAGGTCTCTCTCTTTCTCTCTCTCTTCCCTTGAACATCATTTTGTTGGTGTCACATCTATAAATTGGTCAATGCCACTGTCATAATCTAGCTTGTAGTGATCACAACCAATGGCATTCATTGCTTTGTGCATTAGTTATCCACATAGTTATGTATGATTTGCAATGTTGTAGTGGATCTCGAGACACATGGGCCATCACTAGTGAATGTTGGGAAATTTTTTCTTTCCAACTTTGGATTGTGTGATGGATTGACCATCACTAAGTGTTCGTTTTATGATTGCTATGATATGACCCTTCTCAAGAAGGTTTGATTTGGACATTCCTATGCTCCCATAGCATTGTTGACTTATTTGAATAATTTATTCTCCGGGGTATTGACAGTTTGTATGCTACTATGATTGTCTTCAAGCTCTTCTTGTCCAGTCCAATTCCTTTCGGTAGCAGCCTTGGCTTAGTGTCCTTCAATAGAAATTATTTGATACCTTAGATATTGCTCTTGTACGCCTCTTCTTCTTCTATGAAAGAGTGTTTAGACTTTGTCTTAAAATAGAGATTTCCCTCAAGATAAGGATTTGTGTTTGGTGCAATTGATTTAGTGGATGCCTTTATAGGAGCTTTTGACCCAACTTGGTTAGAAGGGTTTGTACTTCCTCACCAAGAGGAATTTCTTTAATTTGTAGTGGACTAGTCCCTAGAGTTACTTGGAATTTTTGATTCTTAGTTCATGATTGTGGCTTTCAAGAGGAAGTAGAGGTGCAAAATCTATGTTACCCCAAGTTTTCAGAACGGGGGGACAGGGAAATGGGTTTTTGGGACAGATTTTTTTTCTCCCTTAGCAGGGTATGACAGGGGACGATGGTGAGGACAGCTAAATAAAAAATAGGGAAAATTTTAAATATATTGGGAAATTTTAAATATTCATAGGAAAATATGGATAAAGCATGCTTATATACATTATAGAATCTTAACATATAACATTTGTGTTAAATAATTTAAATTGAGAGTTCACATGAGAGTGGAAGCCAAACACATTATCAAAATTCAAGCATTAATTTTATAGGCTGCCAGGGGATGGGTTTTTGGAAGTTTCTAAGTTTTTGGGACGTCCTCGTTTCTGAGATGGGTCAAATTATGCCGGAAACGCGTCCCCGGGTAACACCGGTATACACAAAAACAAAATTAATCGTATAGTTACACGGAAATGGACACAAAATATGTCATAACACATTGATATATGTAGGGAAAACTCTTTCGGGAGAAAAACGCCACTCCAATGTATCTTAATGTATTATTAAAAAATCAGAGGTTACATAAAGTCTTAGACTTTACAAGAGTATCGCCAACCAATTATCTGGAGTAATTTTGGGAGCATAATAGTACACACACAACTCACTATTGAAACTCCCATCTCAAACACCCAGTAAATATGAGAGGAAATATATGAAACTATCAAATGATAATTGGGAAGCCATGAGCTAAAACCACCTAAAATGTGGCACCCAAATCCTTAGTTGAAAGTTCAACACCGAAATTCCAAGATGAGTCCACAAGCAAAAAATACTCATCTTATTCCATGCACCTATAAAAAAGTTGTCATAATCCACTCACCGACTTGGGCAATCCATTTTTGCTTCATTATCTTTATTCAAAGATGTCTTATGACGTGTCATAAGTTTGTCAACAAGTGTAACTCCCCCTTATAGTGCATAGATATTCCTTGCATTTACAACGTGAGACCATAACTTTTGATCTAAGATGCTGGTTGGGCCTTTTCTTTTACTTTTCTCAATTGTAGAGATTAAAGAGGTTCATGTCTCCAATATTAGGGAACTAATGTTGAACAAGCTAGAATATTTATTTTGGCAAAAGCCCAGCTCTATAGTCTAAAAATTGAGTGTTTTTTGTTTTATAGCTTGAAAATTTGCATTTTTTGTATTCTTAATATTAGGAGCAAGGCTGAGACACCTTTCCTCACAGCTTCAGTGTAATGTCCCTCCTTGGGATCTACCTTTATTTAGTCTTGAAACAGTAATTTCAACTTGAGGTGAGAACTGCAATATATTTATAAATATAAACTTATCAAATCTGAAGATATTTCATTATAATATTCAACTTAAAATCATAAGAATAATTCAAAAGATAGAACTTATCTTGATTTACTGCAGCACTTCCCTTCTCCTATGTTGAGCATTGTTTTGCTCCTTGATGAAATAAACCTTCAAAGATATGTAACCTTTGCCTTAATTCCTTTCTAGGAATCTTAACAGTCACTAAGAATGCTCTTGATCTAGTCTTTGACACTCGCTAAGAATGCTCTTGATCTAGTCTTTGACACTCACTAAGAATGTTCTCGATCTTGACACTCACTAAGAATGTCCTAGATCTAGTCTTACTCTTGACACTTAGTAAGAATGTCCTCAATCTTGACACTCACTAAGAATGTCCTTGATTTGATCTTGAAACTCACTAAGAATGTCCATGGCACTCACCAAAAATGTCCTTGATCTAGTCTTGCTCACTAAGAATGTCCTCTATCTTGACACTCACTAAGAATGTCCTTGATTTGATTTTGACACTCACTAAGAATGTCCTCAATCTTGACACTCACAAATTTGATTTGATCTTGACACTCACTAAGAATGCCCTTGATGCTCCTTTGTATTTAGTGATCTTCTATTGATGAACTGCCTTTCCTTACTTCTTGTTAGATTCGATATGTTGTGATATGATAACTTGCCAATTGATGATCTGGTTCCTCTTGTGATATTTCTCCTTCTATGCTGTAAATGAATAATGGTAATTGAACATGCTTGTCAATTGATAATTGTCTATCTGTTGTGATATATATATCCTTGTTTGGTGCTGATGACTGTTATAGAGTCTGTCATGGGTTTGTCTCTTAATGTGCTTGCTGATAAAATTGATTTCTCTTGTGTATGCTAGGAGTAAATGCTATGTGGTGAGATTTAATGCTCTTGTGATATGATTGCTTGATTTCGTGATGATGTATTGATGTTTGCTTGTAATGATCTCCCCTTTATAATTTACAAGTGAAAGGGTGACCACCTTTCATAAGATTTGATTCACCACTTTTAATTGTTGCCTTTGAGAATAATATATTATTCTCCTAATTGAACTCCCTTTTTTGATTCTCTCCCCTTCTTCAATGAAGTTCTTCTCTTTTATATCTCCTTTGAGTGCAAGTAGTCACACCCTTTCATTTGTAAATGCCCTTATGAAAGGGTCACACCCTTTGACCATGAAAAGATACATATGTTTGACAACTGTTGCTCCTTTCACTTCCTATTTCTCACTTCTCAAATCTGTCTTTGTTACTTTTCAAATCTGCACATATTCCATTCAAGATCTGCACATCTTCTTCTTCTAGATCTTCATATCTTATTTTTTTCTTTCCTTCTCAATTCTTATTTCAGATCCCTCCTTATACTTCTGCTATGAATCTGGTCTCCTCTACTCCTTTCTCCTCCCTTCTATTTGATCCTTCTTCCCCTTTTTATCTTCCCATGTGAGGGAGAGGTCACACCTCTACATCATGTCTGCCTTTTGGCAAGAGTCACAACCCTTCATAATTGTCCCTCTTTCGAAGAGTCACAACCCTTCATAATTACAACCCTTTTGAAGAGTCACGACCCTTCATAATCACAACCCTTTTGAAGAGTCACCACCCTTCATAATTGTTCCTCTTTTGAAGAGTCATAACCCTTCATAATCACAACCCTTTCGAAGAGTCACAAACCTTCATAATCACAACTCTTTGAAAGATTTACAACCCTTCATCATTGCTGCCTTTTGAAATAGTCACTTCCTTATTTTCTTCTCATTTCTTTCTTCTTCCTTTAATCCTTCTTTAATTCCTTGCTCTCCTCTTCTTCCTTCCTCCATATCCCCTTTCAAATGAACTCCTCCTTTTTATATCTTGTTTTGAGAGAGTCACAACTCTTCATTACATATCTCTTGAACTTTCATTAAATTTAGATAATTTATATTAATTAATTAATTAATCAATCAACTCATTAATTAATTAATTTATATTTTAATTTTATTATTATTATTATTTATTATTAAAGCCTATTTTAGAAAGGGGGCATTACATTCAGCTTCAACTTTCACTTTGGCTTTGGCACTTCTTCTCTAACATTGTTTGGATGAATTTTTTGAGTTGGCCGGATCTTGCAGTATCCCCTTCATTCTCATTGTCCCACCAGTCTACTGGATTGTCAGGTTTTTTGGTCCGCTCCTTGACCACTGTACCTTATTCTTGTGCCTTTTTTAGTGATTGGTGACATTAATCTCATAAGGTATAACATCAATTTTCACTTTGTTCTTCTTCCTAGCAACATCTATCTTCATATTGTTGTAATATCTGTTATCTACATGCTTTGTGGTTTCTTTTGGCACATTTTAAATTGTAAGATTTTATGGTGCCTTGCTAGGATCCGAGGCAAACTATCCAACAGTGTCTCAACTTCTTCAGTTACAACCAAGCTAACCTAGATTGATTCTTTGGGTACTTGGTTTCTATTTGATTCTTCTCTGGTGTGCTTTTGGACTGAAAATTCCCACAAGTACCTAAGGTCTTGAGCGAGTTGACATTTTTTTGTGACTGTGTGTCAGAGGATTCTTTTATCGTTTGGCTCATTTGTTCCTATGCTTTCATCTTGTTGTGTTGTCATCAACAATTATAGTTTGACTAGGATTCTATTCAAGTCTAAGTCAACATTATTGAGTCAATGATGCCAGATGTAAAACTACTGAAACTCTACAAACATAGACCTGAAATTTAGCTCACTTGAAAATTAGAGTGATAAATATTTATAAAACACAAACCATATGATTTCTATTTCATATGACTTAAACCATGTGATTTCTATTTCATATGACTGGAAGATATGCATTGTATGCGTCATTGTACACTGCAATAGCTTAGATCTTCAGATTTCTCATTTTATAAGTATGCATGAGATGTTAAACACTAAAGGCTGCTGGCACAATAGCATGCATAGCCAGTAAAGTTTGATGGAATTTGTAGTGTGCTCTGGTATATGATACCATTCACAGAATGAATTTGGCTACAAATTTAGACAGGAATTTTACGTCACTTGAGAGTTACTATGATAAATATTTCCAAAATGCAACAATTGATGTCCATTTCATATGACTAAGATATGTACCAAATGTGTAAGTTACATCATACACTATCCAATGGCTTAGGTTTTCAAGTTTTTTTTAAGAGCACACATTAGATGCATAACTAGTATACTAAAGGCATGGTAGCATCCATGAACATTAATGTTTGAGTGTATTTCTATGTACACTTTTATTTTGGAAGCTTTTGAGTTCAAGATTTTTTTTTTGGCCAGACTGGTGTTCTTACAACAAGACGAGTGCTGGAAAGACTTGCTGTGCAGTATGTTTCCCAGCGTGCGGCATGGAAACTTCTTAAAGGTATAAAAGAACTTTAATGCCTTTTTTTCCCAAAATAAATTTCAATGAATTTGGAGATGATAATTTAAGGTACAGTGAGGTTGTGCTTACAGAGATTAAGTCAGCTGATTTTGTTTCCCTTCGTACAATTTAATAGCACCAGTTGAAGATGCAGTTTACTGGCTCATAATGATACTAAATGAGAAAAGGAATATCCATAGTTAAACGAGAACCCAAGAGTTATATTGTCTAGCTTTTTTTTCTTTAAGGCAGTCTTAAATTTTATAACTGTATTTCTTGGTTATGGTCATTTTTGGTTCTGCTATGGAGATGCTAAACATCTCACTTTCTTAAAAAATGTAGTTATATTAAAGCAATTCATTTCATTCATCTTGAATCTCAAATGCAAGTTCAAGATGCCTTTTACTACCTTATTATTGCACATCTAGGTGAGAAGGGGATATATCTGTAGCATAAGAAGCAAAATCCAAGAGTTGCTAATTAGTCTTGCTTTTCCACCATATTGATCCCTGCTTGTCTTACTGTGTATTTTCTGCTTGTCCCACTTGCCTTTGAATGATCATTAACATCTCATTTCTTGTCAGTATATTAATTGAACAGTCATCTCTGTGGATAGTTATCTCTAAGTCCCTTTAGCATTCTTCTTCCTTGAACAGTTGGTTGCTTCTGGTTTCCTACCCAGAAGCAACCAACTGTTTTTTGCTTCCCTTTTTATGTCTTTTTTGGTTTATTGATTTTATTCCTTCCATTCCAGGTTCATCCCTCAGTTTTTTTGTAATCTAGATCGCTGTATTTTTTAAGACATTGAATCTGTTCTCTACAATTCCTCACTTTCTTGTGTGCCATTATTTTCTTGGTAATAAACTGAAAAGAAAAAAGATGATTAAAGTTCACAGCAAAATAGCAACAATGGAGAGAATATACAGCATTTTGGTAAATTCTTTGGAAGTCCTGCCGGAGTGCAAAACAGTTGAGGGCCAATATATGGATATCATAGAGTCTTCCAGGCATTTGAAAGCTGAAAATTTAAAATAACCAAAGCAGAATGGACTATGCGGAGTGTTGGCAGAGTCATGTGAGCCCAATGTCTTCATTACCCTTCTTCATCTGGTTGTCCTCCAGCATGCTATGCAGTGCTTTATCCTGAAAGAGGGAGAATCCATGAATCAAGTTAATTGCATTCGAATAAGTTGAAGTGAAACCAGGTACCTTCAGGTCCCTGTAATGTTCTTCACAAGTATGTCATCATCCATGATGGTTATGGGCCCTTGCTAGGAATACCCTTTATTTTCTAGTCTCTCTATTACTTTTATGTTGTATAACCAAACAACTCTATACTAATGGTAAACTAAATAGATAAAAGGCAGAATGAAAAGCTTTGAAAGGCAGAAAAGTTGTTTAGCCTGTGTTACTTGGGGATGTGTCCCCTACTCTTTTTGACATGTCCCCATTTCTGAGGTGTCTTGGGGATGGGGGGGTGGGTCAAAGACATCCCCTAGCCTTCCTCAGTTTTGCCCAAACACAAGGAAATGCCCCCAAAATGTGGGGATGGCGGCAATATGGACAGGATATGACTGGCCTTCCCACTTTTTCTAGCCACACTCAAATGCTTGAAAAAAACATTTTCTTATTTCTTTCTGTGGGCCCCCACACCTCAAGTTACCCTAAATAGGAAAAACAGCCCTGTTTCTATGCATTTGAGTTCATTTTATGTTCATTGTTTGTCAAACAAATATGGTAGCAGCAAGGTTTGAAGTTGAAGGAAACAAAATCTTTTAGCAGGTTTGAAGGAGGTGCAAAGTGGCTGAATCCCAAGGCATATTTGGTATTTGGTAGTGGAGCAACAATTTCCTGATATAGGTAAGTCATTCTATCCTCTATTTTATTTTGTTTTTTTTCAAAGTTTAAAGTTTCATTACATCTCACAAAACCAATATGAGCAGCAGTGAGAATGATAGTGTAGTGTCGGAAAATGGAGGCACTTCCATTTAAGACTGGTTTAGCCCTTTGAGTAAGTGGTTTGGGGTCATGTCAAACGCCTTGAATGGGTCTTTGACTTGGATCTGGCTTTTCCCCTGTTTTGCCCCATTTTCCACTTCTTTTCTGCATAATTTTGGCATCCTGAATTGAAATTATGAGATTCTTGACCTCGGGGTCAAGGTCAACCTCGACCTTGACCCATGGTCCAAATTTCAAAATCCCAAAGTTTCCGGATGTCGGGTTTCGGAAAGATTTATTTCCCGCTTCCGGGTCGGCTGTTTCGGGCTTCTAAACGGTAAACTCTTAAATTATATTTAATTTAGGTCAATTTCTAGGGGTAAAGGTTTAAATGGGAATTTAATTCTCCTATGTAGACCTCTCTACAAGTTTGTGCCCTAGACTAGTATAAAAAGGAAGCCTTCTCCTCTCATTTCAAGCATCTTTCATCTCAAGTAAGCAAATCAAGTATACATCTTTTAATCAATCAAGTGTGCAATCCTAATTCTCAATCAAGCAAGCAAGAAGGAGAAGGAAAGCATTCAAGTATTCAAGCATTCAAGATCCAATTCATCAAGGAGATCCATTGGTAGCCATTGAAAGATTCAATCTCTATGGAGCCCTCTTGTTGAAGATTTCTCCATCCATATCCATTCAAGCTTCTTCCTATTTCAAGATCCATTCAAGATTGGTGTTGAAGATCTAAAGACAATTGATTTGAGACATCCTACATCCAATTCTACATTCATTTGGAGCATCCATACTTGTGGATTCAATGATTCGAATCCTCCACAAGGGTTTTAACATAAACAAAGTGAATTGTTTCATTTACTTTGTTTATTACTGCAATTTCAATTCAATTTCAAGGTTAATTCCTAAATTGAGGTTTGACCAAGGCAAACCCTGTTAAATTATAGTGTCGATTTGATTGATCATATTATTATGCTTAGTCGACTATATATATATATAATTTAATATTGTTAATATATTATAGTCGATTGAGAATTGTATTGAATCGGGGCTTATTTTATAACTTATGCATTCGTTATTGAAATCGACTTAGTCGATTATGATATTACGATAACCAATAGTCGGTGGTTATCGTAACACATAATTAAATGTGTTACGATAACCACAGACTAATGTTTATATGTAACGCACATTAATGATTATACGTAACACTCTATGGTGAAATGGTGCGACAGTAAACACACGACTGTGTAAGACATGGCCTGACGTGGCCCAAGCCACGTAGGGTCATGTCTTTACACAATCACGACTCTTCAATTGATATTAATAATCTTCGTATGGGCTGGGAAAGATAATTAATCAATACGGCATTGTCTTCTCCTCTGCTAACATACAATACAGTGTTAATTGCACAGAAATTATATATATACAATAAATAGTACATTTATAGGCATCAGATTTTCTCTATTACAAGATCTTATATTCCTAACATGGTATCAGAGCCTTAATAGAGGAAAATCATTAAAGCTAACTTTGAATTCATTATAGATTCATTATAAACAAAAGATAAATTATAATGGCCAGCGGTATTAAGGTAGAAGACAGACTTGAAGGTGCTTCTAACTTCTTCTCATGGAAAATTCAAATTCTTACATTGCTTCAAGAACTTGAGTTAGATTCCTATGTTGAGGAAGACAAAAAGATGCCAGAAGAAGAACCAAAAAAATCAACTTGGAAAAGATGTAACAACAAAGCAAAGAAGATCATAATTGATGATGTTAAAAATCATATCCTCCCCTCCATAGCGAGACTTAAAACTGCCTATGAAGTATTCAAAACTATTCAAGAAACATTTGAGATTAACAATACAAGTAGATTACTTACTCTCAAACAACAACTTCTAAATCTAAAAATGAATAAAGGGGAAACGATTACATCTTACTTTCTTCGGATCTCCGAATTAAGAGATCAACTCTCCACTATTGGAAATAATATTGATGACATGGAGTTAACATTAATAGCTCTTAGAGGATTACCCATCACATGGGAATCTTTTATTCAGTGTATAACTGGACATTCTTCTCTACCCAAGTTTGATCAGCTCAAGAATGATTGCACTCAAGAGGAATCTCGGTTAATATCA
Organism: Chamaecyparis obtusa; assembly: GCA_027943335.1. Classification (NCBI taxonomy): domain Eukaryota; kingdom Viridiplantae; phylum Streptophyta; class Pinopsida; order Cupressales; family Cupressaceae; genus Chamaecyparis; species Chamaecyparis obtusa. The sequence continues at coordinate 358,027 of BSBK01006028.1, read as the reverse complement.
AGAGGGATTGGGCCTACCAAAGGAAATGAGATTCAAGCCCTACATACCCATTCAAACTGCAAAAGCAATAAAAGGAAGTTTAAACATAAGAAAGGAAACTCTAACACAAGTCATGTAGGGAATTCCAATAAAAGTCACAAAAATCGAGACTTCTCCAAAATACAATGTTACAAATGTGATAAGCTTGGACATACACATAGATTCTGTCCTGAGAAGAAGAAAATTCAAGCAGAATTTGCTGAAGTCTAAGGAGTAGAAATATCATTATTCTTCTTGGCATTATCAAGTGAAGTTAACTCAAGCAAAAACACTTGGATAATTGATAGTGGAGCATCTCGGCATATAACAGGATTCAAAGATCAATTTGAAACCCTAGAAGAAGATTCCTCCGAAGAAGTTACAATTGGAAATAATTCCACTTATCCAACAAAAAGAATTGGGACCTACTCAATCAAGTTGAAATCAGGGGCAACTCTACTATTGAATGATGTTCTATTTGTACCAGGCATAAAAAGGAACTTAGTCTCTATTTCAGGCTTAGCTGATCAAGGCGATCGACTCACATTCCAAGAAAATAAAGTATTAATATGGATAAAGAACACTAATATTAAAAATGCTATTTCCTTAGGGTATAGAGATGGAAGCCTATACAAAGTAGGAAATAGTCTCAAATCAGCTCTAAGTCATGAAGTATCCAACACTAATGAACTCTGACATTGAAGATTAGGTCATCTTGGACTTAGCACTCTTCTCTCCCTTAAGAAAATTACTACAGGGATATCAAATCTAAACTCAAAACATATAAGCACTTGCAAAGGATGTGCTCTAGGAAAAAATATAAAAAGATCCTTTCCCTCTAGTGAACGTAAAACCAAAGTTGTATTAGAACTCATTCACACTGACTTGTGTGGACCTATGTCAACCCTCTCACTAGGAGGTTTTTCATACTATGTGATCTTCATTGATGATTACTCTAGAAAATTTTGGATCTATTTTCTTAAACTAAAAGAATCAAATGAAGTATTATTAAAGTTCAAAGAATTCAAAGCATTAGTTGAAAACCAAACTGGGAAGAAATTAAAATTTTTAAGATCAGATAACAAAGGTGAATATAATTCTGAAAATTTTAAAGAATTTTGCATTTCTGTTGGGATTAAGAGGGAGTATATAGTACCTTATAATCCTCAACAAAATGGAGTAGCAGAGAGAAAAAATTGGACTATTATTGAAGTTGCCAAGGCTATGATGCATGACCCAAATCTTCATACCTCCTTTTGGGCCGAAGCATCCAATACTGCTGTATACATTCAGAATAGATGTCCACTCTCCATTCTAGAAAACATCACACCTGAGGAAGCCTTTACAGGAAAGAAACCAGATCTAAGTCATCTTAGAATCTTCGGATGTCCTGTATATATTCACATTCCCAAAGAGAAAAGAACCAAACTAGATCCCTCTGGAAAGAGAGGAATATTTGTTGGTTACAGTGAAACTACTAAAGGATACATGGTATACATACCAGGACGAAAATCCATTGAAATTAGCAGAGATATCAAATTTGAAGAAGACATTGCTCTAAAAATCTCTACTCTTACAGAAGAAGGATCAAATGAGAATCAGAGGGAGAATACTATAGAATATGATGAAATTGAGAATCAGAGGGAGAATGCCTTTCAAGATAATGAGAATCAAAGAGAAAACATAATAGAAAACAATGAACTTCCTTCACCTCACCTTGAAGATGTTGAAATTCCTAACAATAAGAAAAGCCCATTATGGGCAAGAAATATAATTGTGGAAAACAATGTTGAACTGGATGAAATGTCTAAAGAAAGTAAAAGGACAAGAAATCAGAAGTGCTATCTTGCACTTATGGCAGAACTTACAAAATCAGAACCATCTAATGTTAAAGAAGCCCTAGCATGCCAAGCCTGGAAAGATGCGATGATCAAAGAATACCAATCTATTGTAAAAAATGATGTTTGGGAAGTAATGCCTAAACCAAAAGGGAAAACCGTCATCTCCTCTAGATGGCTATTCAAAGTCAAATATGCTTATGATGGTAGTATTGAAAAACATAAAGCCAAATTTGTTGCTAGGGTTTTTCTCAAAAGGCCAGGATTGACTACGAAGAAACCTTTGCTCTGGTTGCCTCGATACACTTCTGTAAGAACTATTATAACCATTGCAACATCCTAGGGGTGGAAGATACATCAAATGGATGTAAAGACAACATTTCTAAATGGTGTTATTGAAGAAGTATACATAGAACAACTAGAAGGTTTCATCACCCATGACAATAATTATGTTTGCAAATTGAAGAAAGCACTTTACGGTCTTAAGCAAGCTCCCAGGGCTTGGTATGAACGTATAGACAATTATCTCTCCAAGCTAGGATACTCCAAGAATGAAGCTGATCCTAATATATACTTCAAAATATCCAAAGGTGAAATGGTAATTATAGTTCTTTATGTTGATGACTTATTAATAACAAGAGATCATCTTATTGCTAAATGCAAACAAGAACTCACAAATGAATTTGACATGAAGGATCTAGGGATGTTACACTACTTAGGATTAGAAGTAGTACAGAAAGAGAATCATATTTTTCTAAATCAAAGAAAGTACACTATGGACATCTTAACTAGATTTGGCATGGAGTGTAAACCACTAACCACTCTGATGGAAACAAGTCTTCATAAACTCAAAGAAGAAGCTACAAATTCAGAGCCTATAGATTCTTCATATTAGAGATTACTAATTGGATCACTTATGTTCTTGGTAAACACTCGTCCTGATATTTGCTATGCTACAAATGTTTTAAGTCATTTCATGTGTGAACTTAAGAAGATCCACTTAACAACTGCTAAACATATTCTGAGATACTTATGTGGTACAATTGAGCTGGGTCTAAAGTATGAGAATGTTGAGATACAACTCCAAGGGTTCACTGACTCCGATTGGGCTGGAAATTCACTCGATCGTAAAAGCACTACAGGATGTTGCTTTAGCCTTGGATCAACAATGATTTCATGGTTCAGTAGAAAACAGTCAGTTGTTGCTCAAAGTTCTATCGAAGTAGAATACATGGCCGCCTCTATGGGTGCTCGAGAAGCAGTATGGTTAAGGAAGTTACTATTTGGATTGTTTGGCAAGCCTCTAAAACCTACAGTAATTTATTGTAACAATCAAAGTTGCATTAAGCTTTCTGTAAATCCAGTTTTTCACAATCGCTCCAAACACATAAAAATTCCTTATCACTACATAAGAGACATGGTAGATAGAGATATTATCAAACTCATCTACATCAGTACTGATGAACAAAATGCTGATATTTTAACCAAGCCTCTTGCGAAGTTGAAAATTGAGTACTTCAGACAAAAACTTGGTATGATTAAGTTGTAATTAAATTTATGAGATCCTATCTCTTAAATATGTAAATTAATGTATTCATGAATAAAATTTAAATATTGCAATATTGTGTATTTTGAAAGATGACGATCTTTCTTGTGTGTAAGGTCAATATTGTAAGGTGACGACCTACAATAGTTTGACTTAATTAAGTTATCACTAATCTAGTTCCGAATTTAGTCGGGGATTATGATAGCTAGTGGTTACTACCTCTAGTCCTACTTATAATATTCTGATTAGAAGTCGTAGACTTATGGGTTTCTTTGATCCGAGTCTTTCTCTCCTGTCCTTAGGATCCCAGATGACAATTTGATTACTCATGATTCCAATCCTACCATGGAGCATAACTCTTCTCACTCATCTCATGATGAGGATGATGCTTTAAGAGTTCCTCCTGAACAAGTCCAAAAACTTTCAACTGAACTTGATAAAATGGGAAAATGGCCTATTCAAGAAAACCATAATCAAGATTTTATTCAAGCTATAGACGCTCTTAAGAAAGTCCTTCATGATAGTGATCAAGGTGTTAATCTCTTGCGTGATATTACTCATCTTGTGCATTTAAATGTTAAACCTTTAGCTCAAGAAGCTCAAGAATTAGGATTCACTCCTCCTGTCACTAGTGTGGAACCTTCTTCCGTTCCTTTACCTAGCATTCCTACTTATACTCCTCCTTTAGTGACTACGTTGGTTCCCTCTCTTCCTATGAGTGTTCCACCCGTGTCCCTGCCTACTTCAAAACCTTCTTATCATAATGTTCCTTTTACTTATTCCAATCCTCTTCCAACTGTGGTTCCAAGCATTCCCTCGGTTGTGTCTTTCATTCCTACGGCTTCATACACTTTACCTAGTGTTTCTAATGTTTCTATGCCTCCTATTTCATCTAATGATTCCACAATCATTAGCTTGGCTCAAACTGTGTCCTCTTTACAACAACAACTTGCGTCTTTAACTCAATCCAAGTTTAGTATTCCTACATGTGACATGGGCAGTCCTTTATCCCTAGACATTATTCGTGCTCCTGTTCTTCAGCAAGCCGATGTGCCTCGTCTTGAGAATTACAATGGTAAGGGAGACCCTATTATTCATGTTAAAACATTTCAAATCCTTTGTACTGACTATGCTCATGACCATAGGATTTTAGCCAAGTTGTTTGTTAGAACTTTTTGTGATAAGGCCTTGCAATGGTATTGTTCCTTGCCTCCTTATTCTATTGACTCTTTTCCAAAACTTGCTATTGCCTTTATCCAACAATTTCAAAATAACATTGGTCCTCAAGTGTCCTTAGCTGATTTGATGCATTGTAAACAAAATACTAAAGAAAAATTGACTGAATTTATTGGTAGATTTAAGCATCTGTATGCTCAAATTTCTTATCATGTTCCTGATATTGATATTCAGTGCATGTTTATTTCAAATTTACAAAAGGATATTAGAGATAAGATTCTGCTTACTGAATTTACCTCTTTTCAACAACTTTGTGCAACGCTTCATCATTATCAATTACAAGTGAGTCAATTTGAGAGCAACACTCCAATGGCTCCTGTCCCAGTTGATAAGAGTGATGCTACTTCTAATCCAAACAAGTTTCAAAAACTTAACAACTATGTCAAGATAAATAAGCAAGCAAATGCAGTTGTTGATCAAGTTGCTGTTGCATCCAACAATGCCACTTCTGCATCCATTGCTTTTCGTCTGAATCGTACATTTACTCCTCTTTCTGAATCTTTGCATTCTATTATGAATAAATTGTTGACTGCTAATATGATTACTTTACCTCCTATTCGATCTCTTTTACCTACTACGATGGCATCCAAATCCTTTGATTCCAAAGCCTTTTGTCAATACCATCGTCAGAATGGCCATGATACTGAGAAGTGTTATTCTTTAAAATATAAGGTTTAGGACTTAATTGATTCTAATGCTTTATCCGTTGATAATTTTGATGGTAATGGGAACAAATCTGTCTCTCCTAATCAAAATCTTCAAATTTATATGAATCCTTTGCCTACACATGATACTAATACCTTTGTTCAACCATCTTCTGTGGATATTGTTTATGATTCAAAGATGGATGATCTTAATCATATTGTTAACCATGTGGAGCATGCTGTTTTGTCTCAATCTGTATCTCCACCCCAGCCTCAATCTCAACCTCAGCTTCAAGTTCCACCTCAACCTAAGCCTAAAATGAAACCTCAACCTAAACCTCGAAAACAACCTAAGAATAAAAGACCTAGGGAACTCTTGATTACCTTTGATGATTCTGAGACTATTAAAGCTCCCGATGGTCCCCTCTACATTTATGCTCGGATTTCTAAGATACCTATGTGCGGTTGTCTTGTTGATCCTACATCCGTAGTCAATGTTATTATTGAAGAAAATCTTTTTATGAAGAACTTACAACGTGATTCTTATGATACATTGGATGTGCGGATTCAAACTTGTAATGGTTTTCTTTATCCATCATTTGGTTCTATTAACTTGCTCGTTGAACTTTGTGGTAAAGTTGTGGACACTACCTTCGTTGTTGTTCCTACTTCTGATCAGTTTCAAGTTAAGTTTGGTTTGCCTTGGTTGAATGCCACGCATGTCGTTGCTTCTCCTATCCATAAGTGTCTTAAATTCATTCATGATGAAGAAGTGAAGACGATTAATCATAGTTTATATCAACCTTCTAGGCCCAAGGATTGTGCTACCCTTGACTTCTTTTGGCCTTCATTACCTAATTCATGTCCTTCTCGACGTGATAACCTTTTTCACTCATATCAAGCCTATAAACATCGCAAGATTCTTGAGTTAAGCATGCCTCAAATGGATCTTAACCGTGGTCTTTTGCCTACGCCTTCCACACCTCCTTTATCCATGGCTTCTACTTCTGTTAATCAAGCTTCTAGTGTTGCTTTTCAGCCTACTAAGAACCCTACTAATCCTCCTATAGAACCTGTAAAGGAACTAGTGATTGTCCCTCCTAGTTCTCAACATATTTCAAACAAGACAAAACATAACCGATTTGCTAATGAACGTTGTAAGAAGCGTTGAGCTCAAGCTAAGGCCTGTGCCTCTATTCTTCAAAGTTCTTTACCTTATTTTGACCAGCCTATGCTTGATGTGTTAGAAGAAGTTAATGCTAATAATGATGTTAAAATGAATGATTATGATTATTCTATTCGTATCTTAGATTCTATTTCGATTAATCTTGATGAAGAAGATACTCTCGATGATACTAATGATGTTAATGATGAATATGAGACTATTGACATTGATACCGATTTACCTAATATGCTTTCAACACAATTGATAATTACACCTAGTATCAAACATTATGATTCTCAAGAGGATCCTTGTTTGAAACTGGCTATTATTCCTACTACGTTGGATATAGTCCCTCTTGTGAGTTTCCCACCTTCTCGAAATGATATAGAACGAGATGGGGAGAGTAGGCGACGCGCTTGATTGGCTTGTCCTTCATGGTAGCTTTTTGTGTGTTTGCTTGTTGTATTGTGCTTCTCCCGTAATGTGTTTGCTAAATGTTTGTTAGATTCTTTTATACGACCCTTGTTACTTTGTTGGTGCAAGGTGATAAAGGAATCGAACTTGTTGTGCTATTCCTCTATATGTATCTTTACTCTTCTATATGTTGTTTTCATGTTATGTTGTACCTATGCTATTGTTTGTAAATGTTTTCCTTGTGTAGTCAGCTTGGATTTGCAACTTGGTAGCACTGAGTCTTTTTGGTCTCCATGTTGTGGTTCAAAAAGACTCTTCTTCGTAACTCTTATGTTTTCTTTCCTCCATTGTGATTGTAGTTCTACTTTCTTTGGGGAATGATGTCAATTCATTTGCAATAATATCATATATATATATTATCTTGTGATCATACTGACCCCACGGCAGGTAGATCCCTTCTGTGTTCTCTATATGTTTATGTGGTATTTCCCTTGATTTGTCTTCGCTTGGGGGCATCTTGTAGTGGAAACGTAATCAGTGGAGTTGTTTATGTTTCCGTTCAAGCCATTGCTCCTGTTAAAGTGTTAGCAATGACTTTAACGTGGGGGCATACGCTCTGCTCACTTTTTGCACACACGCACTTTCAATATATATATTATTTTCAAAGCTCTTTTTTCCCTTTATGGATTAGTGACTAATCCTTAAAGCATGGTTTTTTATCTTATAGGATCTCTTGATCCTTCCGGTTTCAATTTTCAAGGTTTTGATCCCTTAAGGTCGAAGGTGTCCTTAAGACTGGATCTCTTTTGTTTTTGGCTTTGCTCTTTTGGAATAGAATATTCCTAAGGGCGAATCCTTGATGGGTTGACTAGTGAGTAGCCACATTCACTAGGCGGTTCAACTCCATCTTTCCAGTTGCATTGTTTCCTTGTTTGGTTTACAATGGGACATAAGTTCTCATTGGGCGAGGTAATCACACCCTTTTCTCTCTTTTTCTAGAGGTGTCTCTCTTATTGTAATCTTGGAGTTGATGAAGACTTGAGTCCTTGGGGGCTTGAGGATTCCTTTGTCCCTTTGATTTCAATAAGATTGTCTTTTTCTTTATGATCTCCTTTACCAAGAGTTTGCATTGAGTCCATACTCTTGCTAAAGTGGGGGCTAAATGTAGCGTCGGAAAATGGAAGCACTTCCATTTAGGACTGGTTTAGCCCTCCGAGTAAGTGGTTTGGGGTTATGTCAAATGCCTTGAATGGGTCTTTGACTTGGATTTGACTTTTTCCCTTGTTCTACCCCATTTTCCACTTCTTTTCTGCATAATTCTGGCATCCTGAATTGAAATTATGAGATTCTTGACCTCAGGGTCAAGGTCGACCTTGACCTTGACCCAGGGTCCAAATTTCAAAATCCCAAAGTTTCCGGATGTTGGGTTTCGGTAAAATTTATTTCCCGCTTCTAGGTCGGTTGTTTTGGGGTTTCGAAATGGTAAACTCTTAAATTATATTTAATTTAGGTCCATTTCTAGGGGTAAAGGTTTAAATGGGAATTTAATTCTCCTATGTAGGCCTCTCTACAAGTTTGTGCCCTAGACTAATATAAAAAGGAAGCTTTCGCCTCTCATTTCAATCATCTTTCATCTCAAGTAAGCAAATCAAGTATACATCTTTCAATCAATCAAGTGTGCAATCCTAATTCTCAATCAAGCAAGCAAGGAGAAGGAAAGTATTCAAGTATTCAAGCATTCAAGATCCAATTCATCAAGGAGATCCATTGGTAGCCATTGAAGGATTCAATCTCTATGGAGCCCTCTTGTTGAAGATTTCTCCATCCATATCCATTCAAGCTTCTTCCTATTTCAAGATCCATTCAAGATTGGTGTTGAAGATCTAAAGACAATTGGTTTGAGACATCCTACATCCAATTCTACATTCATTTGGAGCATCCATACTTGTGGATTCAAGGATTCGAATCCTCCATAAGGGTTTCAACATAGACAAGGTGAATTGTTTCATTTACTTTGTTTATTACTGCAATTTCAATTCAATTTCAAAGTTAATTCCTAAATTGGGGTTTGATCAAGGCAAACCCCTCCCCTTCCAACAAACAAAACCATTTTTCTTGCAGGAACAGGCACATAACAGTGAATTACAGTGCAGATCTGGACACCCTTTTCGGCAAGCTTTCAGGATCCACAAATAGAATTTCCGTTGGAGCAGCATAGGTCAAGGTCGACCTTTTTACCTGGGTCAAGGTTGACCTTTCTTAGGAGGGAAAGATTTCTGGATTTTCTTTGTCTCTGTGTTTCTGTTCCAGATCAAGTTGCAGAATTTCCCGAAACTCAATACAGACACCAGAAAATAGCATTTTCTAGATTTGTCATACTTTGAGGTTAGTATTTGTCTTCAATTCAATTAAGATTTCAATACTCCCTTCCATAACAGAATATAAGGTTTTCTTCTTTATTCATATTTTTCATCGATTGATTCATTTATGCATTGACCATTTTCTTGTGGTTAATCAATTTGGATCTTTCCTTTGGGAATTTGGGGTTAAGAAGATCTTACCTTCCCCAATCCTATCTATTCATAGAGATCATTCACAACACCTCCCCTTTTCATATACTACATTTTATATCTTACATTTTTGGTAACCTATTTTATATTACAGATAGTAGTGACAATGGAGTGGATGAAACTCAAACAAATTCAAGAGTTTTAACCTCTTTAGAGTGTGGAAATGTAAGGGGTGGGTGTGGACAGCCATCAATCCATTTTAGTGCCCTTCAAAAGTTTCAACCTCTTTAGAGTGTGGAAGTGTTGGGGGTGGGGTGGACAACCATCAAATCCATTTTAGTGCCCTTCAAAAGTCTTGAACAAATATGCAAAGGGCTCTTTTAACAAACAAAAAAATATCTCCAAATTGTGACATTTATAGATACCAAAAATAAAAATTCACAGGGAGTACGGTATGGTTTTGTCACATTTGCAAGACAACTTTTAGAGGGAGCTACATAGGGTGCAAATTCATTTCTTGGCCGTTAAATGTGGAGTTAAAATTTGTCTAGATATAAAGGAGGATAAGTTAGAGGTTCATAGAAATGAGGTCTCAAGGTGTGACAATACCGACACGTTCTTTTGCAAGTGGACAATCATCCATGCCTGTGGCATCCATGGTTGTTAGTGCTACAAATGATATTGTCACAAGAGGAAGATTAGTGGTGGTGAGAGGCCAAAGACAGTTACAAGTATGTTTAATGCACGGGCACAAATTCCAATAGTCTCTCATTCCAAATTATTTTATGTCCATGTCATCCCATTTCATTTGGCTCATTCCCAGTATTTCAAAAAATTGATTAAAGATGTAGCCTATATTGGTCCCTCTTTTGTACCCCTTGGAGATCATAAACTATGCACTACCCTCCTAGATAAAGAATATTCTAAGGTTAATTTGCTAATGGAAGATATGAGACAAACATGGATTTGGATACGTTGTTTAGTTGTGATGGATGGGTGGACTGAAATTACACATTAGCCACTCATCAATATCATAGAGACATGCCTGACTAGATCTTAGTTTCTTAGAGCCATGGATTGTTCAATGAACTATAAGAATGTAGACTTCTGGTTTAGAATTTTGAGAGAGGCCATAGAGGAAGCTAGGTCCTCAAATGTTGTAGAGGTTGTCATTGAGGTAGCACATGTGTGCAAATCGGTTGTTATGATGGTGGAGGGTACTTAGAAGCACATCATTTGGACCCCATGTTGTGTTCATGCATTGAAAGACAAGGAAAATAGATTGGGTGAAGCAAGTTGTGATAGAAGCTAGAGATATTGAATTGTTCATTTGCAACCACCACACCTCGCTTGCTATTTGGAGGACATTTTCAAAGGAGTTCCTCAAACCTGTTGAGACAAGATATGTCAATTATTTCATTTTGTTAGAGAGGATGCTTGACACACATGAGCCCCTAGAGTTGAGGATGGTGAATTTAGAGTGGAGTAGATGGCCTAATTCAAGATTTGCAAAAGGAAGAGCCATGAAACGAAGGATCCTTGATGATGATAGGTGATCCACTGTGAGTTAATACATTGGTGATTTTATTATTAAATTATTGATTTTATTAAATATTAAGTTGCTGATTTTCATATTAATTTTTTTATTTTAATATTCTAATTTTATTATTCAATATTTCAACTTTTGAAGTTTCTAACTTATCAATTAATTCTTTTGGAAGTTTTTGTTTGCATTTTGTAGATATGTTTGCTCTTTCATCTCACCTATTGTAGATTTCACTAGATATGCTGAGATAGACTCTACTAGTCTTCAAGAGATATATGAGACATTTGACAACATGGTTGGAAAAATAAAGCAATGAATTTTGGCCAACAATCCTACCTTGGAATTATATGAGCAACATATTAAGCCGATTGTGTTGCGGAGTTGGAACACAATGAAGACCCTGCTTCGTATGGCTATAGTCACTTTGAATCCCCAATGGTATGCACCAAAGTTTGGAAGGTTGCCTCCATGTGATTATGAAGACGTGAAAGAAGGAAGGGCCTTTCGAAAGATGTATTTAGATGAGGAGTGTTCAACATTTTGCACACAATGGATTGCCTTCACAAATCTTCATGGTCCAGTATTTAGTAAACAAGAGGCAAAGATAGATAGAGTTACATTAACTCAAACTGACCCTATTAGATGGTGGATATTATACAAGGATACACCACAACTGGAAATGCTTGCCATTCGCCTCCTTCCACAAGTTTCTAGTTCCTCAGTTGCAGAGAGGAATTGGTTCACATGTGGCTTTCTCCACTCCATCAAGAGGAATAAAATTACCTCCAGACGAGCCGAGAAGCTAGTGGTTGTGCATAGTGCTCTTCAATTTTAGGATCGTTAGACTTCAATGCATCAAAAGACTCATAACTTTATGGTGTGATGTTGATCCTGAAGATGTTGCCTAGGTTGATGAGGTGGAGGTACCAAAAGATTGGTTTGTATTTTGTTGGATGAGGCAGACCCTCACAGTAGCAGTGACTTAGAGGATTCCAATTCTGATGCAATGTTGAGAGATGCAGATTAGGGGCAGTAGCGCACTTTCTTTTTGGTATTTTCATATTGTAATTGAAAGTGAAACTTGTAGCCTTAGGGCATTTTGTTGTAACTTGTATGCTGTTTCTTAATATTACATGCATATTGACAATGAATCTTGAAAACAGTTTGAATTAAGGTTTGAGTTTTGCTAATTTGTTTGACTTTGACTCTCATGTGAACTCCCAACTTAACACAAATGTTGTATATCAAGGTTCTATAATGTACATATGCATGCTTTATCGATATTATCATAATTTCCCTGTATATTTTAAATTTTCCCTATTTTTATTTAGCCATCCCTATTGCCATCTGCCATCCCCAAAAATGGCTCAAAAACTCAAGGACTCTGAAATGCATCCCCCTGTCCCTTGCCATCCCCATCTCAGATACTCAAGGTAACATAGGTTTGGCCTCATTTTGATTTTTGGCTTCATGGTTGCTTACTTATAAGGCTATCCTTTTCTGTTTTATAATAATGCACTTTAACTATAACTCTCTGTATACTGCTTTTCTTAGCTCGTGTCTATTGATGCATCAAAATCACCCAGCAATTATGACTATAAAATTTATTTGTCTGCTTAAATTTTAGTTCATTTCATATCCCTACCCTAATAAACAACCCCTAAATTGCCTCGTTCGTTTTGAACTGTCAGCATTCCTCGCATCTCACATGCTGGGTTGTTAATTTATACCTAGAGACACTGCAATATGGCTTAGCTGTTTCTATAGAAATTTATTTATGGGTGTGTGCTTCTGATTGTTCTTTGTGCACTATCTAAATGAGAGTTAAAAATGAAGTCTTTGCTGGCTATAAGAGCCAAGTGATAGAAGCAGCTATTATATGTTTCTATTGCCAATTTTAATCTAGCAATAATGAAAAACTATGCTAATGCTTACAATAGTTATTTGTCAATACAATAGCAAGTGCCAAGCATATGAGGTCCATCTTAGAAAAAAAGATGTCACTTATTGCACAATTCAGCAGTAGTAAGATATAAATTTCTAGAATTTGCAACTTGGAAAATGGAAGTCTTTCACATATTCAAGGTATTGGACACTCAAAAAGGTGTAATATTGTTTTTTTAAACCTTGATTTGCTTGTCTGTGCAGATCTTCCAAACTCAGCTCAGCGTAAAGCAGGAAGAAATATGTCATCCTTTCAATTCTTTTTCTGTGTGAGCAGATCTACTTTTAGAGGTCTGTGTCATTTCTAAACCCAGCAATCTCTCTGTTCAGGCTTGAGATGTTTGGTGCTCTTCTCATAGTTATTTGAGACTGAAAGATATCTGAGTCTCATGCTCTTGACATAACACAGTAATGTGCCCATGACAACAAAAAATTCAATAATACCCATTGAGTTTTTAGATAGTAATGGAAATTAATTTTGCATGCCTTTTATAAACAGGAATATTGATTTTCTGAAGCGATAGATACCAAAGATGCCCTTCCTGTTGACAATTAGAGTTAAATCAAGGCCTATGATTCAATGAGAAGAAACATTATTATTGTAAAATGATTTCCTTGTCTTTTTTTGCATATTTGGAAGATATTAACAATTTTTTTGAGAGACAGCATATGAAACTAGAAGGCATTCTCAAATAACCACGCTTGTACCCCATCTTATCTTTCTGAAAAATTTGAACTTCTTGTTTGTCTGTCAATAGGTTATCTAAATTGATTTTTATTCTTTACAGGGCATTTTCTAGCAGTTGCAGCATCATGGCTTGTTCAGGTGGGTATAGAATCTTATCATTTCATATCCGACATTCGCAAGGATCAGATTCAGAGCAGGGATAACCGAATTCAAAGGTTCAGAAGAAGAATTCTGGGCACTACAGTTAGATGTGGAGTTTCTTTGATATGTGCATCCATTTGTGCTGGTCTAGGGTCAACAATTATTCGTCCATCAACTGGACAATGGATTGGTATGTAATTGCTTCACTAATCATGTTGCTTGGTTTCTTTTTTCTCTTTAATTGAACTTACAATAAATTTTCATTTGGTTCTAAATATGTTCATGCAAATGTAGGTTGTGCAATTGGAGATACGATTGGCCCAATTATTTGTGGACTCTATTTACCAAACCTTGACTAATTCAGTTTCTTTTCATCAACTTCACCATTGATACACCTAACTGCCTTTATTTCAGTTTCAGGAGAATTTAACTACTAAATCTTGTTTCATGTATTCTTGTCTCTAGTTCTTGTATCTCTTCTTTGGAATAATGCACATTTGTGCATTAGTATAATCCACGTAAAATTTGGCATTTTGATGAGATTCTAATATCTCCCGTATTTCAACTCCTATAGAGGATTGGATGCACAATGCGATTTGTAGTCATAATAAGGTGTTGGATGCAATATGTATTTGCCATTTCGCTAACAAATTTCCACCCTCAGTTCTATTGATTTAAAATGCTCAAGGAGAATGCCTACAATGGCATTCAAAGTTGAATTGACAAAAGAGGTGACAATGTGCTTTGCAAAAGCACCACCTCTACTTTGGCTCATTTCTACTTCTGAAAAAATTAGCAGCTGTTCGATTGGAGCACAGAGGACAAAATAAATATAGTTAGAACACTTAAAATGAAGAACCCAATTCTTGTTTTCTTTTTGCTTCTTATGTCCTTAATTTTATTGTTAGTTACATAGCATAAACTGGTCTAAACAATTGCACGGTAGTGAAGATACTATTTTTCCAATATCCCTAATTGGATTAATTTCTATTTATACAAAAAAGGATTTTCTTACAATCTCACGCAAACAAATTTATTAGCTAAATTTTATGCAAAATGAACTTAAAAAGATTTGTCAGCAATCATTAACTTAAAATACAAATGTTCCTTTTGAACTGCTATTTTTTCATTTACGTAATCTGCCCTCTTCAATTAAAAAAAATACAAATGTTCCACTTGTTAAAGTTTTTCCTTCAGCTTGAACTCAATCAAAACGGCGCACATTTTTAGTTTGTCGAATAAAATAAATAGCTGGTAGGAGTGTGATGTGGCGTGAAACCTCTTCCATGGTATATTTTGCTCCTCGTTCATTTCTGGGAGATAGGAAAATATGTAATGCACCAATACAGGTCTTAGAGCTTATGCAATTTCTTTTTTTCCTTGAGTAAAAAATAAACCATCCCTAAAATTTGTTGTACTCTTAATGCCTTTCAGGCACTATCTCATACGAAACAAATTGAGTAGGATACAAATTCAATATTGAATTCTGATTTATAAGATTACTTGTGTCTGATTATATATCCACAAGATGAATGCAGTGGCAAATTACTTAAGATTACTTGTGTAAGTGATTATATATGCACAATATGAATTTTTGCGGCGAATTTGGTCAGGAAATTCTAATCTAGGATTACTACTATTGAGATTATAATTACAGATTACAGTTCATTTTTTTTTCTAGTCTTGATTCCTTTTCAAGAGTACAATTAAGGATTTTTTTCTTTTCCTTTTGCTTCTCTTTATTTGATTCACTTATACGACTATTGTAGATATCTTAAATACATCCATCTGCAAGATTTTGAGAGATAACTTTGACTCACTTATACGACTATTGTAGATATCTTAAATACATCCATCTGCAAGATTTTGAGAGGTATCTTAGATTTGTGACTGGTTAAATAGGTTTTTTGAGGTTGATATCTTTTAGTGTCATTTGATTAGACGTGTTTAAGGTATTCATTAAGGTTCAAACTTCCTGAGCTTGTGATTAGTTAAATAGGTGTCTTGAGAATGATCGTACTGTGTCATTTAATTAGATGTGTTTATGATATTCATTAAGTTTCAAACATTCCAAGCTTTATGGATCTTTATTAAGAATTCTACCTTTTCAATTCAATTGAAGCATTATCATTAGGTCCAATTCTCATCTCAATTGAACATGAAGGATTGCATATGGAACCAAAAAGCATCTAACCTATACCTTGTCATTGACAACCCACTATTTTCTCATTATATTAATTAACATAACTTGGGAGAGGATTGAGTGGTTCAATATTTATCGAATGTCATATGCATAAATATATTTCTTTAAACAATGATATGGAAACACATAAAAAACAAGGTATACAAATGATCCACACCTTATTTCCATTATGTTGACTAGCATTTGCAATTTAAATTGCAAGGGGTATGCTGATACACAGGGTTGGTTTGGGCTGAAATCACCCATAAATGGTGAGTAGTTGGAAACAACAGACTGCCCCAAAGTTGCTTGATGAAATTATCATTTGTATGAAGTATAGAAGCCAATGATCTTCGGGGACTCACACCCCACCCCCAAAACCTTGAAGTATGTGTCCATGCAATGTCCCCGCACCAAGTATTTGGAGTACCCCTGCCTCTGCCATTCCGAAAGCATGCCACTGTCGAGATGGTTACTTGAATTTCTATTTGAATTTTGATTTTTGAATGTTACTATTGAGTATATGTAATATGTTACTATGTTGATTGTTCAATGGTTCTAATTTGTGTTGCAATTTTGCTATGTTCAAGCATTTCAATTTGGTATGTTACACTGAAACATCATTTCATAACTAGCATTTCAAGTTCCATATGTATAGTATACAACATCCCCCTCGTTGTTGCCCCCTACCATCTTGAAATTGAGGCCCTTTGTTCCCCCCTCCTGGAAACTCATCCTGATGTAACCCTAGAGCCGGTGTTACATGGATAAAAGAATAGACAAAATGTGCCCTATGAGAGCATGCAGGAAGTTAGACGTAAGCTCGTTATTGTAGGAAAATAATAAAAAAATGTTTGTTGAAATTGATATCTTCATGAGGAGCGAAATGAGGGGGAAATAAATTCTTTTTAAAAACCAACATGAGATGCCAAAAGTGCATTAGCTCTCATTTGAAAGATTCTAAATTGAATTCCAAGGCAAATTTTTTATTTTTGTTTCTTAACTGTTTCTGACCAGCGATTTGGAAGAAAATGTCCAATTTTTTTGTTTGTTTGTTTTTTTATTTTTTTGGTTGTTTTTGATGATATGGAAATTGCAATACTTGAATTTAAAGGAAATATTGAAAAGAAATTAACAACTAATTCATACCAAAAGAGAACAAATTTTGATTTGATTTCTTCAAAATAATTAACTACATATTCGTATTAGGGTTGTACGACCTGGAATGTGATTGTGCAACAAATAAAATGTCTTCAATTATTCCTTCTCTCTTGATTTAACCAGTTGTCTCATTTTGAAGATTCTAATCCAAAATTTAATTATGATTTTCTTCGATTTTCTCCTCCAAACCCTAATGCCAACCAAAGAGGGAAGTGACAATTTGCTTGGGAGTAGTACGACCAACTGTGGATGCTTGGTGGTGTATGAAAAACATTGTCCACTCTCTAATCTAAAATTTGAAACAATAATTTTGCCCTTACGATGTTTGATATGAGAAATCCTTCACTAAAATTGATGCCAATCTGAAGCCCAATCTAATATATACTAAATCCCGTCACCAAGAGAGTTGGGTTTTCGTCCAACTCTCAATTTCTTCCAAGAGTTTTCGTTCTTGGAAGACCAATTTGTTGTAGAAATTCTTCTCAAAGCTCCAACCCCCAAAATGCTCAAATAAAAATGATTTTTGAATGAATGAAAATGACTCTCAAATGTTATTTTATTTCTTCAGAAACCTAGCAGTACTTTTTAGGGTTTCCTCTTATTTATTTTAACTTCATTTAATTTTATCTCCTCTTAGAGGTTTGAACCTCTAGGACTTATGACTCATTAATATGAATGCTCCCTTTATAAATAATAACTTATAACTCATTACAGGGCCACTTTTTTATATTTTATTATAGTATAAAGTGACTTCATTAAATCACTTTATTATTTATTTAATTAAATTAAACTTTAGGCAATAATTTAATTAATCTAAATTTATTCGTAAATTCATCACCTTGACTCCAAACTGAAATTTGACTGATGCCACCAGTCCAAGGATGATATTTGAGTGTTGCGGGTGAATTGATAGTCTCCCCCCCAAAATAGTGATCCTCCCTAAAAAAAGGAATTTCATCCAAAATCTCCAGAATTATCCAAGAGGTTCCTTGATGTATTCTAGTCAATTCCCAGTAAATCCCTAAAAAGTAGAAATCCATCCTAAAATCTATAAGACTATCCCAAACTGTCCAAAATGACTTATAAAGCCCCTTGTGTAGCTCCACAAACCTTTGAATGGGTCCCCTATCCACTCTAGTGACCTAAGGGAACCCCTGATTATAGGTCAACCTCTAATATAGTTTGCGTCACCTAAGGAAGGGACGTTACATCATTTTTTGCATTTCACTTGAGGAGAAGCCATGGGATAGGTAATGTTCATAGGTAGCAATGATATTTGAAACTATAATGAAGGTTAATAGGTCATACATCTTCATTGGCAATGCTAGAAACTACAATTTGTGGATAATTTAGGTTAATGCCTTCTTGAGGGAGGCTTGCCTATGACTTCCACAAGTGATAGGGTAGTAAAAAAAAATTTGTGCTATTGAAATATTGTGTTGGTTGAGTGTAGTTAAAAAATGTGATATTAAAATACTAATCATTATAAACGAAATATGAAATAAATAACTTTAGAATCATGGAAACATGCGTTTAACACATTACCCAAGATATATATGGGGAAAACCCTTTTGGGTAAAAAGTCTCATAGAGCATTATTTATTAAAACATTTACAAAATATAGTGTATTAAAAATAGATTAAACATGGAGATGCCTCCCCTTACTTCTACATGGCCAATAATAACTTTTGTGAATAGTGATATAAAATACTATAAAACTCCAAATGCACACACCCAAATAGAGAACCTCTTCAAATATAGGAAGAAGGGTGGCAAAATACCTGAAGGGGTATAAGTCACATATTTTCAATAAACACCATTCATAAATAATTAATAATTTAATAGTTATTTGATTATAATTATTTAAAATGGGATATGCTTAATTAAGCATCTAACATATAAGATTTAATAACTTTATATTAGAACAATATATAAAGATCATAAGAGTATATGACCCATAATAACATTATATTTTAATACTTTCCCTTAATGTTATCAAGACACATCACATGTCAATTTCCCTAAAAGAGAAAAATGAAGTACACCAATAATGCAAGTCTTCTTTGATAGTGATAAATAGGGACACAATAATATGCCAACATGAGGATCATGCATTTGGAGTGTACATGAAAATCATATTTTCATAATTTATAGCTCTGGTGTTTTGAAAATGATGCTAGGAGGTCTTATAAAAAAATTTAATGGAGCTTGGGTTTCCTGAAATTAGTGTCTCCCCAAGTTCATTACATAGTGTCTATAGTGTCTCCCCAAGTTCTTACAATATGCTTGTAGGACTTGGAAATGCTCTAAGGACTTACTAATTCCTAAAGGTCTTATATGCCAATTAGGACTTACTTTTTCTTGAAGGGTTTACATTTAGGATTTAGCCACTAGGTGGTTTCATTGGCATGGGAACTCCCCCTCAATGGCATCACCTAAGGCCGAACACCAATTTGAATTTGGGGCATAAAATGCCTAAAGGCCTTATGCCTATTAGGTTTTACTTCTAGGATGTAGCCACTAGATAGTGTGATGCACACTTCCCATAAATGACATCACCTTAAAACCAATCACTACATAGAGATTTTAATATGTGATGGCTATGATTATAATTTATAACATAATTTTACTTGAATAAAATTGGAGATAACTTTATGATAGAATAATTTTGCTTGAGCGAGCTGCCCATGATCTACAATGATCTTCAAAGTCATATTGATTCTTTAGAGCTATTCATGTAATTCACTCTTTTGAAAAATAGAAGACACTTTTAAAATAAATATTAGTCCATCCATGTAATATCACCTACACTTTTTATTTTCATAGTCTATGGTAAATTTTCTCATAAACAAAATAATCCAAATAGTCGATAACATGATAATCAAGAAAAATTGATCCTTGGTGCAGGATTCATAAATATGATATTTTTCAACTAGCATAATGTACTCCTCATGCTTCTAGATTATAGTCAATTTGATTATAGATAATTGATTGATCATTAGCAAAGAGATCATACGATACTTTTATGAATATAAGTATCAATAATTTATCACATTTCTTTTAAGAGAATAAATATTACTATATAGCAACCATCCAATGAAATTTTAAGCAACGAGTGAGTTATTCTTCTGAGGCTTGCTCTTGGACAAAATATTAGGGCAATAGTCACCTATTATGATCAATAAAATATGTTTTATTTTTCATAAGAGTATGATTAAAAAGTGGATCAAATACAAAATAGAACAAATCCCTTAATCTCCCAAAAAATGCTAATGAGAAATTTATCAATTTTGAATATACTTGTGTATAGTTAATAGACTTTACATTTCATAGATAAATATTTTATCCTCTATTTAAAAATAAATAGATGATTTCATGTTTACCATTGTGATAGTTTGATAATAAAGTGTTTTTTTAATCAAATATACTACAATTGAGAACATTCTCAATGCAACCTTCATCAAATACCTTAAAAAAGTAAATTGAGATAAATATATTGTTCCTTCCCTTTAATCCAACTGGTGCACTTTTGAATCTTTTGTAATGCAACTTAGAACAATAATAAATATTATACCAATTGATTTGGAAGGATAACTTTAAAAAAAGGTATTGAAACTAGATGTACCAAACGTATTAAGACATTATGTGGGTCTTAAATGTATCAAGACATTGTATGAAAATAGGTACTGAAATAAGATGAGAAATTCTGCAAGTACACAAATTTCATGATTACAAAAAGGAAGACCAAAAACCACTCATAAAAATATAGTTGAAGATATTTTCATAATTTTAAAAGCAAGTAATAACATGTCAATTAATCTATATGACATAGTATGTGTAGTAAAAATCTTATTTTTAGTCGTCTGATTTATGAAAATGTTTCTACAAAATTATTCACAAAATTAGAATTATAGTGACATTAATTTCTTTGTAAGAAAATAATTTTCTAGGCTTCCATTGTAGATTTAGATGATTCAAGCTTTTACTATATGCCCATAACAATGCATAATATTAATTGTAAGGGGGTAATGTAAAACTTCCATTGGTATTAAAAAAAATGAGCTTATATATTCAACCTTATCCATCGTTTCTATATTAATATGTTGATTTTTATTAAGATATTTCTTCCTTTAAAAAAAAGATGAAATTCTCTTCTTTCATGTGATACCCATTCCTCAATATTGATTATATATTATAGTAAAATTACCTAAATAATGGTATGCAATCAAGGGTATACATACCAACAACAATTTAAATGTTAGACACATGGAGTGGAGTGCTTGATGTTTTTTTAAGGTTGTGGGGGAGCATCCACAGGATTTGGTAGAAGAGATGATGTGTGAAAATATGGTGCATGAAATAAATGAGGAAATACAAGTAATGGTGATTCAACATGTAAAAAATATCCTCGTCTAAAAATTGCCCTTGATATGATATTGATAAATATAATAGAAACATAGACACAATAAAAAAAGTTTGGAAGTCATTGGTAACATAAAGAATTTAAGAGTTTAATTTTATGAAATTGCCAATAAGATGCATATAAATTGTATTTAAGAATTAGTAAGTTTTATAATAAAAAGTAAAATTTCAAAAGCAAATGTAAATCATTCATAAATAGAAAATATTCCAAGGGAGTAGTTTAGATCAAATTGATCTTAACTTAACAAGACTTTTAGAATAATAATAAAAGAACTTTTATTTGATTTTTTTTGTTCACAATTTTCACTTAGATGGTTTAGCCACACATCTATCTTGCGAATCAAACTTTCAAAGCATGGATCATGTTATTGAACTTGGGATGGAGGCTCATAAAATTTATAGCAGATAGGGTTATGAATTTCAAAGGGGAAAGTCATGCCATGTGAGCAATACAATCATCCCTACCATGTCATGTCATTGAGCATACTTGGAAATGGGAATGGTGCCACAAAATGGTCCAAAGGATTGATAGAAAATGTTAAGAAATGTCGCAAGACTAGAACAACACATTTTGCACCAAAGAAATAATCAATTTGAAGGATTGAAAGAAAGCTCATGATATGTAAGTACGAAAGGGAGATCCAAGTAAGTAGTTATGTAATTGAGTGAGATGCCCATGATCTTCAAAAGCATAATGATTCTTCAAGAGCTACTCATTGCATTTCACTCTTTTGATTAGAAAATTGAATTTTTTTATAAAAATATTACCCCATCCATGTAATAGCACTTTACGATATGTAAGTACAAAAAGGAGATCAAGCAATGCTACATTGGGGGTCTTCTTCTACGCACTATACTCCATAAAGGGGCATGTGGAAATGTTGATTGCATGTTTCTTGGTTCCAACAAGGGAATTGAGATTTTAGTGAGCTTAGAGTTGCAGTTTTATAGTTTATGGGGGGATTTAGAAACTATTTGGCAGGTTGGTGCAGGCCTGCGACATTACCTTTTGTTTATTATATATAATTTTAGATTGTTTGACATTAGAATTGGACCTGGAGGTAGTGGACGTGAAGTGTATAATATCAGTTTGGAAAAGTCAGGTGATAGTGAGGATGGATGTTGAGGTTTTAGAGTGCAGAATATAACTAATTGAAAGAGGTCAAACATGTAACTATTATATTTTGTACTGCTAAGCAGAATAGTATGTAATGTTCATTTTTAGAATAAATATAAATGTTGGCATGTTGCTGCAATTGGCATGTTGCTTCAAGTATTACACAATGAGAATTTGATTCTAAATCATAAGAAATATTATCTTAAAATTTGCAAACAAAAGAACCTTTCATATTCATATGCTATAAGTTATTGAGAAAATGCCTACTCAGAAAATATTGAGAATGTTGATATTTGTAGCATCCGTCACATAAAATTAATTATATATAATAAATTATGAGAAATGATTTATATATATATATATATATATATATATATATAATGTTAATCATTTATTTATTATTATGATTATATAATTAATTACTAAATTAGATTAATGAATAGACATGTCCCATAAAAAGACTTGTCTCTTTTTGTCTTTCCTATATATATTCAAGAAATGGATACATTTAGAAAACACATACTATCTACGACAGTACTATTACATTTACAGCTATCCTATACTCAATATGGTATCAGAGCTTGAATACGAGCCTGGTGCAGGAGGATAAAATGATTGCACACCACAGAACTCCCCTATGTAGAATACATTGGAGTGTTGTGCGTAAGAGTCGCGCAAATCACTGGGTGGAGCCATGCGGTCAAATCACGGCATTTCTATATGTCCTTGAGACGCAAGTCTATTTTTTAACCAGTCACTTCTGCAATAAAATGCCACAAGTGTGTTGGAGAGAAGGTTCTGGAGTAAATGTGCTTGGAGCACGAACGTCAGCGGCTAACTGTGATTGGTGTTTTTCTAATTCCGAGAGTTGTTAGGCAGTTTCTTCAGATCAACATATTACTATCAGTGTAATTTCAAAGTTAAAAATTATTTTAGATGTTGGGCGTATTATCGTCATCCCTGCGTGATTATAATTTATGCTTGGAAAAATTTAATGAAGGTAAAGAATTGGGCTACGTGGGCAAGTCACCATCGGTTCCAGGACATATTGAAATGCTGAAGACTTTGACACGCTATAAAATAATATCCGCATCTCTAGATGGTGTTCTTCATATTCAGTTGGTAGTGTGCAAGCATCAGAGACTTATAACTGGCAGCACCGACTACATCATCATAATGGAAAATTTGATCTATTCCAAACGAATGGGAAGACAAGAACTATCAGGACATTACAGATGGACAAAGAGATCAATGGTGAAGTAGAACACAAGAATCACTAGTCATTACCATCGATACCATTAATGAACTGGTTACGATGAAATCAAAGAAATTCATGCACATCATTGTAAGCATGGAGATTAAGGGATAATTAAAATATGACATGGGTACTCTCAATAAAACTGTTCAACACCTTCCTCAAGATTCACGACTCACGAGTCTTCTCACATATGCTTATAATATTTCTGTTAATGTCATCAACTTCTTTGAAGCTATTCTTGGTTCAGTGAGCTTGGAATACTTCCAAAGGAAATATAACAGACGCTAGTAAAAATGGCTTACATTTGAATCACCAGGTTAATGTTTGTTGTTTAATACAAGTGGATATAATGGACTTTGGTATATCAGGCAGTGGTCATTCATTGAGGATTTTCCTTATTTCACAGCGCAATAATTATATAGGCTGGGAGTCTGAAAAAAAAAGGGATAAATACCTATTGCGATAATAATAATATAGTATCTGAACTATTATCACCGGTAGACTAGAATTTGATTCATTCCTTGATGGAAATTAATGTTGGATGTAGGTTAAGTTTACAAATGTAATTATCGCCCATCATAATAATGAAGTAACCACGATCTCCCTAACAATTACCGTGAGCCACTTCGAGCATTGAAGGAAGTATTATCGATTCATATCTAAATACTGTAGCAAACAACGGGAAGTAAATCGTGTGCAATCCAGCGGTCGGAAGGATGGAAAAAGGTGTAACGTATAATACACGGGCTTCTGCATGGTTCTACGCTGGCTTTCGCATGTTGTATTAAGCACTGAAATATATTTCTGAAGATGGATCGATTTCCATTCTTAACTTCCACCGTCCATACCAAGCACGATGGGTATTCAAGCATCATCAGTTTCCTTGTATTCGCGTGGCTCTTATGTTTGACGGAATACAAAACGATGTGTAACTGCCATCAGCGGTTCTTGCATCTGGTTGTGCTTGGCAAGTACAAAATCGATATGTGTAATATTAGAAGCAATTTGAGAGGACATTGTGGTGACATTAGTTTGATGTATTTTTCATGATTATCACAATATGATAACCGATAGTTTTACTGCATCGCGTGGCATTCATGATTAGTTATATGTGTAATGGTGTAGCTGCTATTTGGAAGAGTGTCGGACCTCGTCTTACTAAACGCTGAAGTTTTATCGTATTGATAAAGGGTGATTATGCAGAGATTGCTGTGTTAGAGGTGTGATATTTCTTTTATTGCAGACACACTAGGAAAAGATCAGATGTATGATCATTGGATGCTTAGAGTACTATAATGTTTTGAAGTGATACATCACTCTCTGTGATTGAAGTGAATATTGTTTACTTTATGCAAAGAAAGAGATGTTTCTTCTAAGATGCATTATTGGTAGGGGTGATTGTTTTCAAATTGGAGAAAAAGGGGTCTGCTCAAGTTGTCATTAAGGAATGAGTTGAGACATCCATCGAAGAGGAAGAGTCTATACAAATGGTGATCAGTTTCTTCAAAAAGGAGGAATCAATATTTAGAGGGAATCTGACAGTTTATCATAAGCAATCTTGGGTGAAAACCTTTCTTCCACCCTCTAGGAGTAGCTATGTTGGATCCACCCTTGGGAGTAGCCATGGTGGAGGTCATGTAAGTGAGTCCATGACTAAACACCTGTGTTAAGTCGGTCTTTAAGAGAATTGATGGTGATCATCATTGTAAGATGATGATATTACATGAGTGATTTCATGATAAACACTTGTGTTTGTTTGCATTTCCATTCATGGGAGGAGTCATAATGGAACCACCCTCTGGGAGTAGCCATGGTGGACATTACTGTATAACTCAAATATCTGAGAAGACCCTCCTTAGCTAAGAGATAGTGTTGATTTTAGCGTCAAGAGGACAAACCAGAAGTTATCAAGAAGGATTCCTCCCTAGCTAAGAGGGAGTGTTGAATTTAGCTTCGGGAGGATCACAATAATAATTCAAGTTGGTGGAAGAAATTGCCCAAGGGTAGTAATATTTGACAATAAGAGATAAGTATTTCTACCTTTGAACAATGTTTATAAATTTTGAGTCATTAACTCATGCCATAAGATCAAGATAGTAAATCTTTTATACTTCTATAATTGATATTTTCCTTCAGGATAGTTTAGTTTTATGAACTAATTGTAATCTCTCTTTGCATTGAGGATAAATCTAGAAGCATACGAGATTGCATTCAAGGGCGAAATAAATTAATGCTTGCAATTATGGAACTAAAATTATAATTGATCTCAGATTCAGAGGGAGTCTGACAATCCAATATAGACAAACTTGGAAAAAGAGGTTAGGAGGTTGATGCACGATCTTGAGCTTCATAGAGAGAAACTAAAAGATTTGCATTTATGGAAATTTGAGAATCTTGATTCAGAGGGAGCTGACCATGTCAAGATGGGCTCCTTAGTGATCAACAGTTAGAGGACTGTGAGAGGTCAGGCGATTGATGCATGATCTTGAGTTTCAAAGGGAGAAACTAAAAGATCTACATCTATGGACATTCAAGAATCTTGATTCAAAGGGAGTTGACCATGTCAAGATGGGCTCCTTAGTGATCAACACACTAGTACATTTGAGCTCTTTTTTCGATGACATACCATCGAAATTACGACTATATACCGTCGATAAAGCGACACCACCAGACGTCGCAATTTTGTAGTCGAAAAAAATGACAGCTTTGATTGGCATCGTAATTACGACAACAATGGACGTCACAAGAAGGCGGTGCCAACAAGGCGAACCTGTCGTCAGACCTATTTGTGGCTGTCACAATTTGGACGTCTATCCGTTGCAAAAAATACAAATGACGACAACCCGTCAGAATCTTCTAATGGGTCATCATCGTTTGTAGTTTTTTTGCCAATGGAGATGTTGTTAATGCGACGGATATCCATCGGACATTTACGATGGATATCCATCATTTGTAGTTTGTAACGACAACAATGTTGTACATGCGACGAAGACCTGTCAGAAGCTTATGAAGTATATCCGTCGTTTATAATTTTTTACCGACATCAATGTTGTACAAGCAATGGCTGGATGTTGGATTGTTTCGACAGATAACCATCGATGTTTTATGGCCATCATAGTTGCGACGAAAATCAATTTTTTTAAAAAATATATATTTGTCGATATAGTTGGTATCGATTCAGAACGGTGTTCTTGCAAATCTGGTTCTTGCTCGTGATTTGGTTATGGATCATTCGGAGATAACTTTGCAGTAGATTTGGTAGCGGCTCGTGGATTATTGAGTCGAGTCTAGAGACTTGGATTTAGAATGGATCCTACCAAATTGAGATTTTTGACAGCGACTACTCTAGCACAAGAAGCTAGTGCGACGATTAGAGATGCATTCTTCCTGATGTGTTCGTGGGATATATGCGGACCTGATTGCATTCAGATCTAATTCAAGCGACGTCTTGACTTCTTTGGTCTGAATTGGATGTGCTTTGTTCCTATGGAGTGTCGTAGTGAATTGACTTGGAGTTTGAGTAGATTGTGCATTGATCGGCTTGAAGAAAGAATCGAGCTACTCTTTGCGTTGTTGTTGAAATCAGGTTGTGACGGATCACTGGGATCATCTACCATTTTTTCCATAGTTTCAAATGAGTTAGATGTGATGTCGAGAGAGCGACATGCAGAACTTGCACATTGGAGATTTGTAGATCACTATGGTGTCCGTGATGACTTGGGAGAAGTCTTCTTCTTGGTGAACTGAGCTGAGAGACTTAGATTACAGAAAGTGGGTCATTTGATGCGACTTATGAGACATTGGATGCCTCTTCATAGCGGGTTCGCAGTGCGATCTGTGGTGTTTCTTTGCGACTGGGTTCTTGGTAGAGATCTATTGATTTGGTAGCCATTGATATGGATCGATATATATTTGTCGTACGTGGATTGAGATCTTAAATTAGTGAGCTTCTCTTTGTTTCAAGAATAGTTTAACATTCTCTACTGAACAAGGCCAACCACGTGAAGGTGGAAGCTTATCTGATCCCTCCTAGGAGCCTCTTATGACCTTTTATGACATTTTTAGACCTCTAAGATGCATTCTTAGGGATTGTAAAGGGTCGTAAAGGGTCATAAGGGGTCCTGGGACACAACAGCTGAGAAACATAAATGTAGGCATCATGGTCACAATTTTTTGGAAACACAACATAATTGAGTGGTATACCTAGACGATGCAACACAACCACTACTCCTTCAGTTCCAAGTCGACACTACTGTAAACAAAACTCATATGATAACAAATAAATTTAGAGAGAGCAGGAGGAGAGCGATAATGACCAAAATAATTAGGGATCCTATATTATTTTGGTCATTACGACCCTCCTCCGCTCTCTAAATTTATTCTTTATCTATGAGTTTGTTTACCGCAGTGTAAACTTGGAACCAGAGGAGTGATATATAGTTGTGTTGCATCGTTTGGGTATACCATTCAATTACGTTGTGTCTCCAAAAAATTGTGACCATGATGCCTACATTTATGTTTATTAGCTGTTGTGATATCTACATTTATGTTTCTCATTTGTCGTGTTTATGTGCATGTTCTTTATGTGTATCTACTAAATTTTTTTTTAAAAAATTCAATATCTAGAATAGGCCTCTGTTAACCACATTTACGTATATGGTCCCAACAAAGTAGTGCACAAACTACACAAAGAAGGCATCACAAAAATATGATTTTGGCTTTCGCCATTGAAGCAATCTTGGTGGCACTAGCTGCCTCTTGAGCCTTGCACAAGTTGCACTCATTTCCTACATCAGGTATAGATGCAAATGGGGTAGATGTAAATGTGGTTTGATTGACCCACCGAAAGTATTGACTTCCACAGTTTCCCTATAATACTAAATGTACATCAGTTCTTCATAAAATGATTAGTTGTCACATTATTTTTAAACATAAAATATAATTACTTATCCAGACCTTTTTCCTATTTGGGCAAACCCAAAATTGACGCCCAAGATTACTTGTTGTGTGTGACGTCTTCAACATGCATGGGCCAAGGCCACATTGACACATAGGCACATTGACCGAAGTCATCAACGCTATTTCAAAAAATATTGCATTATCACAAATATTACATTATCATTATTTTGTTCATTCATACTAATTATAATTACAATAAAAAGAAACATACTAATGTAGACTTGCACATTTTTTGGCTAAGTCGAAGTCTTTGGTTTAAATCAATAGACACTCAAAACAAAATGACAAACCAAAGACAACCATGCAATAAAAAGCAATTACTAAGCAATTCAGAATTAGCTCACTAGCTCACTCCATTGCAGAAAACAAAGAGAATCCCCTGTGATTTAACATCATTGATATGCAAGGAAATAGAAAATTAGCAAAAACAACTCTCATAAGATAGCATTTAGATTAAATGCATTGATATAAAAAAATAACCCAAAAAATTATAAAGAACGGTAATTTTCTTAATCACGTCACTAATTTGTGCATGTCTAAATACTGGTGTCTTTCAAGTGATTTGATTCTTGTCATGCCCACTACAAATGAGAATAGTCTTAACTAGTGAGGTTGTTTAAGCGTATAGAGATTAAATACACTCTTTTTGAATGAAATTTCTCTTAACAAAAGAGCAAAGATATATAGGTAGGACATATAAAACAAGGTGAATAAGAGTAGTACATATAAAACAATCATTAAAACATGCCAAACATCTAGCATAATTGTACATTTCATTCATGTCATTGATATTTTTCTTCATCCATCTCATCATCAAGATCGTTGTCATCTATGACATCATCACCACCACTATCGTCACCATCATCATCGTCATCACCATCAACATCATCATCGTCATCATCATCATCATCATCATCATCGTCGTCGTCGTCGTCGTCGTTGTCATCAGTAGCAGCATCATCATCATCAGTAGCAGCATCATTGTCATCATCTTCTTCATATTCTTCTTTGACTAGCTCTCGATCATGATCATCATCTACATCATCTTCCACTTCTTCATCTTCCTCGGTATCTTCTTCCATCACATTATACTTTATCGGCCTTCCGCTTGGATCATGTCTAACAACAAATGACCAACCCAGTTTATGTGGAACCTCTAAGTAAAATACCTACTCACATTGGCTTGGAAAACATAGGGCTCTTCTCCAACTGGCTCAAACAACCTTGTATTAATCATTGAAAATCTATTATTATATTCAATAACAGTTCTATCAGGATTATTTTTATTGAGTCATAGTCTGTATCATTTCATAACGAAGAGAACTAATTTGAAGGAATTAAAGTCACAGTCAAGTATATTAACTAAAATACCATAGTTTCTTTTTTGCGACTCTTGAGGATGTAAGTCATTTTGATGCAGGAGCATCCTAGGATTCTTGGCAATCTTGTATCAACCAAAAATATGTTTGTCTTTGAAGGTAGATTGTTAGTTTTGATCTTGGTTTGGAGTTCTTGCTCGGTTTGGGAGACTGGTTGCTCGGTTTCTATGGTTACCAGGGTGCTAGGTCTTTGAAGAATGCTCGGTGACTAAAGGTGTCGGTTCTTTGGTGCTCGGCGATAAATGTGTTCCTCGGTCATGCTTGGCATGGTTGGTCGATTGGTGCTTGGTTATTTCCTTTGTTGCTCGGTGTTCTTGCTTATCGACTGGATTGTTTTGTTGGATCGGCTTGGCCGACTAGTTCTGTTGATTTGGGTTGCACTCCTCAAGTTATGGATTGACCATTGGATGTGTGGGGACCTAGATCTGGCATGTTGCATTCTTCTATGTGGATTTGATGACCATTGGGGCCATCTTTGAGAGTTTATTTATTTTGTAAGGCTATGTGAGAGCCGATTGATGTTTTAGCATTTAATATTTGTTTTTAAGGGTTAATTGTTTCATCAGCTGACTTGTGGCTGGGAATTAATATTTATAGGTTGCTTGGGTAGATGTTTAGGGGCATCATATTGTTGGGAAGCAAGGTTAGTAGCCTGCGAGCTTAGGAGCAAGAAGATTGCTTGGAAGTTTGAGTACAAGTTTAGATCTTTTCTGGGTGCCTACCAGTGTGCTGTGTATTTCAGACCTGGGCTAACTAAATGCTGATGTTGTGGAAAAGATTTAGATCATGCGAGATCTTGTAGACTATTATTTGTTTTGTATCTAGCTGTAACCGGGAAGGCCTTACAACCTGGCACATTGCATGTAATCAGTAATTTGATGAATAAAGACTTCTATTTTATTTCAGATCTGTTATTGTTATTGTGTATTTCCACTGCACATTGGTTTGGCTACAAGGTCAGTCAGTCCTTAATTGGATCCACCAGCCTTGACTGCATCACATTTCTAGATGAAATATTAGTCACCTGGAACACTGCACTTATCCCAGAATCACAAGTTCTTTTCGTGTCATCCAACTTTTTGATGCAAAATTTATAACCATTGCAAAACATAGTCTTGTGGTGTTTCACCTGCAATAATGTCAAACATGTATAAATTATTGCATCACGAGTTGAAAAACATACAATTGATTAATTAACAAATTTATAAGTACCTCGTGAATTAATTAACTACAATAACATCTCATAATTTATTACCTTTCAGTTTCCTAAATCTACCGTTGCCCACTAAGTACTCCCCTTCAAATTTTTAATTGAATTGAGATCCCAAATGCAATCTATATGGGTCTTTGCTGCAAGATTAGGAAGATATTGAGTAACGTACACCATCATCTGGTATACCATATATTTCTCAACCATAGAACCTTCGGGACGTTCTCTTTGTCGTACCAAACCTTTCAAAAATTTTAAGTGTCTCTCAACCATCCACATTGACCTAGCATGTATAGGTCCACACAATTCAATCTCCTCAACTTGGTGTATGAGGTAGTGTTCTTGTGCATTGAAAAAACCTGGAGGTAAACACTTTTGCATTTCACACATTAATCGACAAATTCTTTTCTTCTAATATTTTATATCTTCTTTATGGATTTATCTAGATGACAACCACCTACTAGGGATTCAAGACATAAATATATAAATACGAGACTTTACAATATATTACTTGTTTGATATATTAAATAAATATCACTGCTTACCTCATGTATTTTCCAAGATCATATATCACTTGTTTGATATTATTGTCGAAGTTCTCTGGGAGAGATAGGGGTAGCAAATATTGTGCAACAATTGTGAATTGATCATATTTCATACAATGAAAATTGAATGCAATTACACAAATATATTTTAAATACAAAAGACTATGACTTAAACCTTGATGAAGGTATGTCAATCATGCATTTTCATCTCTGATCCAAAATCATTTTTCTTTGATATGAGATTGCTTATATCCGCAACAAATCCTGTAGGAAATCAAATTTTTTGGATCACTTATTTTATGACATTACTTTATTGCTCTGTTAATAACCAATGAAGAGCACTTACATTAATCCGGTCTCCATTTCTATTTGATTAAATGATATTTTTCATTGCATGATTAGAATCATGAATGTCACTACAAATTTTGCCAAATTTTTCTTTGTCACGTCTTCCGTCCAATATTTTCCACAGTGTCTCTGTTACATTCTTTCCAATATGCATAGAATCAAACAAATGCATAATTTGTAGATGCTCATAGTAGGGCAGCCTACTAAATTCTCTGGGATAATATTTTAGTCCCTTTGGAAGCTGGTCGGTGATGCTTGAACACGACCTTCAAGATCATCAACTACATAATTAGCCAACAAAACACAATCAAAATATATAATTTTCAAACATTGACCATCATGTGGAACGATATTACCTCGAATTCTATTATATTTCAACTGCCATAGGTGAGGTGTCATTCTTGGGGGCTTTGATGTAATCTCTTCTTTCCCATTGAAAAGATGTCTTTCTGCACTTCGATACTTATGATTTCTGGAGAGGAACTGCCTATACTCATCAAACACCTATTTTCTTAAACTTTTGGAATGACAGGATTTCATCTTTGGACCACACATTGGACATGCAAATTTTCCCTTTGTTTGAAGACCTACAAGATAACGATATAATTGGATTAAATATGTATATTTTTAAAATTTTAATTATCGCGTACAATTAGAATTCACCATAACATACCATAAAAATGTGTCAACCCTAGAGTATCATGAATTGTCCACACAAGCATTGCATGAAATTGAAATTGTCTTTGTCCAATTGGTCAAGAGATGTCATACATAGTAAAACCATTCAATAACATCAACAACTCGTTGATAAGAGGCACAATATATACATTCATATCTTTCACTTGGTACTTACCTAGTTGAATTAACAACAACATCAGATAATTATTGTGGTCATTTCACTCTAAGACTTATAATTACATGTAGACAACTATAAAATAATAAGATACTTGGAACAATCATTTCCAACATAATGTGCTCCCTCTTTATTGACATCCATGGAGGAAGGTTATTGTTTATAACAAAAATAGGCCACTTTTCCTTTATGTCCATAAATGATGAACTATTTGCAGGCATTCAAATAATGTCATCTCAACTCATGTCCTATGCATGGTAATCTATAAATTGTGCCAAGCTATTGCACTTGAATAATGATTTCAGATGTGGAATAATGGGGATGTAACGAAGAACCTTGTGAGGCACCTTTTTTGTCATTTGATCATCTCAATATCTGCTCGTATGGCATTCAAGGCATTCTGTTTTATTTTTATGTTCTTTATAATAAATAATATGATCTTCGAGACAAGCATCTATTGTTTGATACTCAATTCCAATATGTTTCATAGTGGCACATAATTCTCGGTACAAGTGAGGGAGAACATTCGATGGTGGTAACAAAAAGTCACCTATCAATTTGCAACAAATAATATAAGTCAATACTATAAACAATCTTAATGGTACATGTTTCACCTTTTATAGACTATAATGACATATATGACAAACTTTAGCATACGTGACATTGCTATGTTAGATAAACCATTCATAACCTTCAAATTCACCAACAATAATATAGCACTATGAGAAGAGTAGATTGGGAGCCTTCATAAAGGGCCATTTCTGCCTTCTCAAGTAGAGGTATATCATGGATGTCGTCAATGTCATCCTCATCATAATCATCATCATCAGCAGCAACAACAACAACATCAACATTAGTACCAAATGTGTCAACGATCAATGCATTCATACCATCATCTTCAAATGTATTTTTTGGCACATGATTGTCATCTTCCATGGGATCATGATCTTCAACTTCAATACTCACACCTCCATGTTCCTCTATATTCACACTGGAGAGACCGACATATATAAAAATGATGATAATCAAACCCCCCTTCAATGTGATAATCAAACCTCCTTCCATGGTTCATATGTATATTAATTGTGAAAATAATATAACAAACAACTTACCACTGGATTATAATCACACCCCCCTTCAATGTGACCATTCTCCCTACAATGTCTCTTTGTTGTTTTGATTTTTATTCTTCTTGTCTTTAAGTCGTTACAACTCTTGCATGGACAATAACATTTGTCATCGCCTTCTCTTTGAAAGTTAGACAACAATCTAGCGATTGTCTCCCTATTTTTATTGAATTTCTTTGTATTATCTAACATGATCCTTAATGTGTATATCTGCAAAACAAATTGGAGATGCCTCCTTTCATTAGCTTCATGTCACCTCATAGCTTCACATTTTCTAACAGATTTCACCAAAGACTTTGTAGGAAACCAAGTAAGGGGTATTCTTGAGTTCAAACACATTGAGATGCTACAACTGAATTATAAATCATGAATTCACTATAAAATCAATTCACTATAAATCAAGGGGCATTATAAATCATTAATTCGCTATAAAATTAATGTATTGCTCTAGATTTCATATGGACATTTTGTCAAATGGTTGACATGTATGTTTATTCAAATGGATTTATATCATTTGGAATGTATATATGATAGGTTGATATCAGATTCTATGTCCCTATTTGATCTAATAGCATGAATATAACAAACAGAGCACCGACCAGTCAAATAGGGACATGAGGTGCTCAAACAGTGAGCTCATACAAAAATATATTTAGTCTTAATAAAATCTTATAAAATAACATATATTTTGTGAAGTGTTTGATCTCTCTTTATTTGTTTTGTTGTTTTGATATTCACTATGTGGTACTCCCCGTTTATGATCATTTCATGAGGAAATATCTTGATGGCTTGTGGGCTGCAAGCCAGGGCATTATGCATTATTTATGAGCTCATTATTTGAGCACCGACCAATCAAATAGGGACATGAGGTGTTCAAATAATGAGCTCATAAACAATGCATGATGCCCTAGTTGTAGGTAGTTATCTCTTCTATAATGATGGAGTGAAAGATAATGATCAATGAGGTTGCTGCTATTAGATCGTACATTAATAAACTTACTGTTTTGAATTTGAGCTCGGGCATCATGCAATGTTATTGCTATCATTGCATGCTTGTTGCTATTGTGCACCATATATTTTTTTATACATTGTTTATTTCATTGAGACCGTGAGCTTTGCATTTGTAATGTATTTTTTGTTATTGGATCAATGCTACCATGTTGTTGAGGCTGTAGATGCTTTGAATCACCACTGCCATTCTATTTTGATAGTAGCAATATAACAAATAGAGCACCCTCCAATCAAATAGGGACATAAGTAAGACATTTAATGCATTATTACTTCATCATGATGATAAAAATTTCATTGGCTCAAAGTACATAGAAATTCAAAATAGTAGGATATCTTAATCTTTATGAGCTCAAATTCAGAACAGTAAGTGCACTATTCTATTACTGATGTCCCTATTTGATGTCTTTATTTTATTTAATAGCATCAATATAAGAAAGATATATCAATGAGGTTGTTGCTATTAGATCTTACATTAATACACTTACTATTTTGAATTTGAGCTCGAGCATCATGCAATGTTATTGTTGTCATTGCATGCTTGCTGCTGGTATGCACCATATATTGTTTTATACACTATTTATTTCATTGAGACTATGAGCTATTGTAGTTGACTGTATTCTTTTGGGGTCTGATCTATTGTAGTTGTTTCTTTTTTCTTTGAATCATTGTTTACAATTACTTTTGATGCAATATTTGTGTGAAGAACAAGAACAAAATGGTGAACAAGTGTATTTGACAAAGATAAACATGACACATTTTGTTGAACTGATTGGGTTGGCTAGGTACCATTTACATGGCCTGGCCAGATATTAAACAGTGATCTCATGAACAATGCCAATATTAAACAGTACTAAGCTCATGAACAATGTATGATGCCCTAGCTTGCAGCTCGTGAGCCATCAAGATATTTCCTCGTGAAATGATCATAAACAGGGAGTGCCACATAGTGAATATCAACAACAAAACAAATAAAAAGAGATCAAACACTTCACACAATGCCTTGAAGGTAATATAAATGATGCCCGAACTCTCAAACCTCATGGGTCATCAAGCATTCCAAATGAAAAGATGTAAACAATGTCAGTATTCAATAGTGAGCTTATAAACAATGTATGATGCCCTAGCTTGCAGCCCGCGAGCCACTAAGACATTTCCTCATGAAATGATCATAAATAAGGAGTACCACAGAGTGAATATCAACAACAAAATAAATAAAAAGAGATCAAACACTTCACAAAATGCCTTGAAGGTAATAGCAATGATGCCCTAGCTCTCAAAGCTCGCGGGTCATCGAGCATTCTAAATGCTAAGATGTAAACAATGCCACTATTAACATTCATATTGTACCATTAAATCAACAAATGCCATCAAAATTAAATTGAGGCGCTCAAACAGTGAGCTCATAAACAATACCCTTTTCATGCCACGCAAAAATGCAGTGTCGTCTTCACGACAGCTCTTCGAATTCACAAAAAATACAAATGACACTTTCTTTTTCAAAATTACAAAATTACAAAAATTTCATTGGCTCAAAGCACATATAAATTCAAAACAATAGGATATCTTAATCTTTATGAGCTCAAATTCAAATTTAAAACATAAGAGGATGAACATAAATAATAAGGGTGCCAGAATTTGCCTGAAGTGATGAATTTTTTACCCGGGTATGAATCTAGTGTGCCCCTATGTGATCCAGAACCTGCAAAAAAAAGAGAGATGGGGGTTAGATAAAAAATATCTAAGCAATTAATGACAACCTATTACTGATCCTCATCTACAATTATGCATGTGCATAGTCAAGCCATACACTTCTGAAAGAAAAACTAAGCTCAAAGTCTCAATGAAATAAACAGTGTATAAAACAATATATGGTGCACAATAACAAGAAGCATGCAATGACAACAATAACATTGCACGATGCCCGAGCTCAAATTCAAAATAGTAAGTGTATTAATGTATGATCTAATAACATCAACTTCATTGATCATTACCTTTCACTCCTCCATCATTATAGAAGAGATAACTACCTACAACTATATTTCATAATTCCTCCTTTGAAGTATATATATATCAAGTATAATTATGAGTTTACATCATATATTTAGTCTTAATAAAATTTTATAAAATAACATAAAACTAACCCAAAATACTTTGTCTTAATAAAATCTTAATAAAATAATATATTTAGTCTTAATAAAATAATAAACTTACTATTTTGAATTTGAGCTCAAGCATTATGCATTGTTTATGAGCTCATCGTTTGATTACCAACCAATCAAATAGGGACATGAGGTGCTCAAACAGTGAGCTCATAAACAATGCATGATGCCCTAGCTTGCAGCCTGTAAGCCATCAAGATATTTTCTCATGAAATGATCATAAATGGGGAGTACCACATAGTGAATATTAACAACAAAATAAATAAAAAGAGATCAAACACTTCACACAATGCCTTGAAGGTAATAGAAATGATGCCCTAGCTCTCAAAGCTCGCAGGTCATCAAGCATTTCAAATGAAAATATGTAAACAATGTCAGTATTAAACAATGAGCTCATGAACAATGTATGATGCCCTAGCTTGCAACCCGCGAGCCATCAAGATATTTCCTCATGAAATGATCATAAATAGGGAGTACCACATAGTGAATATCAACACCAAAAAAAATAAAGAGAGATCAAACACTTCACACAATATATGTCATTTTATAAGATTTTATTAAGACTAAATATATTATTTTATGAGCTTACTGTTTGAGCACCTCATGTCCCTATTTGATTGGTCGATGCTCTGTTTGTTATATTGATGCTATTAGATCAAATAGGGACATCGGTAATAAAATAGGGACATCAATAATAAAATAATACACTTACTATTTTGAATTTGAGTTCATAAAGATTAGAGATATCATATTTTATTACTGATGTCCCTATTTACATCTTTTCATCAAATGACCCAAAAACATCAAGAATAGTCCTATATGGTCACTAATAGCCAACTTTCAGAAGAATATGAATGAATGCAAACATACATAAGTGGACGAACATAAATAATGAAGGTACCAAACATTGCCTGAAGTAATGAAGTGTTGACCCAGGGTTCAATCCAGTATGCTCTTGTATGATCCAAAACCTACAAAGAAGGAAAAGATAGGGTTAGATACAAAGGATCTAAGCAATGCCTAACACCCTATTATTGATCCTCATCTACAATTATGCATATGCATAGTCAAGCCATACACTTCTAAAACAAACTATGCTACAGAACATGTGCACTCAGGAAACATATGCATGCAGTGAGTAAATCAAGACCAAAATGGAGCAAAAAGTATGATGTCAAATGTGTTATCAAGCAACACCTCATGGGATGTGAGTCAACATGGTATATATGTTGTTAATACAAGATTAGTAAAATGACATCTACAACCTCAACAACATGGAAATATCAATCCAATAACAGGAAATATATTACAAATATCAAGCTCACAGTCTCAATGCAATAAACAGTGTATAAAACAATATATGATGCTTGAGCTCAAATTCAAAACAGTAAGTGTATTAATATATGTATGATCTAATAGCAACAACCTCATTGATCATTACCTTTGACTCCTCCATCATTATAGAAGAGATAACCACCTACAACTATATTTCATAATTCCTCCTTTGAAGTCATAGGTTAGTTTAAAATGAAGAAAGTATACAAACTCACCTATTTAATCCCAAAATTTCATAACATTGCATTCTTGTTACTGTTATGGTGCACAACAACAACAAGCA
Organism: Chamaecyparis obtusa; assembly: GCA_027943335.1. Taxonomy (NCBI): domain Eukaryota; kingdom Viridiplantae; phylum Streptophyta; class Pinopsida; order Cupressales; family Cupressaceae; genus Chamaecyparis; species Chamaecyparis obtusa. Next base: position 318,988 of record BSBK01006028.1, on the reverse strand, counting down.
TGCAATGACAACAATAACATTGCATGATGCCTAAGCTCTAATTCAAAATAGTAACTGTATTATTTTAGTACTGATGTCCCTATTTTATTACTGATAAATTTTAGGGTAAAACTTTGAAAGTCTTACAAAGACTCAACAACATGGTAGCATTGATCCAATAACAGAAAATACATTACAAATGCCAAGCTCACAGTCTCAATGAAATAAATAGTGTATAAAACAATATGTGGTGCACAACAGCAGCAAGCATGCAATGACATCAATAACATTGCATGATGTTTGAGCTCAAATTCAAAATAGTAAGTGTATTAATGTATGTTTGCATGATGTCAGATATTAATTAGTGAGCTCATGAACAATGCCAGTATTAAACAGCGAGCACATGAACAATGTATGATGCCCTAGCTTGCAACCCATGAGCCATCAAGATATTTCCTCATGAAATGATCATAAATGGGGAGTACCACATAATGAATATCAACAACAAAACAAATAAAGAGAGATCAAACACTTCACACAATGCCTTGAAGGTAATAGAAATGATGCCCTAGCTCTCAAAGTTCGCAGGTCATCAAGCATTCCAAATGAAAAGATGTAAACAATGCTAGTATTAAACAATGAGCTCATGAAAAATGTATGATGCCCTAGCTTGCAGCCTATGAGCCATCAAGATATTTCCTCGTGAAATGATCATAAACGGGGAGTACCACATAGTGAATATCAACAACAAAACAAATAAAGAGAGATCAAACACTTCACATAATGCCTTGAAGGTAATAGCAATGATGCCCTAGCTCTCAAAGCTCGCGCGTCATCAAGCATTCCAAATGAAAAGATGTAAACAATGCCAGTATTAAACAGTGAGCTCATAAACAATGTATGATGCCCTAGTTTGTAGCCCGCGAGCCACCAAGATATTTTTTCATGAAATGATCATAAACGGGGAGTACCACATAGTGAATATCAACAACAAAACAAATAAAGAGAGATCAAACACTTCACACAATGTCTTGAAGGTAATAGAAACGATGCCCTAGCTCTCAAAGCTCGCAGGTCATCAAGCATTCCAAATGAAAAGATGTAAACAATGACAGTATTAAACAATGAGCTCATGAACAATGTATGATGCCCTAGCTTGAAGCCCGCAAGCCATCAAGATATTTCCTCATGAAATGATCATAAACGGGGAGTACCACATAGTGAATATCAACAACAAAACAAATAAAAAGAGATCAAACACTTCACACAATGCTTTGAAGGTAATAGAAATGATGCATTAGCTCTCAAAGCTCATGGGTCATCAAGCATTCGAAATACAAAGATGTAAATAATGTTAGTATTAACATTCATATTTTTTCATTAAATCAACAAATGTCATCAAAATGAAATTGAGTTAATGATAAGACAAAGCTCAAATGCCTACCTCAAGTCATGACTGCCATATAAAGATCAAATGCTAAGGAACTATGTTATAAAATTTCATGACAAATTTCAAGGCATGAAATTTTATAACTGTACATATATTTTCTTTGACTCCCCCACATTGTACACTCAATGCTAAGGAGAAAAAAGTATGATGTCAAAAAGTATAAAATTTCATGCCTTGAAATTTTATAACATAATTCTTTAGCAGCTGCCATATGAAGAGCAGTGCAAGGTGGCAACTTTTCTATTTTACCACAGTTAGGGCCCTCTTTTACCATGCTTTATGAGCTTTATGTTTTTTTTAAAGTGAAGACAAAGATTATTTTAATTTGTTATCTTAATATTTTATTCATTTTATGATTTTAAAAATTGAAATAAAAAATATAAACTTTTAAGAAATTTTTACATCTTTTCATCAAATGACCCAAAAACATCAAGAATTGTAATATATGGTTGCTAATAGCCAACTTTCAGAAGAATATGAATGAATGCAAACATACATAAGTGGATGAACATAAATAATGAAGGTACCATACATTGCCTGATGTAATGAAGTGTTGACCCGGGGTTCAATCCAATATGCTCTTGTATGATCCAAAACCTGCAAGGAAGGAAAAGATGGGGTTAGATCCAAAGGATCTAAGCAATGCCTGACACCCTCTTACTGATCCTCATCAACAATTATGCATGTGCATAGTCAATCCATACACTTCTAAAACAAACTATGCTACAGAACATGGGTGTGTGTTAATGTGATTCAAAAACTATTATGCAAGATTGTTTTATTATTGAAATAAGGATATCTTAATTCTACAAGAATAAATGTTTTGAAAAATATTTGAATTTAATTTTGACAATAACATGAGGAGTGATATATTTCAAGCTTCAGCGAGACTTCATACCACGCAGTGTTCGTAGATTACATTCAATGCGTTATTTGCACTTGTATTGGTGGGAAAACTCTTGAAAACACGCAAAAGAGATTGCATTCAACCATGTTGTTTACATGACACATGTAGTTTACCTCCAGCCTAAATCAGCATTGCGTACAAATCTATGGACAATGCGTGGTATGAAACCTCACTGAAGCTTGAAAATGATAAGCATTATGATGCTGAGGTATGGTGTGGTAAGCACAAGTATAGTTTCTCATAAGCTGCTATTGGTATAGTTTTTTTTTTTTCAATAGTTGCAGAATCCAACTTTTCCTATACTTACACATATGTATACATTTTTGGGTTGGCTTTAATGTCATGTAAATTTGAGCAAAATGGTAATAATATTTAAGAGCAACAAGTATGGCATTTTAAACAAGTATGCATATACATTATATAACAAGAGGAGTCATATATTTCAATGGAAACACTTAATGAGAATGATGCCTATATAAAAGGAGGAGTGATATATTTTAATGGCATTGGACATAGAAATTGTAGTGAAACTCTGTAATTTATTATTGTAAGTGGACATAGAAATTACAGTGTAAGTAGTAGGATGATTGTAAGTGGACATAGAAATTGTAGTGAAACTCTGTAATTTATTATGGCTCAATGTTGTATATCCATAGTCAATGTCTATTTAAACTTTAGGATGATACTTATATGATGGCTTAAGTAAATTGTTCTTACCTTGAGACTAGTACACCATGGGATTAGAGGATGGTTGTTATAATAGAAACTGTGTGTCTGTGGGATACTTTTATATTTTATATTAAATGATGATACATATGTGTTTCTTCCTTTTACAACAGTTTATATTCTGATACTTATATCTTGAATTGTCAAATGAACAATGAGTGATAATTTCAAAAGTCTATCATAATTAAAGGCATGAGAATTCATATTGTACTTAATTTGAATGCCACTGTGTAATGTTTTACTTACGATATTAATCTTAATATATCCCTATTAAGATATTCCTATTTTATTACTAATGTCCCTATTTACATATTTTTATCAAATGATCGAAAAACATCAAGAATGGTCCTATATGGTCACTAATAGCCAACTTTTAGAAGAATATGAATGAATGCAAACATACATAAGTGGATGAACATAAATAATGAAGGTACTAGACATTGCCTGAAGTAATGAAGTGTTGACCCAAGGTTCAATCTAGTATGCTCTTGTATGATCCAAAAATTGCAAGGAAGGAAAAGATGGGGTTAGATCCAAAGGATCTATGCAATGCCTGACACCCTATTACTGATCCTCATCTACAATTATGCATGTGCATAGTCAAGACATACATAGACTCAAAAACATGGTAGCATTGATCCAATAATAGAAAATACATTACAAATGTCAAGCTCACAGTCTCAATGAAATAAACAGTGTATAAAATAATATATGGTGCACAACAGCAGCAAGCATGCAATGGCAGAAATAACATTGCATCATGCCCGAGCTCAAATTCAAAATAGTAAGAGTATTAATGTATGTTTGCATGATGCCATATATTAAACAGTAAGCTCATGAACAATGCCAGTATTAAACAGTGAGCTCATGAATAATGTATGATGCCCTAGCTTACAATCTGTGAGCCATCAAGATATTTCCTCATAAAATGATCATAAACGGGGAGTACCACATAGTGAATATCAACAGGAAAATAAATAAAGAGAGATCAAACACTTCACACAATGCCTTGAAGGTAATAGAAATGATGCCCTAGCTCTCAAAGCTCGTAGGTCATCAAGCATTCCAAATGAAAAGATGTAAACAATGCCAGTATTAAATAGTGAGCTCATGAACAATGTATGATGCCCTAGCTTGCAACCAGCGAGCCATCAAGACATTTCCTCATGAAATGATCATAAATGAGGAGTACCACATAGTGAATATCAACAACAAAACAAATAAAGAGAGATCAAACACTTCACACAATGTCTTCAAGGTAATAGCAACAATGCCCTAGCTCTCAAAGCTCATGGGTCATCAAGCATTCCAAATGAAAAGATGTAAACAATGCCGATATCAAACAATGAGCTCATTAACAATGTATGATGCCCTAGCTTGCAGCCCGCGATCCACTAAGACATTTCCTCATGAATGATCATAAATAGGGAGTACCACATAGTGAATATCAACAGCAAAACAAATAAAGAGAGATCAAACACTTCACACAATGCCTTGAAGGTAATAGAAACGATGCTCTAGCTCTCAAAGCTCGCGGGTCATCAAGCATTCCAAATGCTAATATGTAAACAATACCATTATTAACATTCATATTGTGTCATTAAATCAACAAATGTCATCAAAATGAAATTGAGTTAATGAGAAGACAAAGCTCGAATGCCTACCTCAAGTGCCAGTGCCCTCTTCCCACACAGTGTCGACCTCTTCACGCATGCCAAAATCGAATGCCCTCTTCGTGCCACACAAAAGTGCAGTGTCGTCTTCACGACAGTTGTTCAAATTAACACAAAAATTACAAATGACACTTTCTTTTTCTTTTTCTTTTAATTATAACCAAATGGGTGTTGCAATTATGATGTCATTGTTGCTATTACAAAATCGTCAGGGGGCACTTGCAAAATAAAACACAAAAAACAAACACAAATTGTAGTGGCGTCGAAATTCGACCCCAAATATTGTAGTGACAGTTAGAGGACTATGATTCATAGGATGGAGTTTCAATATTAGTGATCCATTATTTTTGTATCTTATAGAGATTCTTTATCACTATGTTTGAGATATGGTTGAAAGAAAAGTGATTTAGTTGGAATAGATTAGTACAGGAGATCAAACTGCAGATATTCTTACCAAAACACTTCCCAAGGTGAAAGTTGATCACTTTAGGAAGAATCTTGGTATGGTTGAAATATAAAATTTTGATTTGTATTGATAAAGATGTTTTATGTGTAAACTTCTTTTGTCAGATGTGTGACTTTATGGGCTCATCCATCCTATGTACATTTCTAAGATGTGACGATCTCTTAGACAATGAACACTTGTATTTGATGTTACAAGGTGACGATATTGTAATGGAGATTCGTTATGGTATACTTTTGATATGTCAATGCACATACCATAATAGGGTTATATGTAAGTGGAATGTAATGTTCTCAAATTTACTATATCCTTGTATCACAATTTGAGGTGATATGAAAATCAGGTATCATGATCTAAGGTGATGTGAAAACTAGGTATCATGATCTAAGATTATTCCTCATATTTCGATCTAAAGTAATATGTAAAATCAGGTATCATGTGTTAGGTGATTCCTCATATCACATGTTAGGTGATATGTAAAATTGGGTATCACATGTTAGGTGATTCATCATATCACATGTTAGGTGATATGTAAAGCTGGGTATCACATGTTAGGTGATTCCTCATATCACATGTTAGGTGATATGTAAAATTGGGTATCACGTGTTAGGTGATTCATCATATCACATGTTAGGTGATATGTAAAGCTGGGTATCACATGTTAGGTGATTCCTCATATCACATGTTAGGTGATATGTAAAGCTGGGTATCACATGTTAGGTGATTCCTCATATCACATGTTAGGTGATATGTAAAACTGGGTATCACATGTTAGGTGATTCCTCATATCACATGTTAGGTGATATGTAAAACAGGGTATCACATGTTAGGTGATATGTAAAATTGGGTATCACGTGGAAGGTGATTCCTCATATCACATGTTAGGTGATATGTAAAACTGGGTATCACGTGTTAGGTGATTCCTCATACCACATGTTAGGTGATATATAAAATAAGTAACATGTGTTAGGTGATTCCTCATCTCACAAGTTATCTGATACTTAAATGAGCATCATGTGTTATGTAATATCTGCCTTCACGAGATATGTGAGATTTCTTATCACAAGAAATGTGATATATGATTTTATCTTCCCTAGCTAAGAGGGAGTGTTGATGTATATAGCATCAGTCAGATAAAACTGATTATATATAATAAATTATGAGAAATGATTTACACACACACACACACACACATGAATATATTGTTAATCATTTATTTATTATTATAATGACTATATAGTTAATTATTAAATTAGATTAATGAATAGACATGTCCCATGAAGGGACATGTCTCTTCTTGTCTTTACCATGTATATATTCAAGAGATCGATGCATTTGGAAAACACATACTATCTACGACAGTGCTATTACATTTGCAGCAATCCTATACTCAATAGGGAAAAGAACAAAATTTGACATAGAAATTGGTATGGGCCTTTACACAGTCATGATACTCTATGTGGGATAAATCATGGGAAATTCAAGGATACCCAATAATTCATGTTAAAGATAAATGAAGCTATGCTAAGTGTTGAATACTTTCTCCAATATGAGATCAATCATGAGAAATTCAAGGATACCCAATAATTCATATTAAAGACAAATGAAACTAGGATAGGTTTTGAATACTTACCTGAATATATAAAAGTGGAGGAACTCAATCTTGATGCAGGGTAAATTTTCCCAAAATTTTGTGAATATCATACATATGTACAACTTCTACTAAGTTGGATGCATTTTAAGTTCATGTATCTCAATCAAGCATATAAAATTATGAAGCAAGTTATAAAGATAGTGACTGGGATATGTGACGAAGGAGAACTCCTAACCAAAGAGTGAAAATAAAGCAAGTGGGGTAACTTAATGATCTCATTTGTGAGGGAATGAATGTAACAATCATAGACATCATAAACCTTGTAGTCTGGTATACAACATTAAGTATAGCATAGGATATGATGCACTATTGGGGAGAATTTAGTAATGAGAAACATCATACTCACCACATACAAAATGATAATCAACAAGGAGTTGAATTTCCTAGAGGTGTTACATGAATAATATTTCAAAAATGGATAGAAAAAATGTGTACAATTTTTTTTTGAGGGAATACTAACTCATACACAATGATTTTTTCATCTTTCATATTTTTACTTTTACACATCCACTGAACAAAATTGATTTGGATGGCATAGATCTTTACATCATTTTCAAATTTTATTGTGTGAAAAGAAGTACATTAGGCATGCTTCTTTGAACACTCAACCTTCATCATTTTGGCATGAAATTGACGCTAATCATAATATTGGTGTAAATGGGAACTAAATTATTGTTAAATCCAAATGGGAGAGTGTTAATGAAGATTCATATTGTTGATTTGGATAACATTGAACAAAATAATGATAATAATATTTTAAGAATATCATTCATTAACTATGAAAGTATTTATGTAATAATATTTGATAGATCCTTCTCTTTAAAGGGGAAACTTAGCCTTAGATTTAAGGATATTAGTGTCCAGTAGTAAGATGAATTGAAGCTTAGAAAAGGATCGTCAATCTTAAGATGAAAGATAGAACAAAATTTACTCTTTCAAAGAGTCTCCATTGGTACACTAATTGCATTGAGAATGAGAGATATTTTCAATAAACCAAAGAACAATAAATCCCAAAGGGGTATTCTAGATGACAAAGATTTTAACTCCTCAAGAAATAAATATTGACAAACTTAGAAATGCATGAAAGTATTCCTTGAAATTTGGCTTTAATTGACTAAAAGTTTGGTACAATTCTTAACTATTATTTTCAAGTGGCCAATTAATGCAAGTAAAATGAGTAGTATAAAAAACTTACATTTGTCATTTTTATTGTATTTTACGACATGGAAACATCTATGAGCTTATGGAATAGATATGACTAGGGTCTTAAGAGATTACCCAATCATGAAACAAAAACTAAACACTTACACAATAGAAGAAAAATTGATACAAATATAATTGTTAGGAATTAATCTTTACTTGGGTTAATTTCTTTTTCTTTGTCTCTTGTAGGAATATTCTAAGGAAATCCTACAAGATGTTTCTCCTTTTATGAATTCTCACAACTCATTTTCTTTATTCCAAATATATTTGAAATATTAGATTTTCTCCTTATGAGGTGACACATTGCACCCATATAGGATGCTAGATGGCATGCTTAGACTTGAGAGATACTTTGTAATTCTCCTCTCTCACCTCTATATATATAGGTGCCTCTCTCTTTTTATTCTAAGTTGTAGTAGCATTTTTGTATGCTTGTTTTCTCTCTTCTCTCATTGTATGCTTTCTTTCACTCTTTTTCTCATTGTATGCTTGCTTTCACTCTTTCTCTCATTATAATTTCTTCAAGATTTTTCCATCTACATAATATAGGGGGTTTTTTCTTTGTTTTCCCCCCTTCCAAATCTTGTGTCTCCTAGGATCTTGGGGTGCATACTTTTCATTTGGGTTTCATGAATGGTAACATTACTTTCAAATAATTGTTCTTGATTAGTTAATTTTTTATTTTTCATGTTATTATTCATTCAAAAGTAAACATTTTAGTATATTTTTAAAGATATTTAATGTTAAATAATTATCCCTTAAATTCACTTGTGGTTCTAAGTAGCACTTTGGACTTTGATGGGATTGTGACAACCTTGTTGGGAGTTGATGAAGGTTTCAAAACTATACCAAACATTTGATGTAGTTCCTCAGTATCTTCTTTCAGTTCTATAATGAATAAGGCAACTTCATCAACAACTAGACAAATTCAAGAATCAAAATCTAAGCACTTTTCTATCATAAATACGAGGTTGTGAAAGGACTATCAAGTTTCAACAAGGTTATGAAAAACATGTCAAGGAATTATGAAGATTTTAAAACCTCAATAGAACTTTGATGCCACCTTTCAAGAAGGTTTCTTTCAAAACTAAAGACCTAAACAATTTCATCAACAATGAATACATGTTTTAAAACAAAAGATAAGTTGGCAAGCATTTGATTTTAAAAAGAAGAGGTTGTAAAAGGGCTCTAGGGATTGACAAGTTTGTAAGAACCTTGTTGGGAGCTCATGAGGTTGTGACAACCTCTTTGAATGTCGACATGAGTTATGAAACCTTCTATTTTTATTGATGATTTTTCTCTTAGAATAAATCGACCAATGTTAAACTAAAAATTCTCCAAAAGCAACCACTAAGAAACAACAAAAGCACAACAAAGTTGAAGTGAACTTAAACGAAAACTTGAAATATTTTTTTAGTTGTTATAAGATTAGTCATTGATGTGAATACTCCTACATTAGCTTAGCATCTTTATACTCAGATTCTTCATCATAATATTAAGAGAAAAATAAAAGTAAGGGAAGATAAAAAGGGAGAGAGAGAGACCTCTATTTGTTTCATATCTTCTTCTTTGTTTCATTTTCATGATTAGTATGGAGTTCTTTAAAAACATCCAAATTGCAATCAAGTGGAGCATGTTTAACTTATTTATCCTCCTTTTAATCATAATGCATCTTGGCTAGGCACTCACCTCTAGAGTGGTACTTTACAAAATATGAGAAATATTTGGTAGGAGCAAAGTTACATTTTTTTTTCAACTTCCCATTATTATCCTTAATTTTTCTTCATTACATCATTAGCCTCATGAGATTCTCATTAAATTTCTTCCTCCTAGGAAAATAAAATATGTCATAACTTGTATTGCAATTATAATGAGAGAAATGTCCAATTTCAAGTGGGTCTTGTTCAGATGATGATAGAGATCTCAGTTCCTTCAAGTGTAAAAAATACATTCAAATGATTACCATATTGAGTTACCTCAAGGTGGATCCTATCTCTTGTTTCATGTTGTATGAGAAGTAGATTCCTAAGTTAGATGCTCAAGAAACATAAGATACATTTCCATAGTCCTTGATAAGATAATGAAAGGGGATTGAATGGAATATCTTGGAACCAAACAAAGGATTATTATAGATTTTGAGGAAAGAAATGAGAAAAAAATCATCAATACATTCACAAACCATACATCCTATTATTAATTCATTAGTATACTCAAAAGAGTTCTCTAGGACGTGGATGAGTTTTGGAAGCTTAGGAAGAGGATTGAGAAACAAAATAGCTATTTAGGGACTTAATGAATCATAATGAAAATATTCATAGAGTTACTTGATGGTGGGAATGAATATATCACTTGCATGAGTAGGATAAATAATATTTTTTATGGATTTCATTTTTTAAATGGTCATAATACTTAGTGGTCATGTGATCATATGTATCCTTGGTATAAGAGTTCCAATTAAAGGGTTTATTGGGATGATAATAGTTATATAATTCCTTGAACTCTAGATTGTGATAAGTAACATATCTATGAGGGGTATAGATCTTCTTCAATGTTTCTAAAGAGGATCTCCTCTAGCATGCCTAAATAGAGATAGAAATAAGGGCACATAGAGAAATTTAAATTATACACATTTAGATCACAATGACCTATACTATCTTAAACAAGATCCTAAGCAATGTTGCCACACAAAAATAAAAAATTCATTGTGATGTTTAAGATTATAATAAAACTTTAAAATAAAAGTGAATTTGTTGCTTGTCCAAACAATGTAAAAACTTAAATGATTGTTAACCTACTAGGAAATGCGGGTGAAAAAAAAAGGATAATTGAGGGTTTCCTACAAGTTATCTAGGAACCGAGGTCTATGTAAGAGGCTGCACCACTGTACATGAAGGAAATCTAAGGTTTACATATAAAAACACAATTGAGAGATATGTTTTTGATATTGATAAGTGGGATTGAAGGGCTTGATCTCTTTGTACATCAAAAAATCCAAAAGAAAAACAAAACATGTACCATTAGCGCTAGCACTAACTACAACCAAGCTCTAAAAAATAGCTACAAACAATAGAGAAAAATAAGACCTTAGAGGTGACCTTGCAACATGAGTTTGGGATAAAGATTCATGAAGACTTTTCTTCCCCATCCTAACAACATCTAGAGAAATATAGAGCCCATCATAAAACAAATGAAGAGCAATAAATTGACAAGGTGAAGATAAATGGAGGGTTTAAGGGTTTCGAGGAGCAAGCCAAACAATAATCATCCCGCAGATACTCGTCATCTTGAGGGGGGTCATTTGCTAAGGAATCAAGGTCATGAATAGTCAATTGATCTTCATTAGCATTCTTCCACCAAGTATTAGTGCCCTTGCATCTAAATATAGGATAATTTTGTAGCTAAGTGACCAATGTTAGAGCATCAATTGCATCTTAAAGGGAGAACCTCATAGTCAAGAAATCAATAGAATGCATATCCCCCACAATCAAACCACACCACTATAAAGACTTGGGAATAAAAATATCCACTAACACGTGAAAAAATGTAGAGTGACCCATATAGGAAGTGGAATCGTCAACCTTCAAGAAGCATCCAATAGAATTGTCTATGGCCTTATAGCATGAAGCTTCTCAAAATTGGGGATGGAGATTCAAAAGTCTAACATTGAATGCGCATTAAAGGCTATGTAAATGGGTTAAAAAAGATAGCCAATGCTTTAAGGAGAAAGTCTCTCTAAGACCATATCTTACTATCAAGCACCAAAACTCTATGATATGAAGAGGCAAAAGAAGGAATGCAAAAACCCTTTGCAAAGGAGAAGAGCTTAATCTTTCCTTCAACAACAAGCCTCCAAGAATCCAAGACCCATTTGTGCAAGTCCTACAAATAAGGCCAAAGATTGTAAAATCTACACACTTAGCCCCATTTTTCACATCCAAATACAAATCACCATTGTGGAGGATTTGGCACAAGGGATGGGCCATGTTTTCTCCATCAAAGGGTGAGTAATGGCTTCAACACCAACAACAAAAGAAAAAGACCCCCAACCACCAACAACAAAATCTCAACCACTTCAACAAAAAACATCAAATGAGGAGCACAACAAGCCCTAACATCGTCACTAGCTCGGCTAGTAGCCCTCAATCTTTGAAACCTAGTCAAAAGTAAGCCAACCATGAGTCCATGATTAAGAGCAGTTTGATACATGTTGCCAAAGGGCAGCTTCATTGCAATGTTCAAAAGAAAAAGCTCCACAACTTCCCAAAGAAGACCTGCCCAAAATAAGGACCTTGTCATGGATGAACAAGACAATCATTGCAAGAGGTGGGATAAGATTTATTGAACAATGAATGAAAGCAAGAGCATCATTATTGAGAAATATTTTAATCTACACTAATTTGAATTATAAATGTAAAAACCCAACATACATTATAATAAGATGACAATAACTATGATTCAACCAAAAGATCTTATGACTTTTTTTCTAGTTTTTGAAATATGAATAGTAGGATAAGAAAATGCATTGTGCATGACACGAGTTCATGCATGAATAATAAAAAAGACATAACAAAGATAACATAATTTACTAAAACATATATTGCACATGAAAGCAATAAATCAATTACACCATAACCCTTAATATATGTAGAAACCACTAACCAGTTTTAAAATTTCTAAGTTTGTCTGACAGTGTTGTAAGAGGAAGGTGCTCATAATATCACGCATATGAACAATAAATCCATTACCGAGACATTATTGGCAAGCTCGAAAGGAACATCATTTTTAATGTGTTGTAGTTACTGTATACACCTAAAAATGGCTTCATTAATTAATTAAATATTTATTATTTAATTACTATTGACTTGATAAATTAATTAAATATTTATTATTTAATTAATATTTGTTTCCTCTATTTATTAAGTAAATTATTCAATTTATTTAATAAATTCACTATAGCCTAATTCTATATCCTAAGTCTTCTAAAAAGTCTATTAAAGTGATTTAATTAAATACACAATCACCTAAATATGACTAAATCCCCTAGTCCACTTCATCCACCTAGTCACCTGACACATCACCTTGGGTAAGATAAATAATTATTATTAATTATTTATTCATATTTATCCTCACCCACACATGTCCTATTCTTAAGGGCTATGTGGCCTCATAGGACTTGGTCTCATGACCACTTGTCCTCTCAACAACCAAGTCAAGAGACATTCCCTATTCCTAAGGGGCTTCTCAAGCCACCTCTAAGGGTCAAGGGTGACTCATAGGACACTTGTGCAAAGAGTCCTCATGAGGAAAAGGTCTCTCCCTCTTTCTCTCTTTGGTCTTTGTGAGACACTTGACATGTGTCTTTCCCTTCCACCTTCTTCTCCTCCATGTCAATGTGAGAGGAACATCATCCCTATTCTTTCTCTCACATTCCAACTACATCCCCCTTTCTCTCAACTCCTTCAACCAAGTCAATTCTAGCCCTAGGATCTTCCACCATTCATTCTCAACCGTAGGATTCTGCCACCTAGGCCTAGATCCTCCAAAAACTCTATAAAAGGAGCCTCATTTTCCATTTGAAAGCTAATAGGTATTTTTGAGAACAAGCATTCAAGCATCCAAGCAATCAAGCAACCAAGCATCCATATTATCATCCCATCATTTGCATTTCATCCACCATATTTGCATAATCAAGTTTTAGTTGTGCACTCATTTCATTCAATCTCCACACTTTGGAATCATCTTGGGAAAGAGCTTCATTTGGAAATCTGAGAGCTCAACATCTTCAAGAAATCAAAGCTAGGACGACAATGGAGACAAGCTGCATTTCTAGGTGAAGGTAAATTGTTAATTTGGTTTCATTTGTTATTGCATTCTTCATTGTAGTTTGCTTATTAGATAGATTTATTAATATTTTATTAGTTAATTCATCATTTAGAATAGTATCCAACTAATTTGCATACATTTTTGGCGCTAGAAGGAGGGCCCAACTGGGCTTTTCACTTTCAATTTTTAGTTTTCCGTGTGCAAGTTTTTCTACAGGTTATTTCTGCGCATTCGTCCACGATTCCTGCGCATCTGTTCATTTTTGCTGCGCATCCATTCTCTAGCATAAAATTTTCATTTGTTTTCCTCTCTGTTATAATTGTTGCGCATTTGTCCGCTGTTCCTGCACATTTATTCATTTTCGTTGCGCATCCATAGTAACTACGCATACATTCCACCAGGCTGCGCATTCATTAAACTATTTTGCGCATACACAATTACTGCGCATTCATCCATACTTCCTGTGCATATATCACATTGTTCTGCACATTTATCAATTTTTATAGAAAAATTCAATTTTCTGTTAGATTTGTTTTTAACTAACATTTTGACAAGTGTCTGTTTGTTCTGGTAGTATTTTTTTTAGGCTGTTTTGCAGGACGTAAATCTTTTGAAGACCCCATTGCTAAAAACATTTTTCTAACAATTTTACTTGCAGATTGCCAAGGGGTTTTGCAAAATAAACTAAAATCTCGTTTGGGCTTAAAATACGACATGTTTTTGCTTTGTGTGTTTTCCTTAGCATAGATTCACGTGTCTGTTGTGTTTTGCTTAATAGCATAATTGTAATCCCAAAATTATAACAATGTATCCTCTCCCCTCGCCATTCGTGGACCTTGGGTGTAAGAGAAATTGTTATAATTTTTAGAGGGTGGTCTTTGGTGGGAAAAGAGGTACTCACCCCAAGGAACGACCCAACCGGTAACAGGCTAAAGCCAAGCCCTTCCAAACCGGTATATAAAAAATGCTAGTGTGATTAGTCTCACATTAGACAGGTGTGAATTCATTGTGGCAACCAAAATCTCCTCCAATACCCCAGTGGTGCGTTAAAATCCTACTTAGTAGAGGTGAAAGCCTTGCTTTGAAAGGATTGGGAGAGGCCCCTTAATTGGGAAAATGACTTGATCACAACCACCTGAATGGATGTATTTATTAACAAATTTTGTTTAGTGGCCAAAAACCTTCTATCTGCTGGCTCAAGGAGTCACCCAAGCTCGTGAAGACACCCCACATTACTCACGGTTCATAGTAGAGATAGCAGTTCTTTGGGAAGTAATGACCCATTTAATTCGGAACTTGGTGTGCTTGAGAAGTGAGTGCACTGTAAGGAGGAGCCCGTGCCTCCAAGTTCCTAGGCTGTCCGTTGTGGATTTGCATGGCTGGATTTTATTATCCTAGTGGGGATTCAGCAGATATTGTCCTTGCCAACCTTAGGATTGTAAGCGTGTTTGTGCATTCATACTAGATTAAATTAGATTAAAATCATCTTTGTCTTGCATGTGTGTGTTTATGCTTTTTTACTTTGCCAAAAACCAGAAAACATTAGAAAAACAAAAACAAAAAAAATTCCCCATCATCAAAACAGCAAAATCATCAAAAATTTGACAACCTGCGCATACATTCAAAATTTCTGCGCATACGATTCAAGTTACTGCGCATTTACATTTATCAGTGCGCATCTATCAAAATTTGCTGCACATTTGTTTCATTTTACTGCGCATATATTACACTGTCCTACGCATTGGTTGCTGCGCATTTACAACAAAGAGCATTCTCACAGGCTTTTGGAATTTCAAAATCACTTTTTCAAATACCCATTTTCGTCTTCAGTAAGATTCTGGAAAAATAGTTACGTTACATAGACCTCTGATTTCTAATTTGACCACTTTCATCACTTTTCATCATCATTCCTTCCTCAAGAGTCAACAAATCACTTTCTTCCAATCTTAAGATTTTCAGTGTGGTGTTGAAAATTTACCTTATCTATCAGACTTTGATCTTGGTGAGCTTATCATATCAGGATATATCATCCTTAACCATCAAGCTTACTTAGATTATTGTTTCTTGACCCCAATTTTCAATACTTATCATATCTTTTCTACCAATCATTCTCCATATCTTTTTATCAAGAATCTTTCTTTTCCGCAATCAATTTCATCCGTTTTATGGTTCAAACTCGATCTCAGAAACTCAAACAACCTATTAATCCAGAATCCCTAGACAAAATGGAAGGCAATAACAACAATGATGAGAATCCTTGGCCCAAACAGCCTCCTAAGAAAACTAATCCTCTCACATTTGATGACGAACCTACTGATGAGGAACTTAGGGATGCTGCACAAGATCCTAAATTTTTACAAGTCATGGAACGACTTATAGGCTTGGATAAAGAGATGTATTTCCTCATGCTTTCTCAACAAGGAGCTAAGTTACCAAGTGATTTTGATGTTACCAATCTTAGAGAACCAACTCCTACACAAAATCAAGATATCCTTAAAGGTTCTCAAGATCCTCACGGAGCAAAGGAAATCAATCAACAATCCAATGCGTCCCATAGTGATCAACAACAAAATGTTTTTCAAAATAATCAGCAATCCAATGATCCTCAACATACTCAACAGTGTAATGTTTCCCAAAACTCGCAAGGAAACACATTATCTTTGGATCCCGTCCTACAACAAATCCAGATGCTTCAACAAAAAATTCATGATATTCAAACTGGATCATCAACTAAGAAGTATTCTTTGGATGATATATGTCCTTATCCTTTTGATAAGAATTTAGCAATGATTCCATTCCCTCCTCATTTTGAGGTACCAAAATTTGACAAATACAAAGGGAATTCGGATCCACAAGACCATATTCGTGAGTTTTGTGCTGCTTGTATTGAAGTCGCTCACAATGACACTTATCTTATGCGACTATTTCCGCGAAGTTTAGGAGGACAAGCCATGGAATGGTTCTCCAAACTTCCCCCCGGCATCAAATCTTTCAATGAGCTTCTTGACAAATTTGTGACTCATTATTCATATAACATCAAACATGAGGTCACTATGCTTGATCTTTGCAATGCACATCAAAAGAATGGAGAACCTTTCCTTACTTTTTTGCAAAGATGGCATGAATTGTTTTCTAAATATCCACGAACGATTCCTGAACAAGAAAAGATGGATATTTTTGTGCATAACCTTACACCAAAAATGAGTTATAGGTTACAATTGCAATGTCCACCAAATTTCAATAAGCTCATAGAAAATGGTATCAATATTGAGGAAGCCATGGTCCGAAAAGGTGAGATAAAACTTTATTCCAAAGACAATGCTGGATCCTCAAATTCCAATTCCAACACTTATAACTCCAATTCCAACAATGACAAATTGAAATATTGGAATAAAAACAAAAACATTGTCAATGACGGAATTGTTGATAATCGTAATGTCCAACCGACAAAACCTCTTCTAAATCTCACAAGTACAACCAACGCTACTCAAGCTACATACAAAAATCAGTCGGCAAGTCAAAATACCACCAAGGATTCACCTAAACCAAGATTGCCTTTTATCTCACCTCGAAGAAACTTTACTCCTTTAGGGGAATCTCTCGAATCAGCATTACGGAAGTTAATCACCAAGAAACTCATCACGCTTCCTGAACCAAAAGATTATGAACCTAGAGTGAAGCCTTCTTGGTGGAATGGAAATGATTATTGTGAATTCCACAGAGGAAAAGGACATATAACTAATGAATGTCAAAGACTTAAAAATGTGATCCAAGACTTAATCGAAAGTGGTGAAATTAGTGTTGACGGACATGTCTCGAATGAATCACATACGGCCTTCAAAGATCCACTTCCTGAGCATGAAAAGGGAGGTTCTTCCAACAATAAGGGTGACAACCAAGCCAATTATAATAACACACCCTATAGATATGTTGGTAACATTTCTGACCATCATCCTTCTGCATATTATGCCAATGTTATTACCATAAAGGGAAAATCAGAGAGTCAACCAATCCATGCTACTACTCGTGCTCAAGCCAAGGTTACTCTCCAAGGAGTCCAGTCTAAACCAAGCACTACTCACAACAAGTCCGTTTATGTTCCAAAGTCCATACCCAATACTTCCAACCAGTACAATCTTTTGGAACAGCTCAAAAAGACACTGGCCCAGATATCCATCTTAGAGCTTTTGCGTCTTTCTCCATCTCACAAAGATATCCTTGAAAAAGCTCTCTTAGAGACCCAGGTTCCAACAACTCTAGATCCTGATCAATTTCAAGCTATGGTAGGCCATTTAACGACCCCACACTATTTGTCTTTTACTGAAAATGATGATTTAGCCATTACCCAACCTCATAATGCTCCTTTACATATCGAAGTCCTTGTCCAGAATCACAAGATTAAAAGAGTATTAATAGATGGGGGAGCTGGCTTGAATATTTGCATGTTAAAGTTGGTCCTTGCATTGAGATTTTCTGAGAATGTCATTGATCCAAAAAAGAAAATCACAATAAAAGCCTATGATGAGGAAGAGCGATCATCCAAGGGGTCCGTTGTTCTTCCAATTAGAATCGGTCCTATTGTCAAAGATGTATCTTGTCAAGTCCTGGACATGGATCTTGCTTATAATATTCTTTTGGGACGACCATGGATTCATTCCATGCAAGCTGTGCCATCAACTTATCATCAATGTATGAAATTTCCTCACAATGGTCAGGAGATCACTATCAAAGGAGATTCCAATCCTTTTCAATATTGTAGCAATGTGCAAATTTCTGATTCTTTGGTTCCCAATAATTGTACTGGATCTTCTACAACTACACCTGGTGACCCTAGTAATATAGCATCAACTTCTAAATCAGACGGGATCAAGATAGATATCAAAGAAAGAAGTATGGGAGAATATACTTTAGGTCAAGCTCTTTGCATCACTGAGTTACCTTTATCTCCTAAATCATATGGTAGGTCTTTGATCACTAAACAACAATCAGAACCCCCTTCCACACTTGTTTATAACACATTTATAAGTGGGGGCACAATATCCAAAGAGGCAGCTGAGCGTAATGCAAATTATTGGCTTAAGACACAGAAGATTGAAGATGATATTAAACATGATTATATATCACCTGATGTCTATGGAAAAGGGTATACTTTGCTACAAAAGATGGGATATCAAGGTGCTGGACCTCTAGGGTTACAAAGAGAAGGTGTTATAAAACCAATTTTGCAAAATCCTAATTATCAACGAGACACTACAGGATTAGGATATAAGGGAGAAGGATCACAAGAAACAAAAGGAAAAGCAAAAATGCCACCTTTTCATGAGACATCTAAAACTGCTGCCTTACAATTCAGAAAGCATGGCATGTATGTAGATCCAAAAAAATGAAGGATAGCTCAAAGAATCATTAATAGACTTGAGGATAATGATGATTCTGATTCTAATGATTATGAATGGGATTCCTTATCTTATGGTACTGAAGAAATAGGAGTCGATGTTGTCCATCAATATAGTAACAATTACCATGAGGGTGAGAGTTCAATGAGTGACTCACTAGGATTGGTCCCACGTAATACTACTCGTGTTGATCGTGAGCGAAGTGAGCGTTATCTTGTGATAGATAATTTGGATGAGAGTATGGAAATAGACCTCGCTGATACTATCATAAACCTTGACAACTTTTCCATCAATACCATCTTTGCTTTTGAAACCAACCCAAATGATCCAATGCCCCTTGTCCGTCCTGACCTTATTGATTGGGATTCTCCCGATCACCCAGAACTTGATGTCTTCCATAATGATGACGGGATCATTGACTATCTTGGTATTAGGGATCATTTACCACCAGGGGATCACAAGTTAGGATTTTTGATAGAACTCAATGACATGGCCTATTTTGGAGAGAGTGCCAATCCTTTTAGTCATAAAAATATAAAAATAATCAGCAGATCTGATGGTGAAAACCACTCAGTGGCAGTATTAGATCCAAAAATAGTAAAAAGAAAAGACGCATCTGATGGTGAAAACCTCTCTGAGGCGCCTGACGATGGAAGGATTGACACTCTTCCAAACTATCTAGATCGAGAGCAATCTGCCATTCTTATAGAACCGACAGTACCACTTAACATTGGAACAAAGGAGTCTCCACGCATCCTCAAGGTAGTAGCATCCTTGACAGAATCAGAGAAAGAATCTTTTGCAAAATTCTTTAGAGAATGACAAATCAACTTTGCTTGGTCCTATGTTGATATGCCTGGTTTGGACCCCAATCTCATTATTCATCATTTATCTATCAAACCAGGTGTAAAACCAGTTAAGCAGAAGCTCCGCAAAATGCATCCTCATATTGCTCTAATGGTGAAAGCAGAATTGAAAAAGCTCTTAGATGTTGGATTCATTCAGGCTATTGATTATGCTAAGTGGATTTCAAATATTGTCCCGGTTTCAAAACCAGACAAATCTATCAGGATTTGTATTGATTTTCGAGATCTAAATAAAGCTTATCCTAAAGATGATTTCCCTTTGCCAAATATTGATATGATTGTTGACCTAATAGCTGGGCATGAGATGTTATCATTAATGGATGGATTTTTTGGCTATAACCAAATCAAGATTGCGCCGGAAGATCAGGAAAAAATTGCTTTTACTTGTCCGCGGGGTACATACTGCTGGAATGTAATGCCTTTTGGCCTCAAAAATACGGAGCAACTTACCAAAGAGCCATGACCACAATCTTCCATGACATGATGCATACCATCATGGAAGATTATGTTGATGACATTTTAGTAAAATCCAAAGACAGAGTTGGTCATTTGAGAGTGTTAGATAAAATATTCACCCGGATGGAAAAATATCAGATTCGATTCAATCCAAAGAAATGTGCATTCGGGGTCACATCTGGCAAATTGTTAGGGTGCATTGTCTCAGCTAAAGGAATCAAAGTAGATCCAGAAAAGGTTAAAGAAATATTGGAGATGGCTTCCCCCACTAACATCAGTTAGCTAAGATCTTTACAGGGGCGTCTTCAATCAATCTGAAGATTTGTTTCTCAATTAGCAGATCGCAGTCATCCTTTTCAACATTTGCTGCATAAAAATATCTTATTCCAATGGGATGATAAGTGTGAGGAAGCTTTCAACAAAATCAAGCAGTATCTAGTGAATCCTCCAACTCTGATGTCAACAATTCTAGGCAAGCCACTCTTGCTCTACATTTCAGCCACGACAGCCTCACTAGGTGCTCTTCTCGCTCAGCAAGATCATGAAGGAAAAGAAAAAGCCATTTACTACATCAGTCGCACTCTAGTGGGATATGAGTTAAACTATTCCCCTATTGAAAGAGCATGTCTGGCTATTGTCTTTGCTTCACAAAAGTGGCGACATTACATGTTGTCACATTCTACTCAGCGTATTGCAAAGATTGATCCTTTAAAGTATTTGTTAAGCAAGATTACATTGACAGGCAGGTTGGCTAAGTGGGTCATGCTACTTAGTGAGTTTGATATTGAATATGTAGATAGGAACGCTATCAAAGGTCAAGTGATCGCAGATCAACTAGCTGATGCTCCATTAACGGATGACCACCCTATACACATAGAGTTTCCTAATGCTCATATCTTAGCTTTGTCCACGCAAACATGGAAATTATACTTTGATGGCTCATACACTCAACAGGGTTCAGGAGCTGGTATACTTTTTATCACACCACAAGGATACACTATTCTGAAATCTTTCAAGTTGTTATTTCCTTGCACTAATAATGTGGCAGAATATGAGGCTTTGTTGATTGGATTAAAAATGGCTTTACAATGGAATGTATCTGAAATAAATGTCTACAGAGATTCTCAGCTGATTGTTAACCAGGTTAATGATGATTACCAGACCAAAGATGATAAGTTATTGCCATATAAACGTATGGTGGATGACTTTAAAAAGTATTTCTCTGTCATCACTTTTGAGAAGATTCCTCGGCATGAAAACAAGGCTGTTGATGCCATGGCAACGATTGCTTCTTTATTTGATATTGAAGATACCAAGGCCCGTTTTGAGTTCTTGGTGGAATCCCTGACTTGTCCTTCATATGATGACCCTAATACGAGTATTATATGTCATCTGATTGGACATGACTCCCCAACCTATGGAAAGATCTATTCTTACCTCAAAGATAACACTTTACCTCCCGACCTATCCCGCAATAAAAAATGAACTTTTCTCCGCCAAACCTCCCGCTATATTTTAATATCCGATACCCTTTATCGGTGAGGTTTTGACGGTACTCTCCTACGATGTCTCAAACATGATGAAGCTCAACTTTCCTTACAAGATGTACATGAAGGTATTTGTGGGACACATTCGAGTGGTCCCTCTTTGGCTAAGAAACTCATGCGTATGGGTTATTATTGGCCTACCATGGAAGCAGATTCCTTTCATTTTTCTAGGGCATTCAAGAAATGTCAGATACATGGAAACCTTATCCATGCTCCAGCACAAGAGTTACATCCTCTTACAACTACTTTGCCATTCAGTCGGTAGGGACTCGACCTCGTGGGCGCTATCAATCCTCCATCTTCCAATGGTCACAAATGGATCCTCACTGCCACAGAATACTTCACTAAATGGATTGAGGCCGTTCCATTGATTACCGCCACAGGGAAACAAATATCCATGTTTATCTTAAACTATATCATCTGCAGATATGGTATACCTATGTATCTCATTACTGATCATGGGAAACAGTTCCAAAATCAGGACATGGATGAACTGTGCGCCAAATTCTACATCACCCACAACTATTCCACCATCTACTATCCTCAAGGAAACGGCCAAGCTGAGGCGTGAAACAAAACAATTGTTAAAATCCTACAAAAGACTGTCAATGACGCTGGCCGTGATTGGCATCTTCAACTTAATCCTGCCTTATGGGCTTACCGCACCTCCATCTGTACTCCTACTGGAGCCACTCCATACTCCCTTGTTTATGGATCTGAAGCAGTCCTACCCCTCGAGGTCGAGTTGCCTTCACTTCATGTTACTCTTAAAGATTTAATTCCTAATGAAGAGTATAGAGTTGCACGCTTGACTGAATTGGAACTCCTAGATGAATGCCGTCAGCGCACCTATGATCATTTGAAAGTTTATCAGCAGCGTCTATCGTGTCAGTACAACAGCAAGGTAAAGATCAGAGACTTTTAGTTGGGTGACTTAGTCCTTCGAGAAAATCCAAAGAATTAACAACACTGTGAAAAGAAGGGTAAGTTTGAACCTAATTGGTTAGGACCTTTTGTGATCACAACAGTCTATGGTTCTAGAGCTTATCAGTTATCTACACCTGAAGGGGATCCCTTGGATGAGCCTCTTAACAGTATCCATCTCAAGAAGTTTTATCCTTGAAATCCCAATGCAAGGGGGCATGTATATAGGCTGTATATATATTCTGTAAATAAAATAATAAAAAAAATACAAAAAAATCACAAAATCAAAAGAAAAACTGCAATAAAAGCATATGGTGAAAACTTGGAAACAGACGCTATATGTGACAAGTTAGCTCCTCTATCTATTAGGCTTCTTTTAGTGTGTCCGTTCATTGTATATATCCACAATAAAATGGTTAGTCAGTCCTCATCCCCACCATGTATATATCATAATAAAATGGCCAGTTCATGCACCATTCCTTGTATTTATCCATAATAAAATCCGATCATAGCTTGATCTTTTGTCATGGTCTTCATCCTAGTCTTGTTGTGTCTTTCTTCATCCATAATAAGTCAGTCCATCACCTAGCTGGGGGCATGTCCTTGACTTAGTTTGGGAAGTGGATCTATGATAGTCATGACTCTTAGAGGACATAATGGAGTTATTTTCACCAGGCAAGCAGACACAATCAAATGTCCTTTTACAATGATATCTTCATGCTCAATTCAAATCTATGATCTATTCTTCGACACATGACCACTTATCTATATATCTTGACTCTACATCATCACTTGAATTGATCAACATGTCCTACATCAATCTTTTTTGGCAAAAGAAATGTATATTCATGACAGGCATGTTAGAATGGTTTGTTGTAGATTATGCATTCATATCTGGATTTCATTTTTATCATGTTTCCTATGCTATTCCGGGATATCTTTTGACATGAGTTTGAAACTCCCATATGTCATTGATTAGAATAGCCGGGATGGAGCATGGTATTTTCTTTGATTGCTTTTTGTGGGGTATTTTTCGATGAAATCAAAGGATCCAATAATTTGGGGTGTCTGTGTATAAGTGCCTTCATCCATTTCATAGTATGAACAACATAAACATCATGTTGCTCTGCAAATACTATTTATGGTAATACGCCATCGCATACCTCGACTCCAAATATTTGTTCCTTGATTGAGGAGGAAATATTCCTTGTCTGTTACGCAAACGAAATTCAGGTCATCTCGGTTCAATTATACCTAGATGCTTGTCAAGTTTGCAATATTAAACTCCATGCAAAAAGTGCTCAGGTCATCCTAGTTTAATTATACCATGATGCTTGCATTTTCTTGCAACATAACGAGCTCAATGATGAAAATCAAATTCCAGTTATTATGAAGTTCTAAGATGTTACATGAAGTTGTGGAGATACTCATTTCATATTTCATTTTGCATTGCATTATACCATTTCCTAGATTTGCATATCAGTGCTCCTTTTATAGGGATTTATAGGTTACCTTTCTTATTAGGTTATCTATTTTCTTAGTCTATTCTTCTTGTGTCAGATACATTGTTATTTAAGTTGAGGACATTTGGACGACCACACATATTATGACTTTTTGCATTTAACACTTAAATCATTTAGAGACATAATTTAACTTCATTAGGAGTGTTTATTTATATATAATTTGGTCATTTATTATAGCTATCATTTCATCTCATTTTCTTTTATCATGTTATCTGTTATTACATTTAAATCATCTTAGATACATTATCATTTATTACATTAGATATCATTTGCATTATATCATTCATTTATTATTCATTATCCACATTGTTCATCACAAATATTGCATTGATAATCACATAGCATTAATAAATTCATTTAAGACGTGCATTTATGTCACCATCATATGATTATTAACCATTAAGCATCAACAAAATCAAAACATGCATATAAATCATTTTGCATTCTAAGACATAGATTTTATGCATATGAAAGTACATCATCACAACTTGCATATGTCAGTATGCACATGTATATAAATCATCAAAGTAAATCATGATAGAACTGCATCACATACAATCCATAAAACAACAAAAATATCTGAATGTCTAATGATATAAATCAATAACAATGTGTCTATAGTCAGTGTCTGTCAAGTCAAAATATACTGATACAATGAATCATAATGATACAAAAGTGTATACAATGATCTCTCACAAATCTATGAACCACTGCCTCCAGACTCTGTATGTCGCTGTCTATGGGAGGCAATGTGGCCCTGTGCTGCTACACTCCCTGATGCTGAGGATCCACCCTGACCTCCTGAACCTGTCGGTGCTCTGGGAGGACATGATGATACCCCTCCACTGCTAGCTAGTGCCTGTCGCTCATATGCTGCTGATCTGATGCCAACTAAGCTCTCTCTATAGCTCCCGATCCACTGATCTCTCGGGACTGCCTATTTGTATGCCTCTCGCCAGTAGGATATCTCCTTCCCGGCATGTATCATGGCTCTCATGATATCCCCATGGGGACCTAGGTCCTCTGTCCTCTGTAACTCATCTAGCAGCATCTCTGACTCCCCGAGTCTCTCAACAGCTAAATCTCTCTCGGCTCGCAGCACATCCATTTGTTTGCCCATCCTCTCAATCTGTCTCTCCAGACCTGGAACCCGGTCTGCCTCTACTTGGATAACTGCTAGTCGGACTAGCAGTGCGTCAATATCAGGCTCCTCCTCTGCACCATCTCTGCGTAAATAGGGATCCTGTCCCCCGATGTCCATGTCTGCCTGCTCATCCTATGCCTATATATCTAGCATCTCCACATCTGGCTCATCCTGTCTGCCACCCTGAGCCACATCAACCTCGGCCAATAGAATGTTTGCCTCATCCTGTGCCTGCCCCTGTGCCTGTGCCTGTACTGCAGCAACTGGTATCTGTACTGCAGCCATTGGTCTCTGTACCTGCGTGACTGGTACCTATAATGGCGCTCTTGTAGCTAGCTGTGCTGGCGGCTATCTCCATCCCTATCCCCTCTGCCTCACTCCACCTCCCCTCATCCGTGGGCCAACTCTCCCTCCATCTCCACCACCTCCATCTCCACCTCCATCTCCACCACCTCCATCTCCTCCTCTCCCTCGTCCCCTCCTATCTCGACCTCGCCACCTCCCCCGATGTCTGTCTACTGGATCTCTCTCTGGAGGTCTCGCTGCTAGATCTGTAATCTGTGGCACAAGATGAGCTCTCAAAAACTGCTCTAAATCCACAGTCATCCTAGGGTCAACCACTGTCTGTCTCATGGACCATGCCTAGTATGGTGCATCCAAAAACTCCTGTCGCGCAACATCAAATTATGCCATGGGCCCCCAATCCCGTCTCTCCTGATGTGTCCGTGCAAACTCGATCACTCCTTGGGGCATACCCTGTATCCTGCCAAACTGTCACAGAACTCGGCTAACCAGCTATCTCTTAATAATAAAGGGCGTCCGCCCTATCAGCCATCATGCTTCAAAACAAAAACCAAGCTGCCGCTCATCATCCCATGGCTCGCACCCTAAGTAGGGTCTCCATGTCACTGTGTCTAGTGTGTCAAAAGTGTAGCGCCAAAAATCTAAATGTCCTAGTTTTGCCTGAGACAAAACTGAGTACAAATGAATATAGGGCTGCCCTGCACCCCGAAATCAAATCGCCAATGGTCTTGTCACTGCAATGTGCTCCCATGCCCAAACATGGAGCAGTGTCACCCCTGCTGACAGAGATGCACTCCCGTGGTACACCACCTGATGTAAATCATGGTATAAGTGTGCTAATAAACACACCCCCCAAGAAAATCGGGTCCCCTCCATCACCCGCTGTAATGTACGGCCCCACCCAACTGCAAATCCGTGTGACCTCCGATCAGGGCATATGAATCCCCCAATAGCGCCTACTAGAACCACTGGAAGAGGGTCATACATGTCGACCATCTCCTCCCAGCTAATCTCCCCATCCTCTATGTCATCCCCAAAGACGGCTCTGCACTCTGTGACTTCGCCGTGTCGATCATACTGCACTAACTCTCCTGTGATGGGAAGCCGGAGGATGCGATATACATCCTCTAGTGTCACTGTCATCTCCCTTGTCGGAAGATGGAACGTACTCATCTCTGAGTGCCATCTCTCAGCTAATGCGGTCATCATGCTCAGATTCACCCGAATCTCGGGCGTGTAAATCACATGGTAAAGTCCCGATGCTCTTATCACCAGTCTCTCTGTCTTCGATAATACTGGTCTCAGGTTCTGTGTGACGGGATATCTCTTCTGTGACATCAGAACATCTGTGATATCCTCTTATTCAAGTCAACAACAATCAACCTATCAGATTTTGATAAACTGATCTATCAATCTATCTATCCTATCATATCAATTTCAAACATGTTTATCACGTGTTTCAACAGATGATTCTATCAATTGTCTATTTCAGACTGGCTAACTAGCGAACATGCTATAATGTTGCCAATCTTGATCAAATCGATCACAATCAACCGTCGACAGATCAAATCAGCTTATCGACATCAAGTTTGACCTAATTGACTATCTATTATAACCAACTTCTACCACCTAAACATATGCACAGCATTGAAACATGCATGCGCAACTTTCTTTCACCTTTGCGCAGGTTTTTACCGATGCGCAGTCTTCTTCCACATTTGCGCAACATTTATCGGCATTTGCGCAGTTTTATACATATGCGTAATTTTACTGACCATTTGCGTAGCTTTTCCTAACACATGCGCAATAAGTACCTATGCGCACTTTTAATTCATGCTTGCGCAGCGGTCCTAATATCCTACTATGAATGCGCAAATATTCGTCATGAATGCGCAGTAAAATTAAGTTTCTGTGCATATGCCACAAGTTGCTGCGCATTGATGCGCCGAAACTGCGCATTCATCTTCCGCTATGAAAAATTAAACTTTCTAATCTAATCTATCATTTGATCTACCCTAAACATACTCCAAATCTAATCTAACATGCATCAAATCATGGAAATACAAAGCAGGATCGAGTCACCTACCGGTTCACCCGAATCGGGTGGTCGCTAGAAGCGTTTGACTCTCTCGAAGCGGTGATCTGACAAGGGGAACGACATCCTGGCGGCTTTGCTCTTCTCTCTCTCGCACTCTAATCTCCAAGTGACAAGTGTGCACAATGAGCCTATTGTGGACCCCTTGGCCGTATTTATAGCTTGTGGACCCGATGTGCTTGGTCCCTACTTGACATTTTTCTTCCATTCTACCCCATTTTCATCCATCTTTCCTACCGTTCGTTCGTGAGATTGATTGAACAACCCCATAAAAAAAAAAAAAAAAAAATTTTTTACAAAATTCACATAATCTTTTTTGTCAATCAATCTCTTGAGGGGGCATCCATAGGTCGTTTGAGACATTGTCTGGGGCAAGGGCAAAAATGCTTGATTTTTCTTTGAAACAATGTGACCAGCACATTATTTCAAAGAGGGGCAAAATGTATACACCTAAAAATGGCTTCATTAATTAATTAAATATTTATTATTTAATTACTATTGACTTGATAAATTAATTAAATATTTATTATTTAATTAATATTTATTTCCTCTATTTATTAAGTAAATTATTCAATTTATTTAATAAATTAACAATAGTCTAATTCTATATCCTAAGTCTTCTAAAAAGTCTATTAAAGTGATTTAATTAAATACACAATCACCTAAATATGACTAAATCCCCTAGTCCACTTCATCCATCTAGTCACCTGACACATCACCTTGGGTAAGATAAATAATTATTATTAATTATTTATTCATATTTATCCTCACCCACACATGTCCTATTCTTAAGGGCTATGTGGCCTCATAGGACTTGGTCTCATGACCACTTGTCCTCTCAACAACCAAGTCAAGAGACATTCCCTATTCCTAAGGGGCTTCTCAAGCCACCTCTAAGGGTCAAGGGTGACTCATAGGACACTTGTGCAAAGAGTCCTCATGAGGAAAAGGTCTCTCCCTCTTTCTCTCTTTGGTCTTTGTGAGACACTTGACATGTGTCTTTCCCTTCCACCTTCTTCTCCTCCATGTCAATGTGAGAGGAACATCATCCCTATTCTTTCTCTCACATTCCAACTACATCCCCCTTTCTCTCAACTCCTTCAACCAAGTCAATTCTAGCCCTAGGATCTTCCACCATTCATTCTCAACCGTAGGATTCTGCCACCTAGGCCTAGATCCTCCAAAAACTCTATAAAAGGAGCCTCATTTTCCATTTGAAAGTTAATAGGTATTTTTGAGAACAAGCATTCAAGCATCCAAGAAATCAAGCATCCAAGCAATCAAGCAACCAAGCATCCATATTATCATCCCATCATTTGCATTTCATCCACCATATTTGCATAATCAAGTTTTAGTTGTGCACTCATTTCATTCAATCTCCACACTTTGGAATCATCTTGGGAAAGAGCTTCATTTGGAAATCTGAGAGCTCAACATCTTCAAGAAATCAAAGCTAGGAGGACAATGGAGACAAGCTGCATTTCTAGGTGAAGGTAAATTGTTAATTTGGTTTCATTTGTTATTGCATTCTTCATTGTAGTTTGCTTATTAGATAGATTTATTAATCTTTTATTAGTTAATTCATCATTTAGAATAGTATCCAACTAATTTGCATATAGTTACAAAATGTAAAGGCATGCAACGGTTAGAAGTAAGTCTTGCATATGATAGCTAGCATAAATTTGGTTACTCTAATTCAAATTATTGAAATGGGTTACACAAGCAGTAGACTTGAGCAATATCATAATAGCAATTGTTCTTGATGTCAAAAGGTTAAGATGTGACTATACATGGAACCTAAAAAATTAAGAGATGTATTTACAAAACATGATCTTGAGAACAAGAACAAAAAACTTGAAACATTTTAAAATATCCACAAATCATCACACGTGGTGTCAAAATTGATTAATGAAAAGGTAGGGTAATCCTTTATGGAAGATTGGAAATTTCAAAAGTTCTCAATGATGTTGGAAGCCTTTTATAACCCGATTAATGATTGGGAATGATTTTTGCAAGGACTAATGGTAGTAGGTTTAAATGAAGTAGAATTATATCCTCAGGCTTATTTATAAATATAAAATTTTGGCATTTCATGAACTTTGATTACATTCGAATCACATCTAGTAAACCATCTAGAGTTTAATTGATTTGTTAATTAGCATTTTGTCATTTTATTTTTAAATAAGCTATTATGTGTATTATAAACAAATATACCCTGTGGCAAGGGGTTTTTTTTATTGTAAAGTTTGAAAATGCTGAAGATAGGAAAACTATTTTGTGTGATAGTTGTTTCACTTGGGAGGAGTGTTTCCCCTTGATGGCTAAACCCTGGTATCAAGGGTTTGACCCTCTTTCAGAGCCCTTTAATAAAATACCCTTATGGGTAAGACTGTCGAATCTTCCCCTTCATCTTTGGTTGGATTCGATTTTGGAAATTGTGGGTGAGGCTATTGGGGATTTCCAAATGGTGGATTCGGACTCCTCTGACATTTTTAAGACAACCTATGCTCATATTCTTGTGGAGGTTGACGTTTCTAAGGGCCTTCCTGAGAAGATAACTTTGGCTTCTCCTTTGGGCTCTTGGACTCAGAATTTGGATTACGAGGGTATTCCGTTTAAATGTAGGAAATGCCACAAGACTGGCCATCTTGTTGCGTGGTGTTTATCAGATAAGGTTAAATCAAAGAAATTGCATTCTTGGTGGTTGGGGGCCTCTGACCACCATTATACGGTTCGGAAAGTCTCTAAGGATGGGGGTTCAGATTCTTGCCCTACTTAGAATGATCATGCTTTGGTTGGAGCTTCTGTTGTTGCCTTTGTTGCTTCTGATGTTGTCTTTGGTGCTACTGGTGTTGTCTCTGATGCGGCTTTGGCTCAACCTGTTATTGTTGTCCCTTCTGGTGATGTTGTTGCTGCCCCTAACCAGATCGTTGATGATGTCTCTGGTTTAGTGGTCTTGTCTGCGGATGCTACTAGTTTTGCTGCTCACGATGTTGTCTCGAGTTCTATTGTGGTTGATGTTGTCTCTGGTTCAGCTGTTGTCTTGGCTACTGGAGTTGTGAGCTCTAATGTGACCTGCCCTTTAGTGGGCTCTTCTAGCTCTCCTATGGATTGGCAGAAGGCTGTTGAAAATGTGGAGGATGGATGGACAACAGTGAAGGGAAATAAATTTAAACCTTCCACTCCTTTTGATATGAATTTACGTTCACATAAGGATGGGCAAAAATGTAAATCTTGATCGCCCTTTGTAGTGACAGGTTTGGATGTTTTTTGTCCAACTGGTAGGAACTATGGTTTGTTCCTTTGGTTTGTTTGGTGGGGCACCACAGTTGTATTACGATCTTTTAACGCGCTATCTTTTGATGCTTTTGTTCAAGGTTTCGGGACCTTTCAAATCCTATTTTCACTTAATCAGAACAAATCTACCCGTATGTCGAGGTGTAGCTAATGTCTCCCACAAAACTCATATTACAACCAATATTATAAATTAGATCCAACTTGAATTCGGTGGATTGAAATATAATTTTTGAAGTGTCATTATTTTATACTACTACAATAACAGTCCAGTCACTTGCCAATGCTCTCTTGTTCCCCGCTTGGAAAGAGCATGTTGATGTGACAACAATGTAGCATGTACTGACTTCATATTCTCACCATTCTATGGTAGTGTGCTGACACTGAATGCTTTAAAACATCAGAGCTTATTACATGTTTAAAAAATTTCATTAATGACTGCTCATTGCACATACTCCCCTGTGCACCCACTCAAAACCAATATTTCTCATGTAGGTGCTATTGCATGACAATCACTAGCAACAAAAACATATTAAGAAATGTTGGAAGAATATATTTAAACTTTCTTTTGTCCATACTTAAGTTTGTACCCAACATTTTGATAAAGGGAACCCAGGAAGAGCCCGACCCCACATACACAAAACAACTGGAGCATAAAGTTGGAATACAACAGTCTATAAATGGTCAAGAAAACATGTCTTACAAGAACAAAGATATGAGCAAACAAAAACAAACAGAAAATACTAGGACCAACAAAAACACACAAAACGGTTTGAATCCCATCTTCATCCAAGGCCTCCAAATAGGGGGGGACCGGGGATGAAATGTCTTTTCACTTTTCTGAGGAAAACCAGTCGGAGCACTCTCAAAAACATCGATAAGTTTTCTCTTTACCTTGAAAGGGGATTCGATATCAATCTTAGCAAGGTGGATGCTCCTACTAGAATCCAACTCCTTCCCTTATAAGTAGGTTGGGAATGTTCCAAAAGATGGTTTTCTAAAGAAGGGGCTTTCCAAAGCAACTTAATCCCTGCACGAGGAACCTAAAGCCTTCTCCAAGAGTATGTTCCCAAAACCAATCACCTCCATTGCAAAATTTGTGAAATTATAAAACACCTTCCCATGGACAACTTTGCACAAGAAGGAAAAGTGCCTAGCACTGTGGAAATGATGCAACCAAGAGGACTCAAAAAGAAGAGTCTGCTCCCAAACATCAAGCTTGGAGAGAAACTTCGAACCAACATCAATGCAAACACAAAACCTAACAAGAAAAAATGTGTTCTAGCTTTTGTAACATCTATGGAAATAAACTGACCAATACCACAAATAAAAACCTTCATCGCAACACTCCAATGAGAACTCTAGGAGATGAATGCCAAGTTGATCTCGGCAGCATCAAAACCAAGAGACCATCTTTTCATATAAAGAAAGGCCTAGCCAAGAAATCAAGGACCCTCTTGGAGAACTCTAGAGCTACCTCAAAAAACTCGAAGGAGAGTAAAAGAAAGCAATCATGTGGAGAGGATTAAGACCAGGCTAGCATTCGGATGCCTAACTATGAATAAACTTAATGTTTGTTTTGTGGCCGAAGAACCTACCAATAAGAGCAGAATGAAAGTTGTTTGAGGATCTTTCAACTCATGCATCAGGGGCAGTAAGAACGGAAACACCCCCTTCTCTGTACGCTTGGAACACACATAGGGGAGGGGAGGGCTCCTGAGGGTTGAGATCAACAATAGCCTTCTCAACATCTGCATTCCTGATAGCCTAAATACCAAACACAAGGGTAGAGGGATTGGAAGTAGGCACATCAGTAACCTACCACATATTAGCTCGCACCAAACACCCCTGCAAACCCTTATCATACACAGCAAGAGTGTCCAAAGTAGTCAAGCACTCGCATTCTCTAGCAAATGCAAAGGCAAACAAGCAAGTTGCTTCCACCAAGGAAGCTAGGCAAGTGACCTGCAACGAACAATTAGGCATAGTAGGAGAGCTCTCTCCCATATGGACCAACCTTGGAAGAAGAGACATCCTTCCAATCACAACCCCCAACAATCGTAGACTTTGAATGGGGATCCAACAAGCTAGGCAAGCAAGGGAGTTGCTTCCACCAAGGAAGCTAGGCAAGTGACCTACAACAAACAATTAGGCATTTGTAGGAGAGCTCTCTCCCATATGAACCAACCTTGGAAGAAGCAGCATCCTTCCAATCACAGCCCCCAACAACTGTAGACTTTGAATGTGGATCCAACAAACTAGGCAAGGGAGGTGAATGAACATTTTGCAAATCTACAACAAGAAGGGGAAGATGTAGCAAAAAATCCCTCTTGAGGGAGTTACCCAAGTCCGAAACGTTGGAAACAACATTAAAGCTTAGAAGACCCCATCTTCAAATCAGGGAAAGAGTCTGTTTTGGCACTCCATTGGACCTCCAACCACGTTGCAAGAAGTGAATCATCCTCATTAGAATCCATCTAAACACAACCATCAGAGGTTATAGACTTCAAACAGGCATCCATAAGAATATCTAGGAGTGTTTCTCCCTCCCTCCAGTATTACATCCTAGAATCCAAATCCTACTTATAGTTACTAGCTATAGCTTCAGGAATAGCAACATCAGTGTAGGAGCCCTCACCAGCACCGTTATTGGAAAAGCAGGCTACCGCCACAAGGGAAAAGAAGCTGCCACCCATCGCAAGTTCATTGTCTTTGCACTCGTCCAATATGCCCTTGTTGTCACTTGAACAACCCCCACTACAATCACCGCTATCACCTCCATTACCCGCAGTTGCACAACCCTCACTTTCATCACCGTTGTTGCTAGCTCCATTGCTTAGGGCTTCCAATAATGTTTAACCTTCAACTCTTAAAGTAATAACTAAATATTTGATGTCTAGACTGCTAGCACAAAGGTCATGTAGGGATCTTCATCCCTCTGACTTTAATATAATAAGCATAGCTCCAAATATCGTTATCGGCAACTTATTGGCAAGGGCAAAAAAAAAAACGGCAAATTTTGGAGATAAGTCAGGAACTTCTCAAGAAAATATCAGGAACTTAAAAAATTGCTTAAATTTAATTAGAAATGAATATTTTTTTGCAAAATTCAATAAAGAGATGCATCTAATGAGTCAGTGAATGAGTAAACAAACCGAACAAGCCGATCTAGATATATATAAATGCAAATATGATACAAAATCACATCCTCATGTGAAATGTTGATGGCTCGTAGCCATAGTCTAATAGTCCGAACTCTAAAGCAAACTAAAAATAGCAAATATTAGTTAACCACTGATCACCGCACTGCATATATTATTCACCTATATTAATGATGTTAGCTATCTAATTGTATTTCTTCGCTTCTATAGCGCTGTCATTGATTTAGTAACATAGTCAGGGTTAAGATATGTCTTTGCTGATAGACTCCTTTATGATGATTGTGTTCTTCCTTACAATGTTCCCATTAGCAAAAGTCCCTAAGTTTATTTTGAACGGTATAGACCGCGACTGAAAATAATATTCCTTAGTCGGATAATCAAATGGTTGGCATAAAATCACTAATTATAATATTGTATATGTGAGTACGATTGCTGTATGAATTGATCCTGCACGATAAGTTCTTTTAATATCACGATAAATTGCCGATATATCAGAGATAAAGAATCAAAATATTGGCGAAAAATTGAAACTTATCTGTCGTGATAACTTTACACAGTTTATCGCTATCCAAAACTTTTCGCAATAAATTGTCTTATCGCAGAGATACCAGCGATATTTTAATCTATGATAATAAGTTTACTTGTTTGTATGATATCTATTTACAACGTTAACCAAAATGAGTTTTAGAATGAATTGAACTTGATAGTTGGATAAAAATTTATCTCCACACATCAAAATTAATATTAGAATCTAGCTACTTTTGATAGTGCACTTATTGATAACACATAATGTTACTCTAGATTCTGCGCACAACGGTAGGGAAATAAAACATTTTTTCTTTCTTTTCTTCAAATAAACAATTTGCGTAACATTTTCGGGAAAAGTCATCTAGGCAAAAAATTTAACATTTGTAACTAACTCTACATTGATATTTTAAATACCATCTCTGGTACATACATAATAATACCCATCGTTCTTATTAGGGCCGGAGCACACAGGAGTTTTCAATATCAATATTTTTCTACATATTTCCTGTAGCATAGGATCAGGCTCTCATCTTGGACACGGGCACCCTGACCATTGAAAATACCTACAAAACCACAATATCTCTTCTCAAGGATATTATCATCAAAACTAGTTAAGATTTGAAACAAGGGAAGTCCAAGTTTGCTTGTCAGCGACATAAAAAATAACTTCTTAAAAGCTAGTAAGTGCATATAATAAGAAGGATGCCAATAACATCTTTAGCCGATTCAATAATACTTAGGGATGTTAAAACTTAAAAGTCATCCTCATGGTATAAAATAGGGGCATATAAGTTAGATCGGTTGAAGATGAAAAGGAACTCAAAGCTAGTATGGTGCAAAATTCCATCTGTCTACATTCTTGTCCCATCTAAGTGACCTAGAAAAGGGATCTACATGCCAGTTAAATGGTAGACATAATTAATTCCAGATAGATTTACTAACTTGTTCAACACAGTAAATCAGAAATATAATATTAACTCTCCTGCCCATATTACAAATGTGCAAGAAGTGAATATAATCTATCAGTCTACGTGTGCATCGATCTCAACTACAGTCCTATAAATGATAATCCACAATGCCTGCTAATTGCATATACTAAATATTAAAACTAACAAAGCAGTTTCCATAAAAATCTGGATCTATGACCAACTTAGGAGTCTCTTGTTGTAAATCTAACAAATTACTAATTCACTCATTTTATTATGAATTTTCTATGGCATTGATAGAGCAGTTCCACTATTATCATTTCAACAAGGATACAATCTGGGGATACATGATTAACCAATTAATACAGCTTATATTCATCAATAGAAACATATTCTTGGCATATACACTGTTCAACTTTTCATCAAAAAATAGAATCAAATAGCAAACAAGGGGATTTTGATCTGTTTAAAGGAGGTATAGCCCAAGATCAAATGGTTAGTGCTCCCAAAAAAGTAAAATTCTATGGAAAAGCAGATTGCTTGCTGAGAATTTCACAACTTCCTATTCAATATGACATCAAGCATGCTGGTATACCTCGTACTTTTTAGAACCAAAAGTTGTGTTCATTTACAAATCACACACACTTCAACTTTGCAGTACACTACGTACAGATTTTAATCTGTGCCTAATCCTTCACAATAACCAGGAACATTTGCCATGTGCAAAATAGAAAATGTCCAAAGCCAATACTGGTCATTGGCAAGAAAATATATTCTATTCCATCCTCCATCTGCAAGATTCATACTTTTACAAGGGAATTTATTCAAGATTCGCAGCGAGAAGTCCAATAGATCAATCCACTGCATTTTTACACCAAAAAAATATTAGAGGCAACACTAAGATTCAAAACATCCTCCTCAAGATTATAAATTATATGCCTTTTTTAATGTACCTTGTGAGGACAAAAAAACACTGCAGAACACCCGCAACACCAGTCCATGATGAGTCAGATTTACTGAGAGCATCCTCAACCAACAAGCCAACTGCTCCAGCTAAAGAGACAAAAGATATAACGTAGGCCAAGAATAGCCAGGTTCTTGATCTGCAATGGTAAAAAAATTGATGTGTAAGCTGATGTTAGAAAGGCCACAGAAAAAAACTCAGAAAACATGTAACTCTAGATATTGTTTCCATGTTTCCAACCATAAATCATCTGCTCTTCTATTATGAAAAAGTGCAAATACCCATGGATTGTTAGGAATCTTTTCTCATGGAATTCCTCTGTTAACCATCCAAAAGAATAGACCCTGTCATTTACCAACTCAACAAATCTGAGCTGTATCAATGACATGACAAATGAGCTAAACCACCACCATGTTCTATTGTAGCATGTACGGTAAAAAATACATGAAGGCTATAATGGGAGTATAATGCAAACATGCCTGGAAAAGGTTAAACACAATCCTGCTTGAAGACATTTCTACTTAAATAGCTGTAGTAAAAGAAACCTTTGTGAATATTTCAAAGGCCTGTATATGAGGTTAGGTACAAATATCTGCAACCCTAAAAAATTGTGAGAATATTGAGTGTTCGGAGATAAGACCTAGTCTAGTGTGAACAATTTAAGAAACTATGCAGATGCTCCTGAAAATCAGCTTCCTTTCATGCAGATCAGACATTAAGAACCTTGCAGGCCACCCCAAGACATTCTATTGAATCAGTAGCACCTACTCCCTATACCATTTTTTATCAGTATTATGGTGCTCCACAGCCAGTCTAGAAATGATGATCTATGATTTAATTTTTGTTATGAATTGAAAAGTATCACATCAGAAATTCCATCAATCTAGAAAAGCTTTCCATCTTTGACAGTTTACAGAACTTTTCTGTATGTTTCACCTAAAAAATCATAGCCTACAAAAAATTATGCTATTAAGCAACAAAATTGACTAAACAACAGAACAACCATCAGTCGTTGATGTTGTTTAGGACATATTTCACAATAAATGCTTTTTTTGTTTTAGATTTCTAAATACTTTGAGGAACTTCAACTGGAAATATATAAATCATAAGGTAACTTTCCAAAGACATCATAACCAGATCCAACATTTAACGGGTTGCTGTAATCATTAAATTGAAAAGCCATGTGGTTTGAAGTTTAAAGTTGAACTTTATATTGTTGACAAAGAATTTGTTGGAAATGTTGTCACTGATGTCAAAGTATGTTTTATTCAAGAATGGAGATTGTTAGAAATATAGTCATTGATGTCACAGTGAGATTGTCCCAGATAATGATAAAGGTTATTAATATCAAAGCTTGGGAGAATGTTCTATAGGATTTAATTGAATGCCGACTCATGGAATTTTATTATTATAAAAAAGGTGTAATTGGAGGCTGACTTGTAGAATTTTATCAGATTGATAGAGGTGTAATTGGAAGCCGATTTGTGCAATTTTAGTATTATGATTTAATTTTATAGAGCTGATCTCTGTGTCTTATGTAATTAATTTTGGCACCCAAAGGGGAATAAAAAGGTGAAGCATGTTTGTAAATATGATTGTGAGAAAATGTTTTCTCATTCGCACACAAAGCAAAGCAGATTTTGTTTAGTCTGAAAGAGCAGAATAATATGTTCATCATCCATTCAAGAAGCTAAATCCAGGAGGTGAGATTTTGCAGAAGAGGTTGGTGCCTGCAAATATTGTAAGATCATTTTACTTTAGCTGTGGCTGGATTTGGGTAGTAGATCCAAGTAGTCCTCCATGGTTTTCCCTGAAAGTGTTTCCACATAAATCTTGTGTTCTTAATTGTGTGGATCTTGTGTGTTTGCTATTACTGTGGTTGTTAAATTTTAAAAAAGCAAAAGTTTGTCCGAAACTAATTCACCTCTCCCCCCTCCCCCACCTCTCAGTGTAAGTGTGTGCTCATCAGAATAAATATGTTCATTCTGAAAAGTGAAGTCACTTCTGACCCCCAACAAGCACACCCTTATCTGCATACTAACAAAAATGCTCTGAGCCAATTTAAACCAGAACTGAAATTTAGGTTTATAGCTTCACCATGATAAGCCTTCATTTTATTTATCCTACAAAAGCCTAGATATCTGTAAATACTACATTTCATTCTAAAAGAATACAAGTCCACAAATTTTGATAGACAATTAGGTAATTATGGCTCCTAAACTTTGGTTTGGAATTAAATGCACATCAAGGTTGTTGTAAAGTCTATGCCCCTCTTGACATTCTTCATCCTAATATTTTCCATCTCTGTTTAAATGACAAAGTAAAACTTTAATAAAATGTGTTGCACTTTATCACTAGTGAGCAAAGAAAGGCCCGCGCTTAGCTCTTTCAAAGAATTGCATTATAGGCATGTACTCGGTTCCAAGTGTTTTCAACAATTACCAATATGGCATCCCTTTCTGGAGACAAATTCTATTTGAAAAATATTTGTATATTTGATCTGCTGTCTGTGACTAAGTTTCCCTGTACACCCGAAAAGGCCCCCATACATGTCTCAGATCTCGGAAAAGATGCCGCCTAGGTCCATCCATCTTAGATGTGTCTCAAATGGCTTAGATAGGCCAAAGGTATACCTGTGGTGTACACAGTTGCCCAGAAAGTACCTTGGTTGGACCCAAGAAGACTGATAGCTGCCCCCAAACCCCCATGTAGAGCATTGCCCCTCAAACCCATTTAGGTCTCCACTCTCAGACCCTCACTAGTTATTGGGATCTCTTGTCATATAAGAAATTTGATTACAATGAATGGATTTGGGAGTCGAGACTAGAGTCAACAACTCAAAACAATTATCTTTATCATTATTATAATATTATTGATCAATGATGAAGTATCATACTATCAACATCAATGATTCAAATGCCATTATTATTATAAAAGACAAATAAATGTTCAGCTTTACACAAGAAAGGTAGAGGAAAAATCAAAGGAGGTCATTGATTTGGATGACATTGATCCTTAAAATGATTGGAAAAGGCAAGATGAGGAGATCCCATTGTTTATCGCAAACGAGACTCTTGATTTTGCAAGGCGGCAATGACGGATGTGGCTGTAGCAAAAGTGGTTACTGGATTGTCTTTTGATGACATTGATGAGGCAGAGGAGTCACTGCCATCTAGCAGCAGGATGGAGGTTGAGCAAAGCCACAAACATAGCCTTCTATGCTGAACGAGGTATTGCAATGGAGTGCAAGGATTAGAACCTCTCACCAAGTTTTCATTAGAACAAAAAAAAAAGATGTAGTATGTTGTAATATGCAGTTTATGAATTATGATGATGATTTTCAAAGTTAATCATCATAAATTCAAAATAGTTGCTAGCTAACTAATGTATCAGGATTATTCATGATGATGCAAAATTGTATTCAAATGAAACAAATTTAATAGAAAACAATTTTGTACTTGTTGAGTCAAAGTTTTCCAATTATGGTTTATATTATTAGGCTTCATCTTCAAAAATGCTTAGAGATCAAGGGGTGGTCATCATCTTCAAAAGTACCTTGTCTCATCAGAAAGTCTTTCAACATGATAACTATGTTTGCATCCAATGAAAATTCTAGGCATCTTCAGTTTTGGACCCAATGCCCACTTAGAGACCTGTGTATTTTCTGCTTACCTCATGCCTCTTCAAAAAATTTGGATCTATTTATTGACTATTAACAAAAATTATCACAGTATTCCTCTCATAGTGTTATTCATTATTGCAAGAGAGCATTGTCATGCTCTAGATCTTCAAAAGATGTTGCAGCAGAATCGGTCCCATTTGCGTATGGATAGAATCTGAAGGGTGAGCATATCGGTTTTTCATTTTAAATGGGAATTACTTTCCTGGGCCTTGTTGTGAGGTTTTCACACCATTGCCCCATTGCAAATGGAGAACCCCCCTCCTTTTCACTTTTGCAGTAGAGTAGGTGTATTAGTTTATTTTGGTTTAGTCCCAATCTCAGAGTCTCCCAGTCTTAGAGATGAGTTTGAGCAACTTT
The DNA here is from genome assembly GCA_027943335.1 of Chamaecyparis obtusa. Lineage (NCBI taxonomy): Eukaryota > Viridiplantae > Streptophyta > Pinopsida > Cupressales > Cupressaceae > Chamaecyparis > Chamaecyparis obtusa. Next base: position 277,944 of record BSBK01006028.1, on the reverse strand, counting down.
GGCTCACTAAGGAGTCAAGTCAGTTGAAGGGAGGATAGCTAAGCTTGGATGGGAAGGTAAAAAGTTGAAATCAAGAGAAATATGATGAAAGGAAAAGGCCTTAGTGAGGATGAAGATTGAGGATAGCCACCAAGGGTGAGCTCAACATGAAGATGTGAAATATGATGAGGCAAAGTCTTGGAATGAAACTTGGAGATTGAAGAGTTTAACCATCAAGTTTGAGATAGGAATGATCAAGACCTAATTTCAATGACATTTAGGCGCAGTAGAGGTTAAAATTGCAAGTTTCGAAGAAAAAATTTAACACTTGAATAGGTTGGGCCTTGGAAGCTGTCCAAGACAAGTGTGGAATCCGCCATTGCCTTGGACACGGCTGTCCAAAGCAAGTGAGGAAGCCGCACTTGCCTTGGACAGGGCTGTCCAAGGTAAGTGTGGATTCCACACTTGCCTTGGACACAAACATCCACCGCCTCCTTTTTTTCTGCCTTCAAATGGAAGCTCCCAATCTGATTCCAAGGCGATTTCCAGCAAGGGTAAAGGCGTTTTAAGGCATATGGATCTGATCCAGGCCAATTGAGAAGGTTTTCTCATCAAAATTAGAAATTCAAAATGAGAATGTCACGAGCCAATCTCGGATTTTATAGTGAATTTCAATCTAAGCCAGTAAGTGATGATCCAAAGGCGAAGTTTCAAGAGAAGAAGGGAGCAAATTGGAGGTCAAGACTTGCAAGAATAAGTGGAAATTAACATTTGAATAGAAAGATGAAGTTAAAAAACCTTTGGAAACTTGTCCAAAGGAAGTGTGGAATCCGCACTTCCCTTTGCGGAATCCATATTCCTCATGGACATGCTTGTCCAACCAAACCAAGATTTCCACCCTTCAATCCTCATGAAGTATCGACTCCAAGTTGACTCTCTCACTGAGATAGGAGCATTTCAAGGTTTAAACTGAATTTTTCCACCCAAAGCAGGTCTGATTTAAGGGAGGTAAAAGGATCAAAATTGCCTTAGAAACATGGAATCATATCTCTGATCAAAAACTTTATGATCAAGTCTCGTGGTAGGCAGTGAAAAAATGTTTAAGTAAATGTTGTTTGGACCTTGTCCAAAGGTAGTGCGGAATACGCACTACCCTTGGACAGGGCTGTTAAAGGATAGTGCAGAATCCGCATTTCCTTTGAACACTTGTATCCATGACCCCCCTTAACTCCGCCCTTTGTTTTTGGTCAAATAGTTCTAAGTTGTTTTCCCTCATAAATATTGCTATGTTGATTGTAAGTAAGCTTCTAACGACAAAAATATCTGATCTAAAAATGGTAAAAAGAAGAAAATCCAAAGAAAAGAAAGAAAATCAGGGCACAAATCAAGTCTGAAATTAAAAATGATGATTGGTTGCTGTTAAGATAGTTTGTAAGCTAAATTTCTTTCGTCTAAGCTGTTGATATTTTCAGATTTATGCAAGGAAAATACAATCTATAGATAGCTTTTAAAACTGAAACAATATAGAGACAAAATTTACAAAGAAAGGTGGAAAGATGGTACCAATTTTGAACACCAATTTATCTTGATAAGTCTGCCCTTGTTTTAGATCTGCAACTCCAATATTGATGTGATGTAGAAAATGCTCCCACACAGGTCCAAAAAAATTGCGAAAACAGATCCTTTGTTAGAAAAACTGAACGTTTTTTACACATTGACTATTCTTCCAAATTTCCAATAATGACAGTTGGATTAACTTTCATATCATTTTCTCAGTCGTCTTGTACACCAATTGCTAGGACAATAACTCTAAAGCCTTCAGCAACTAAGACAGAGGTCATTAAATTTGCAGCAGTTAGGGCACACGGCATCTCCATTTTAGGGGGTGTTTTAATCTTTGTGTAATGTCCCCTTTAGTGATTGCCCTAAAATCACAAATTCAATTAAAGCAAGAAATGTAATTTAGTTAGAGTTATAACTTACCAATTAAAATGTTTTAAGCAAGATAAATCCTGGTCTAGGTCCTGCAATTATGTGAGACAATATTGGAAATATAATTCACAAGACCAATTATTTCTCCAACGGTTAAGGAACATATAAGTGCATATATATTAATAACCATCTTAATCCATTTGGATAAATCATGTAATATCTATAGTTCATTTTTTTAGAATTCAACCATAATAGGGGTTGAATGAGGGAATCACGATAGGTTGCCCAAAGCATTCCTCACACTAAGCCCAAGGGCAGATATAACACTCCCCCTTGGCCCACATGTGGCAGGACGCCATCCATCCAACATCGGATGGCCTACCTAGTGGGGAAGCTTGCCTCTATTCTTCCAATTTGTGTCACCTTATTTACCCACCTTTAAATCAATTCCGACAATCAGCCACTCTAGAGGTTGGAGGAAATGAGTGCAATAGGGTAACCCAGAATATTTCTCTTATCTAACCCAGGGGCAGAGACAACACTTCCCCTTGGCCTACATGTGGTAGGACGCCACCCATCCATCATGGGGTGGCAAACTTACAAGGGAAACTCATATCTAATTTCCCTCCTTGTATTTCCTTACTCAACCCCACATGTTTGTTTGTAGTATAACAAGTAGATTTGATAAACAAATAAGAATCTAAATTGGGTGGTTAGCATTTCACATCATTAACTATACCAAGTTCATAAAATAATATAAGTTAGACAACATCTTTATTATACAAACCATAATACTTGCTATAACACGAGATGGTTGTAGAAATGCTGATCACTTGAACTCAATGCTGATCTAATTTGATCTTCCTTGATTGATGATTCAAGGTATTAGTGAGTTATGATTAAGTATGTGTTGATTGGATGATTGATAAGTTATGATGTAATGAATGTTGGTTTGATATATTGGTAAACGATGATTGAATGTATGATGATTCGATTGCTGAATTGTTTGATTTATTGATCCCAAGATGAAGTGATGGTTGATGTGGATTTGAAGATTGTTTGCTTGATTTTGCTGATTGGTAGTTTGCTTGATTTCATGGGGAATTAATGATTGATGGATGAAGGATATGTTTGGATGGATTCATGAGTGATGATTGATAAGTGATCCTTGAACAATTGGAAAGATCTCTTTTATACTTCATTGGTGAAAGGGTCACCACCTTTCATAGGAATTGAGTCACAACTTTTCATTGTTTCTTTTGAGAATAATATATTATTTCCCAAATTGATCTCCCTTAGATCTCCTTCTCAAATGAAACCTTCACCCCATAATATCCTCCAAGGTGAGGGAGAGTCACACCTCTTCATCATGTCTGCCCTTTGCAATGGTCACAACCTTTCTCAATTACCACCCTCTAAAAGAGTCACAACCCTTCATCATTTCTGCTCTTTGAGAGAATAGCAACCTTTCATAATTACCATTCTTTGAAAGAGTCACAACCCTTCATCATTGCTTCCCTTTGAGAAGGTCACAACCTTTCATTACCACCCTTTGGAAGAGTTTGTTAAGGAAAATAGAACTGAGATAGAGTTTTAATTTTTATTTCTAAATCAGTAATCAGAGATTCACTGAATCGAGTTCTTATGGATTCAATAGTTTTGTAACTAAATAATTACAAAAGCATATATATGTTATGACTTTTACTGACAGTCTGATTTGTACTTTGTATTTTCAGAATTTATAATACTGATGATAACAAATTCTTATTGTGAATGCGGATGTAATGGAGAACTGATCACTGGTAATAACATGTGCTTTGTGATTGATGTTTTTCTAGCGATGAATAATGATCACTATATATATATATATATATATATTTTTTCTTGGACAGTCATGTCCCATGTAGAGACATGACTCTACATGGCCTTTAGGCCACATAGGGTCATGTCCCTACGTGGGGCTGAATCATGTTTATTTGTTAACAACTTGTTATCAACCCAATTATGTAATCGGTGAACACAATGAACATGATCCACAATAATTACAGTCCACGATCCATATGTGATAATGTAATCACAGTCCACGATAATGTAACATGATCGCTGGGCATCACAAACAGTGTTGAACAATTCTGAGATTAGATCGAACCATTTTGAATAATCAATTTATAATACTATACATACAAACATACACACACACACATATATATAAGTATATATATACATCTCTCTGTGCAATAATCAGATATTTTAATATCTGACTGATGCTACATATTCAACACTCCCTCTTAGTGAGGGAGGATACGATTATCTCACAAAATGGTGATTTGGTTTCTCATCAATCTCACACTAGCATCATTAAGATGCTTATCAACACATATGTCCTAGAAGGATGTTAGTTATCTGATTTCCGACACATTCCGAGACAATAACTAAGTATAGTCTATCAGATAACAATCTTGATCTCAAAGACGACATAGTATCATGATCTCCGGCTCATTCTAGGACTAATGTAGTCTATCATGATTCACTTATTGTCATGATTTCCGGCACAGTCCGGGACAGCAAGTTAATGTAGTCTATCATGACAATGGATCAAGAACTCAAGAAATTGACAACACAAGTAGCATCATGATTTCCGGCTCACTCCGTGACAACTTAATGAAGTCAATCATGATGCTTTTGTTATCATAATTTCCGGCACATTCCCGGACAACAACTTAATGAAGTCTATGATAACAGGTCAATCTATTGTTAAGGTCGTCACCTTACAATAGAGACCTTACATCCAGTTCAATGAAAGATCGTCACCTTTCATAAAATAATACACGTGCACAATAGTAACTCTTAACATAAAAATATATATATATTAAACAAGACTGAGACTTAATTTCAGGAGTCACAATTACATCTTAGTCATACCAAGTTTACCTCTGAAATATTCCACTTTTAATTTTGCAAGAGGTTTGGTAAATATGTCAGCAGTCTGCTCTTCAGTGCTGATATATACCAACTTGATAACATTTTTGTCCACCATATCTCTGATGTAGTGATAGGGAATTTCTATGTGCTTGGATCTGTTATGGAAGACTAGATTTACTGAGAGTTTAATGCAGCTTTGATTATCACAATGTATAATTGTGGGATTCAGGGGCTTCCCAAATAGTCCAACCAGTAACTTCCTAAACCACACTGCTTCTCGAGCTCCCATAGATGCAACTATGTACTCTACTTCAATGGGACTCTGAGCAACTGCAAATTGCTTCCTGCTAAACCAAGATATCATAGCAGACCCAAGACTAAAACAACATCCTGTAGTGCTTTTCCGATCAATAGAACTATCGGCCCAGTTAGAATTTGAATACCCTTGAAGTTGTAACCCAACATTGTCATATTTTAGACCAAGTCCAATAGTGCCTCGTAAGTATCTCAAAATGTGCTTGGCTGCCATGATATGGATCTTCTTAGGCTCACACATAAATTGACTTAATGTGTTTGTAGCATAACAAATATCAAGGCAGGTATTCACCAAGTACATTAGAGATCCAATTATCTGTTTGTAGTATGTAGGATCTGTGGTTTCAAATTCAAATGCTTCACTTTTGAGCTTATGAAGATTTGTCTCCATAGGTGTGGATAATGGTTTACAATCCATCATGCTAAATTTGTTCAATATGTCAATAGTATACTTGCTTTGGTTTAGAAAAATACAGTCTTCCTTCTGCCACACTTCTAATCCCAAAAAATAGTGCAAGAGACCTAAATCTTTCATTTCAAATTCAGATGCAAGGTCTTGTTTACAATTTGCAATTAGGTGATCTTGTCCTGTTATTAGAAGATCATCAACATAGAGAACAAGTATTAGCATATCACCCTTTGATTCTTTGAAGTATACATTAGGATATGCTTCATTTCTTAAGTACCCTAGTTTGATAAGGTAATTGTCTATTCTCTCATACCATGCCCTAGGGGCTTGTTTAAGGCCATAGAGAGCTTTCTTTAGCTTACATATATGTGTGTTCCTATCATGGATAATAAACCCTTCTAGTTGTTCTGGGTATACTTCTTCATCAATGACACCATTTATTAATGTCATCTTTACATCCATCCGATGTATCTTCCACCCTTTGGATGCAACAATTGCAATGATGGTTCTAACAGATGCTTATCGGGCAAATGTTCCTTCATAATCAATTCCAGCCTTCTGAGAGAATCCTCTGGCCACAAATCTGGCTTTGTGTTTTTCAATACTACCATTAGATGCCTATTTAATTTTGAATAACCATTCTGAGGAGACAACAGATTTGTCGTTGGGTCTTGGTACAATGTCCCAAACATCATTTTTTAATATGGATTGGTATTCCTCAATCACGACATCTTTCCAGGCTTGGGATTTTAGAGCTTCTTCAACATCTAAAGGTTCTAATTTAGTGGGTTCATTTAAATGAGTGACATGAGTGACTTCTTGTTTTCTTATTTTCTCTAAAGATTTCATCAGGATCCACATTGTTTTCTTCAATCTTTTTCCTTGCCCATTTCTTGTTAGGTGGATTTGAGTCATACTTAGGGTTAGGTGTTGTGGGTCCATGATCTTCTGTACAACTCTCCCTCTCAATTGTAAAACTTTTATCTAGCTTTGGGATGGGATCATCATTTGGTTCTTCTATATTTTTTGGAAGTTTTATATGCAACATCTTCTTCAAATTTAACATCTCTACTGATTTCAATTGTCCTTGACCCTGGTATATATACTTTGTAAGCTTTGGAAGATTCACTATAACCAACAAATATACCTTTCTTTCCTGAGGGCTCTAGTTTAGTCCTTTTCTCTTTAGGAATATGAATGTATACAAGGCACCCAAAGATTCTTAGGTGACTTAGATCAGGTTTATTTCCTAAGAAGACTTCTTCAGGTGTTACATTCTCTACAATTGAATGAGGGCATCTGTTTTGAATGTACACTGTTGTATAGGAGGCTTCAGCCCATAATGTTATGTGAAGATTTTGATCATGCATCATGGCTTTAGCTGCTTCAATAATGGTTTTGTTCTTCCTTTTTGATACTCCATTCTATTGAGAATTATATGGTACTGTATACTCCCTCTTAATCCCAACAGATATGCAGAACTCTTTAAAGTTTTCTTAGATGTATTCTCCTCCATTGTCATATCTTAGAATTTTGATTTTCTTCTTGGTTTGATTTTCGACTAAGGCTTTAAACTCTTTGAATTTAGATAGAATTTCATTTGATTCTTTCAGTTTCAGGAAATAGATCCAGGTTTTCCCGGAATAATCATCGGCAAAGAAGATATAATACAAGTATCCCCCTAAGGAAGGTACTGTCATTGGTCCACACAAGTCAGTATGAATGAGTTCAAGTACAATCTTTGATTTATGTTCACTATGAGGAAAAGATGTTTTGGAGTTCTTTCCTAATGCACAGCCTTTACATGTTCCATCATGTTCAGTTTTTAGGTTAGGTATGCCTTTCACAATCTTCTCTATGGAGGGTAGAGCACGGAAATGCAGGTGACCTAGTCTTTTGTGCCAAATCTCATTGGTTTTTACAGCTTCATGATTTAAGGCTAGGTTTTGAGAGTTACACAGTTTATATAGGCTTCCATCTTTGAATCCAATAGAGATTGCATTCTTAATATTTGAATTCTTATGCCAAGATAGGACCTTATCTTCTTGGAAGGTGACGCAATACCCTTGATCTGCTAGGCTCGAAATAGAGACTAGGTTTCTCTTGATGCCTGGTACAAATAGAACATTTTTTAGTTGTAGAGTAACTCCAGTTTTCAGTTGAACTGAACAGGTCCCAATTCATTTCATAGGATAAGTGGAGTTATCCCCTATTGTTACTTCTTCAGTTGAGTGTCCTTTGAAGGTTTCAAACTAATCTCTAAATCCAATTATGTGTCTAGATGCTCCGCTATCAATTATCTAGGTATTCTTATTAGAGTTTAGCTCACTTGATAAGGCAAGGAAGAATAGTGAGTTTTCAGCTTCCTTGACTTCAAATATGTTGGAAAGGGCTTTCTTTCTTTCTGGACAATACATGTGAGTATGTCCAAATTTGTCACATTTGTAACATTGAACTTTTGACAAATCTCTTTTCTTATAGTTTTGATTTTTCGTTCCTCTTTTCTTCTTGAAATGTCTCTTTCTTTTATTGTTTGAGTTCGCATGTAAAGCTTGAATTTCCTCTTCTTTATTAGGAATGATCCCTCTTGTAATCAATCGTGATTCTTCCTAAGTGCAGTCATTCTTGAGTTGGTCAAATTTTGGTAAGACAGGACGTGCACTAATCCCTTGAATGAAGGATTCCCATGTAGTTGGCAACCCTTTAAGAGCTATCAATGATAAATCTTGATCATCTACAATATTTTCGAGTGTAGAAAGTTAATCTCTTAACTCTGATATTCTCATGATATATGATGTGACAGTTTCTCCTTTATTTATCTTAATATGAAGGAGTTGTGTTTTTAAGGTAAGCAATTTGCTTGTATTATTGATTTCATATGAATTTTGAATAGTCATGAACATCTCATATGCGGTTGTAGATTTTGCTATAAGTGGAAGAATGTGATCTTTTACAGAATCAATTATAATTTTCATAGCTTTATTGTTATGCCTTTTCCATATTGTTTTATCTGGCTCATTTTTAGGCATAGTTTTGACTTCTTCCACATATTGTTCTAATTCAAGTTCTCTAAGAACAATCATGATTCGTATTCTCCAAGATATGAAGTTTGATGCTCCATCAAGTCTGTCTTCTAACTTGACTCCATTCACCATGTTTGTACTTTTGGATAGGTTTAAATAATTCAGAGATCTTGGGAGATGATTTCACAATTTGATTAAACTCTATCTATCAACTTGGCTGTGATACCATGTTAAGGAAAATAGAACTGAGATAGAGTTTTAATTTTTATTTCTAAATCAGTAATCAGAGATTCACTGAATCGAGTTCTTATGGATTCAATAGTTTTGTGCTAAATAATTACAGAAGCATATATATGTTTTGACTTTTACTGACAGTCTGATCTGTACTTTGTATTTTCAGAATTTATAATACTGATGATAACAAATTCTTATTGTAAATGCAGATGTAATGGAGAACTGATCGCTGGTAATAGCATGTGCTTTGTGATTGATGTTTTCCCAGTGATGAATAATGATCACTATATATATATTCTTGGACAATCATGTCCCATGTAGAGACATGACTCTACGTAGGGTCATGTCCCTACATGGGGCTGACTCATGTTTATTTGTTAACAACTTGTTATCAACCCGATTATGTAATCGGTGAACACAATGAACATGATCCACGATAATTACAGTCCACGATCCATATGTGATAATGTAATCACAGTCCACGATAATGTAACATGATCGCTGGGCATCACAAACAGTGTTGAACAATTCTGAGATCAGATCGAACCATTTTGAATAATCAATTTATAATACTATATATATATATATATATATATATATGTGTGTGTGTGCAATAATCAGATATTTTAATATCCGACTGATGCTACATATTCAACAAAGTCACAGCCCTTCATCAATGCTGCCCTTTGAGAGGGTCACAACTTTTCATAAATCCCACCCTTTGGAAGAGTCGCAATCCTTCATCATTTCTCCCCTTTGAGAGAGGGACAACCATTAATAATTACCACCCTTTGGAAGAGTCACAACTCTTCATCATCGCTGCCCTTTGAAAGAGTCACAACCTTTCATAATTACCACCCTTTGGAAGAGTCACAACCCTTCATCATTGCTGTCCTTTGAGAGAGTCACAACCTTTCATAATTACCACCCTTTGGAAGAGTCACAACCCTTCGTCATTTCTGCCCTTTGAAAGAGTCACAACCTTCCATAATTACCACCCTTTTAAGAGTCACAACCCTTCATCATTTCTGCTTTTTGGAGGAGTCAATTTCTTATTTTCTTCTCATTCCTCTTTTCTCTTAAATTAGTTCTTTCTTGATTCACATCTTCCATTCTTTCTTCCTTCCTCCATATCTAGCTTTCAAATGAACTCTCCCCCCTTTATATCTCATCTTTGAGGGATTCAAAACTCTTCATTGCATGCATCTTGACCTTCCATTAAACTTAATTTACTTGTAAATATATTATATTATATTATTTTTATATATTTTAACATTATTAATTAATTATTAAAACCTATTTCAGAAAGGGAATGTTACAGTTTACACAGATTCACATTGGCTTAGATGCAAAAAAGTCCTCTCACATTTATCTCTGTCTCCTGTACATGTACTTCCACTCATAAAATTCCAGTGTATGCTGTAAATAATTTTCTGCCTCAATTGTCAGAGCTGTCTTGTGTCTGTAAATTTGTTAATAAAAATTCAGGATGTCACAACCTTCCGAACTGCTAATTTCGGAAACAATGGTTTTGTATAAATTATGCCCTAGATGGTTTCTGGTTTTGGAAACAATGGTTTGGAATGCCCTAGATGGTTGCTGGTTTCGGAAAACAATGTTTTTGTATAGATTATGCCGTAGATGGTTTCTGATTTTGGAAATAGTGGTATTGAAATGCCCTAGATGGTTTTTGGTTTTGAAACAGTGGTATTGTTCAATTTATGCCTTGGATGGTTTCTGTTTATGTTTTTATTATGATGCATGGATTCGGATAGTATATGTGGAATGTTCAGATGAATTTCATTTATATCTAGAATTGATGCAATGGTTTACTTCACATTATGGAGTTATTTTTGTTACTATTATTTCGTCATGGCGACAGACTGAGTACTTCTATTTTGGCAAGTGGATGCAGGATTAATGTGGTCTTTGAATAAAAGGGGGGAAAAGGTATCACCAGGAATAAGGGAAGTGATAAGGTCAAGGTCAGTGATGAACTGGACGCAGGGACTGGTAAGTACAGTCTACAATTGACTAGTTACCCTATTTTTCCGAATATCAGAAAGGATTTGTTAGGGAGTGACCCTTTCACCTTAAGGTTTACATGTCGTCAGACATAGAGTTATGTGATGGTATTACCACCGACTTGCACCACTTAGAGTTTTGTAACCCTGTTATGTGGTTTCAACTTGTGCGTCATTATCTTCTTATTATAATCCTTCCGACTATTTTAGCGGGCAAGGATATAATTATTGTGCATATTGTAGTGTGATATTATATATATATATATAAAGGTATATATATATATATATTTATACTAGAAAATTTTGACTTTAGTTACGTAAATATTTTATGTTATGTAATAAGAAAACGAGAATTTTTCATATCATAATTAATTATTGTTTTGTTAATATATATATAATGAATCTAATTGTTATTCATTTATAGTGTCGTAATTGTAGTTTTGTGGTTTTACTAAAATATTTATACGTTGGTATTATTATGGTCTTTTGATTATTTTTATTACCAAATTTATATTTGGGGGCTAACTTGGTAATATTATGGTCATTTTTATTATTTTAAAGATGAGCATCAAACGAAGCTCCTATCTTTTCAGAACATTGGGAGACTTTAGATTTTTTTTCTAGAATTTATAGATGGGTTTACAGAGGGTTTTTCCAGCTGGAAACATGATGAGGGATAGTGGCAAGAATATAGAGGCCACCTCATTTTGAACTGCTGGGTGGTAGCCGAGAGAATAAAGGCAGAGGAAAAATGACTTCTTGGGACTCCGGCATTTTGGGATAAAGGAGTTTTAGTTGTTCTTGAGCGGAAAAGGAAATAGGAAGAGAGATATGAATACGGTGAGAGTTAGGAGGAAGGTAATGCGTGAGAGCACAGGAAATGAATACGGGGAGAGTTAGGAGGAAGGTAATGCGTGAGGAGAACAATCTAATAGTATAGGAAAAGAAGTGGTGAGAGTTTGGGAAGAATAAGCTTGATGCCGGTACTAGTTTAGTAGACGACAGTGTGCTCAAGGTTAACACCAACGTCATTCTTGGATTGCAGCGGCTCTCACTCTCAGGCACGTACTTGAGCTACCTTCTATTTATGTTTCCTTAGGCAATATTGACAGCTTGGAATGTTATCAAGACTTTTAAAGTATGTTCATCCTTTTCTTTTAAGCTCAGTATTTCATTAAATGTTAAGTTTGTCACCTTCATAGATTTTAAGGTGTGCACTGCCATGAGTTTTCAAAACCGTGAATTCTGAGTGCAAGAATGTGTTTAACGTTTAAAGAAAGGAATTTCTTTTATGCTTACCGAGTTATTAGAAATCTTCCTTGCTGGAATACGGTTATTAATAGAACCGATAGGGGAATGTGCATTTAGCTAATATAGATGAGAGTAGTTTCTCTGAGTTACCTTAATTACCCTGTTATGCATGCACTGAGTTGTGTGAGTTAGCTTTCATAATGCATGAATTTGATTTTTAGCTGAGAAGAATGGAAGGTTTACTTTACAGATATAGGTGAAGCCTTCATACCGACAAAAAAAAAAAGTTTGCCAGCTGGGCTATACTCACTTACTGGGATATTATCTCAGTCTCTTTCCTAGCTTTAAATTCCGCTACCACTTATAAGACATTGGACTATTTTGAGTATACCAATCTGGAATATCTGGGTCTTTGTAAATTGGAAGCACAAACAACAAATCTCTGTATAGACTCCAGTCATTAAAATGGAATGAAATGAATTTAAATGTTTTCAGTTAGGAATTTAAACTCTCTGCTTCACTTACCAACAGTAGTTGCCATAGTGCAATAAAGGCTAGTGCTAAGTGTTTAATAGCACAGGAATATAGTTCTTGTAAATCTTAAGAAATTAAGGATGGGGTTTAAAGATTACTTCTGGCATGTGTGAACCGCTTAGGAAGATTAGTCAGCAATCAACCTCTAATATGCTTTGGAAACAGCACTTATTTGGTGCAGAAAAATAATAAGTGCAGAAAACTAAGTCTTAGTGTGAATTAAACCGAAATACGGTTGTCGCATAAGCTGTCATTTCCTTGATAGTGATCTAGTTCCTAGTTTAGTGAGAACTAAATGGCAACCTTAGTCTAATGACTTTAGATGGTGCAAGTTGGATAGGGTGTGAACTTGACTACATGCTGAGCATGTACAATGAATCCTTGGCCAAGGTACGCTAGCTCAGATTTAGCGCTTGTCAGTTCTTGAGAATCTGGATACAAACTTAGTCAAGGTTTATACTGAGTTAGTAGAAGCTATAGGGTGTAACTGGCTAAGGTTGTAGGATCTCGCACCAGTTCCAGATACTTGACCTGACCTTATACCTTTTCCTTGCGGAGGGCCGGGCTCTCTTCAGTAAGAAGAAGCAAGGGAGGATTGAGTAACGATCCATGGTTGGGTGGTTAAACACCCTGGTGATATCTTTTCCCCCTAATGTTGAAAAAGATTAAAGATGCCCAATGACAATCAGTTGCTAGAAGTAAAGTAAGACTCTTTCCTTTCTCTGTACTTTGAAAACATTATTTTATGTTATATAATTATTTTTGAAACGTTGTAGTGTAGTTTCCTTAAATGTTTCTTTAAAAAAAATTGTATCACTTCCGTTCATTTTAGTTTTAAAAGCATTTGTTCATTTTAAAATATGTAAGTAATATAGTTGTTCTTTGTTCAAACTATTGTGTATGTTACATATGGTATCAGAGTGACCAGGTTCAACACTAAACCTAGGGCTCGCCACCAAGGAATCTTAAAACAAACATTGGATTGCCAAAGGCAGATTCAAAGCAAATACCAAACACAAAAGAACTTGAGACCCAGCGTATAACTACATTCAATGCTTTCCACTTTAAATGCATAGACTTTGTAGAAGCTATTAAGAGGCTTAGAAGGCAAAGGCGGAAGTGGACATCTATTGAACGCAATGGAGAGGACATCAATATTGTCCGAGTAAAAAAAATAATATTAAAATTATTGAAAATCTCAATTTTCTTCAAAAAACATCAATAGATCTAGTAGAGCTAGTAAGGCTAAAGATCGTGGTGTACTTACCTAGTTTCAAAAAAAAAGGAACCATTGTTAATTCTAGGAGAGAAGATCCTCCTTAGAACCCTACGTCACCTTCAGTGAAATTTGATCTACTCTAGCAGATGATGCAAGAGACGAAAAAAAAAAATAGATTGGGAACAAAGTCTCAAATCTAGAATTAGAGAGAACAGGGTCTAAACCTTCTTTTCTGATAGGGAAGAACAATCCCATAATGATACTCTTGGATCAGAAATGAACCCAAAATCATGGATTATACCAAGGATATGTAAAAGGAAAAGCCTCCTCAATAAGATGGGATAATCCTGGTGATGCCGCAGAGCAGAAGTGTGGCTCACTACAATGGAGAAGAATTTTCATGTTCGGAATATACTGAAAACCCAAAGGCTATTTAGGGCTCTGTAAACTCAAACCCACCAACCTATCTGGACTCAGTTTGTGGAGCTATTCTGACAATGATGGTTGCCGTGGATGACCTCACTCCTGCAACCCTGGCCAAGGCCTATGAAAAGGTTGTGGAACAGGAGTTGAAACTGGAAAGGGATGACCCAATTAGGGACAAGAGTTGGAGAAAAAGGAAGTGGTCACCATCTTTCCAATCGTTTAAGAGAAAGGCTGACATAGATGAACCTCCTTCTAAAGGGGACTGACGGGATTGTCAGGGAAACAAAAGGAACTTCTGACAGAAAAAGGGCAGTGAGACATAGGGAAGGTCAGATAGGAAGAAAGGTCCTCCAGGGGGTTATCTCACACAGGGTGGAGAACACTATGCAAATCAGTGCCCCACCAAGACTCAGGGTGGACAAGCACAGAGGAAATTTTCCTTTCAAGTCAGCAGACAACATTCCAGCAGAGAATCCACGCTGCAGTGGACAACTAGGAGGCAGGTTATCAGATCACCCTATTGAGGTGATAGGTATGCTCTAAGGTAATTCAGTGTCAATTTTGATAGATACAGGGGTTACAGAGTTTTTTGTTTTTCTTAAGAAAATCATAAAACAGTCTTCCAAACTCGTAATGGATACTACAAGTTTACAATTTTGCTGTTTGGACTCACCAATGCCCAGCAACATTCATGAACTTAATGAACAATATCTTTCATGATTGTCTGGACAAGTTTGTTCTTGTTTTCCTTGACGACATATTGATCTACTCGAGAAATGAAAAGGAACATTTACAACATCTGCACTTTGTTCTTCAACGTCTGCGTGAGCAGAAAATTATTTGGGAAAAACTGTCCAAATGTGCCTTCTTTCAAAGGAAGTACAGTACTTAGGACACAATTTCCGCTGATGGAATAGCAGTAGACCCGACAAAGATTAAGGCAAATTCAGATTGGTTGAGACCTAGGAATGTACAAGAGGTGTGAAGCTTCTTGGTTTAGTGGGTCACTATCGGAAGTTCGTATTGAACTTCTCACGAATCGCCTATCCGATAACCTCCCTACAACGAAAGGGTACGTGATTTGAATGGACTGAAAAGTGTCAACAAGCTTTTGACTTACTCAAGGAAAAATTAACATCTGGTCCCATACTTAAGGTGCCAGACCTAAAAGGGGCAGTTTTTGGTAGTGACAGATGCTTCGGGGAAAGGACTTGGTGCAGTTCTGATGCAGGAAGAATGAGTGATTGCACACGAGTCAAGGAAACTTAAAAATTATGAAATGAACTATGCTCCACTTGATTTAGAGTAATCTGCAATCGTTCTTTTCGTTCAGAAATGGCGACATTATCTGCTGGGTAAACCTTTGAGCTTAGGTCAGATCATCAAAGATTAAGATATTTTTTATTTTACTCAGCCTAATTTAAATGCCAGACAAAGAAGATGGCTAGAGCTGTTATCAAATTATGACTTCGAATCAGATTTATAAAAGGATAAGAAATTCGGGTGGCGGACACACTGAGCCGTAGGCGACACATCTCTGCGTTAGCGACCATTCAAACAAGTTTCAAACAGCAAGTCTTTCAATGTTCACAAATGATAAGTACTACCATCAAGTGAGAGAAGCTCTCTAAGCTAATCCTCAAAACCATAGGTATGATGGGTTCAAGTTTGAACCAGATGGTTTACTTAGGTTTGAGGGCAGAATATATGTTCCGAATTCCCAAGAATTAAGAAATTTTGTATGGAGGGAGATACACTCCACTCCGTACTCCGGTCAACCGGGAGTTACCAAACTTTTGGTCGTTGTATGTTCCCTATACTTTTGGAAAGGTATGAAAAGAGATGCTGCCAAGTTTGTAGCCAGCTGCTTAGAGTGCCAAAGGGCTAAGGCAAAACATCAACACCCTGCAAGATTACTTCATCCCCATGCAATACCTGAAGGGAAGTGGCAAGTAATCAGCATGGATTTTATCCAAGGGCTACCGTTATCACGCCATAAACACAATACTATACTTGTTGTTGTTGATAAACTGACCAAGGCTGCTCATTTTATTCCTAGAAACTTGACAGATGGGGTGCCAGCTATAGCTCGAAAATTCGTTCAAGAGATTTTTAGGCTTCATGGTGTACCAGAAAAGATAATATCGAACAGGGATTCTAGAATGACATCCAGGTTTTGGCAACTGTGTTCACTGCTCTAGGTACTCAGCTAAACATCAAATCGGCTTATCATCCAGAATCAGATGGATAGACAAAGCGGGTAAATCGAATCCTAGAAGACCTTAGAATGTATTGTATGGACCAACAATACAAGTGGGAGGATTATTTACCCTTAGTAGAGTTGCATATAATAATACTTACCAAACGTCTATTAAGATGGCACCGTTTGAAGCATCGTATGGAAGGAGGTGCAGAACCCTTATCAATTGGGATAAGCTAGAAGATAGGGTGGTACTCGGTCCAGAAATGCTATCAGAAATGGAAGGGCAAGTTAAAATGATCCGACAGAGATTAGCAGAAGCTAACGATCAGCATAAAAGCTATGCAGATGCAAAGCGAACGCCCAGACATTTTGAGGTACGAGACCCAGGAGTGGTCATGGTCGAGAGCCCATTAGGGTTCTCGAGGTACGTAAGCTTTGCTTACGAAACAAGGAGATTAAGTAATGCAAGGTCTAGTGGGACCAATACATAGAGGATAGCGCCACATGAGAAGATTATAACGAAATGCATCAACAATTTCCTTTCTTATTTAATGCTTTTAATCAACTTAGTTAAGAGGACAAAGTTTGTTTGTTTTGATTTTGTATATAATGTTAACTTAAACTTAAATCATCGAGGACGATGATTCACAAGGGGAGGAATATGTCACAACCTTCCGAACTGTTAATTTCGGAAACAATGGTTTTGTATAAATTATGCCCTAGATGGTTTATGGTTTTGGAAACAGTGGTTTGGAATGCCCTAGATGGTTCCTAGTTTCGGAAAACAATGGTTTTGTATAAATTATGCCCTAGATGGTTTCTGATTTTGGAAATAGTGGTATTGAAATGCTCTAGATGGTTTCTGGTTTTGAAACAGTGGTATTGTTCAATTTATGCCTTGGACGGTTTCTGTTTATGTTTTTAGTATGATGCATTGGATTCGGATAGTATATGTGGAATGTTCATATGAATTTCATTTATATCTAGAATTGATGCAATGGTTTACTTCACATTATGGAGTTATTTTTGTTACTATTATTTCGTCATGGCGACAAACTCACTACTTCTATTTTGGCAAGTGGATGCAAGATTAATGTGGTCTTTGAATAAAAGGGGGGAAATGGTATCACCAGGAATAAGGGAAGTGATATGGTCAAGGTCAGTGATGAACTGGATGCAGGGACTGGTAAGTACAGTCTACAATTGACTAGTTACCCTATTTTTCCAAATATCGGAAAGGATTTGTTAGGGAGTGACCCTTTCACCTTAAGGTTTATGTGTCGTCAGACATAGAGTTATGTGATGGTATTACCACCGACTTGCACCACTTAGAGTTTTGTAACCCCGTTATGTGGTTTCAACTTGTGCATCATTATCTTCTTATTATAATCCTTCCAACTATTTTAGCGGGCAAGGATATAATTATTGTGCATATTGTAGTGTGATATTATATATATATATATATATAAAGGTATATATATATATTTATAATAGAAAATTTTGACTTTAGTTACGTAAATATTTTATGTTACGTAATAAGAAAACGAGAATTTTTCATATCATAATTAATTATTGTTTTGTTAATATATATATAATGGATCTAATTGTTATTCATTTATAGTGTCGTAATTGTATTTTTGTGGTTTTACTAAAATATTTATACATTGGTATTATTATGGTCTTTTGATTATTTTTATTACCAAATATATATTTGGGGGCTAACTTGGTAATATTATGGTCATTTTTATTATTTTAAAGATGAGCATCGAACGAAGCTCCTATCTTTTCAAAACATTGGGAGACTTTAGACTTTTTTTCTAGAATTTATAGATGGGTTTACAGAGGGTTTTTCCAGCTGGAAACATGATGAGGGATAGTGGCAAGAATATAGAGGCCACCTCATTTTGAACTGCCGGGTGGTAGCCGAGAGAATAAAGGAAGAGGAAAAACGACTTCTTGTGACTTCAGCATTTTGGGATAAAGGAGTTTTAGTTGTTCTTGAGCGGAAAAGGAAATAAGAAGAGAGATATGGTATATAGTCGAGAGCACAGGAAATGAATACGGGGAGAGTTAGGAGGAAGGTAATGCATGAGGAGAACAATCTAATATAGGAAAAGAAGCGGTGAGAGTTTGGGAAGAATAAGCTTGATGCCGGTACTAGTTTAGCAGACGACAGTGTGCTCAAGGCTAACACCAACATCATTCTTGGATTGCAGCGGCTCTTACTCTCAGGCACGTACTTGAGCTACCTTCTATTTATGTTTCCTTAGGCAATATCGACAGCTTGGAATGTTATCAAGACTTTTAAAGTATGTTCATCCTTTTCTTTTAAGCTCGGTATTTCATTAAATGTTAAGTTTGTCACCTTCGTAGATTAAGGTGTGCACTACCATGAGTTTTCAGAACCGTGAATTCTGAGTGCAAGAATGTGTTTAACGTTTAAAGAAAGGAATTTCTTTTATGCTTACCGAGTTATTAGAAATCTTCCTTTCTGGAATACGGTTATTAATAGAACCGATAGGGGAATGTGCATTTAGCTAATATAGATGAGTGTAGTTTCTCTGAGTTACCTTAATTACCCTGTTATGCATGCACTGAGTTGTGTGAGTTAGTTTTCATAATGCATGAATTTGATTTTTAGCTGAGAAGAATGGAAGGTTTACTTTACAGATATAGGTGAAGCCTTCATACCGACAAAAAGAAAAAGAGTTTGCCAGCTGGGCTATACTCACGTACTGGGATATTATCTCAGTCTCTTTCCTAGCTTTAAATTCCGCTACCACTTATAAGACATTGGACTATTTTGAGTATACCAATCTGGAATATCTGGGTCTTTGTAAATTGGAAGCACAAACAACAAATCTCTGTATAGACTCCAGTCATTAAAACGGAATGAAATGAATTTAAATGTTTTCAGTTAAGAATTTAAACTCTCTGCTTCACTTACCAACAGTAGTTGCCGTAGTGCAATAAAGGCTAGTGCTAAGTGTTTAATAGCACGGTAATATAGTTCTTGTAAATCTTAAGAAATTAAGGATGGGGTTTAAAGATTACTTCTGGCATGTATGAACCGCTTAGGAAGATTAGTCAGCAATCAACCTCTAATATGCTTTGGAAACAGCACTTATTTGGTGCAGAAAACTAAGTCTTAGTGTGAATTAAACCGAAATACGGTTGTCGCATAAGCTATCATTTTGTTGATAGTGATCTAGTTCCTAGTTCAGTGAGATCTAAATGGCAACCTTAGCCTAATGACTTTAGATGGTGCAAGTTGGATAGGGTGTGAACTTGACTACATGCTGAGCATGTACAATGAATCCTTGGCCAAGGTACGCTAGCTCAGATTTAGCGCTTGTCAGTTCTTGAGAATCTGGATACAAACTTAGTCAAGGTTTATACTGAGTTAGCAGAAGCTATAGGGTGTAACTGGCTAAGGTTGTAGGATCTCGCACCAGTTCCAAATACTTGACCTGACCTTATACCTTATACCTTATCCATGGTTGGGTGGTTAAACGCCCTGGTGATATCTTTTCCCCCTAATGTTGAAAAAGATTAAAGACACCTAGTGACAATCAGTTGCTAGAAGTAAAGTAAGACTCTTTCCTTTCTCTGTACTTTGAAAACATTAGTTTATGTTATATAATTATTTTTGAAACGTTGTAGTGTAGTTTCCTTAAATGTTTCTTTAAAAAAAAATTGTATCGCTTCCGTTCATTTTAGTTTTAAAAGCATTTGTTCATTTTAAAATATGTAAGTAATATAGTTGTTCTTTGTTCAAACTAATGTGTATGTTACACAGGACTTTACTGTCTTGATGTATTTTCCATCCATTTTGTGTAAGATTGGCAGGTGCCATGTGCCTGGTTTGACAGACAAAAATTCGGAGCATTACCAATAATTGCATGTCTTGCATATGGAAAGACACTTTTTAAGTTTTTTTATGTTTATTTTACTTTACCAGAGGGGGAATCGCTGACCATCTCACGGACAGTGCATAACTGCCCCATTTCCTATTCATTACTGAAACATTTTCAAGCAGAGGAAACAGTTATGGATGTTAGAATATGTGTTTGGATAGTCTTCTACAGAAGTTCCAGTTACGATGCAGCATCTGTTATATAAGGTAGGGTTTCCAGTACCGAGCACCAGCTTTGGATAGCTATTAAATAAGACTGAAGTTTAAGTTCTCAGCACCAGCTTTAGATAGCTGTTAAATAAGAATTGAGTTAAAGTCTAAAGCAAAAGCTTTAGATAGTCAAATTAAAATAAGGTTGATTCCCAGGCACTATATATAAGTGAAGTGTATCTTCAGTTTAGATTTCTCTTGTTTAATTGAGTTAGGGCACAGATTCCATGAGACAATTAACTATTTCTTACAATACACTCTCTTATCCCTTCAGGCAGATCATGCAGATCTTTAATTTGAAGTTGTCCTGCTCCTACCTATGCTTCTGTTGCTGTTGGAGAATATGGAAAAGCAGAGCGGGATGCTGCTTCAACTCAAATTGGAGCTGGAATTGGAACTAATGGCTATGACCTAAAAAGATGCCACTCGACTCATGCTTTCTTTCCTCTAGCTACCATTGGTTCTGTGTAATGTCCCCTCTCAATTGAAGCATCAAACTGCAATAATCACTTTGCTAAGTCTGTTTTAGATATACGCCTCCCAGACTTGGTCAATTTTATGAAATAAAAGGAGACAAGTGTGTGGGGCCGGGTTTACTTAAGTCACTTAAGTGACTCCTATAATTCGGTCATGGTGAAGTGGCCCCAACTTAAGTGCAGTCACTGTGATTAAAGATTGAATTGTTTTTCTGACATTGCATCTGCTCGCCAAAGACAAGATACGCTTGAGTAAAAATTAGAAAGTTTCCTTGCATGATTCTAAGTCCATTTTAGAATGAAAGCTGGCTGTCTTTTTGGATCGCTGGAAAAGGATATATGTTGATCGCAGGAAAGGAAGAGGTATGTTTTATTTATCAACTTGTTTTATTTCTGCAATCTCATCTGAGGACGAAAACCCTGTCATGGAAGGTTCTGGACGCAAACCCAGGCCTATTATGACTGTCTATTCTGTTCTGAAGATGTCACAAGAGCTGGAATGCGATTTCAAGCACTGGAAAAGTCTGCTTTGGCCTTGAAAAGAAACGTTGAAGGGTTCAAATGACTGTACATTCACAGTTCCAATCATCAACAAGCTGCTGCAGGTCTACAGTCTTCAACACATCTGATAAAGTCTTGCAAACAGCTATCTACGGCTGTATCTGAATCGCACAAGGGTTTGCTATTTGCTTTTTGATGTAAAATCTGGTATGCCTGTAATCCAATGAACTATACCTAAGTTGCCGGTTCGGGTTTGGGTTCCGGGACAGATTCCGGTATGAGAATCCAGTTCATGGATCCATGAAAAAAAAAATTCCCATTATGATTCGTATGGGTTCCTGTGTGTGTGTGTGTGTATGCATTATATATACAAAAAAATAAGAGAAATATACATAATTCTAAAACTAAATCATTTCATAGTATGAATCTATGATGCTTGATCATTGATCAACGCCAAATGTCAAAGATAAACATTAAAAATTTAAATAGTATACTTGATCATTGATCTATGTTCACGATTCTAAAGAAAATCAGCACATTGAATTACTGAATTACAAAACGAAAATTCAAAATATAGTTCATTAAAGTTTGAAACATGATTCAATGTTCATCAATCATGAAAGACTAAATTTTTCATTTCATCAATCATCAAATGGATCTCCTCAATCGATCTCCTTCGAATACAATCACCTCACTTCAAACTTGCAAGAATGAGAGAGCAAAATAGAGAGCAAATGTGAAATGAAAAGTGTTTGGAGGCTCCATAATAAGGGTCGTTTTAGGGTTAGAAGAAAAAAAAAAGCTTTCTTTAAGTGGTTTGGACCCACTTTTAAAGTTGTCTGGCTGCGGGTCCCTGGGGATCCACGTGGGATCCTTGAGGGTCCATGCTGGATCCCCCCAGGTCTGCGCTGGATCTGAGCAGGGCCCAAATCTGGACCTGTGGGTCCATCGGGATCCGCGGGTCTGCGTGGATCAGCGCGGGGTCCTCGAGGGTCCATGTTGGATCCCCCCGGGTCCGTGCTCGATCCGAGCAAGGTCCAGATTTGGACTTGTGGATCCGCTGGGATCCGCAGACCGGACCCACACGTCCAAATCCGGACCCTCCCCGGATCCAGCGTGGACCAGTCCGCAAATCCGGACCCGGTTCGAGGGTCCAGGGTCCGAATCCGGTAATGTAGAACTATACAGAACTGATTCAATCGAACTTATTAGCTTTAAGGATTGAAGCTTTTGTAGCACGTTTAAATATGTAAGAGTTCAGTTTTTTATTATGATGAAATAGCTGGATGAATGATCGTCTTTCATGAGAGTTTTGTGAAGATGAATTTTTCTAAGACTATCATTGTTAAAGACTCAAATTTATTAAGAATACTAGTTGGAATATTTCATCCTGTGGGAGGTAGATTAGATGTGGGAGGAGGAGGCAGCCTGCTAGCCTCCCTAGATTTTGACTCGTGATAACTCTTATTTACACCCCTTCTCAAATTTGTAAATTGAAAGGGTAGAGGTAAGGTTTTGTAGGAGAAGTTTTGATTTATTTTCTGTAGCAGATTTATGTTCAGAATTCCAATTAATGGAAAATGTCACAACATTTTGACAATCATTCATTGAGATTTGTTTACTATTTTCTATAGTATGTGTTGAATAGATTCTTGCATCTAAGACAAAGTTTTTTATGATAGGTTTATCATTCAGTTTTATTCCTACGGAATTAGGTATCAAGTGTTGAATCTATTTACCATGATTTAGAGAATTTAACAACAGAATGGTGAGAGGATGTTTCTGAGGCATCCCTGTGTCCTCTGAACATCCCCCGTATTGGGGATCTACAAAAGGGCAAGGGGTACATCCCTGTGTACCCTTGGTTTCATTATATGGATTATTAGAATTGTGCACCTTTAGGATCTGCAGTGTGTACCAATAATGGACTTCCTTGATGTGAATTTAAGCAAGCATCTGTTCTGGAAAAGTCTGCCTGGAAATTGTGATGAAGAAAATTCCAAGGCAACACATATTTGAGAAGATGAGAATCCAAGGAATGTTACTTCTAGATATTAAAGATTTCTTTCATTCCAGAGTGGCAATTTATTTTGACAAAAAATTGCCACAATTTTAATTTTCAATAGCTTTCTTCCAAACTTATTCTTTTATGAAGGTGTGTGTGGTTTTGAAGGTATTAATTTGAGCTTGGTGGTGGGTTCCACTCCCCTGCTGTATCGTGATAGGTCAAGCACCAGGGGGGCTGACCCCAGACCCCACAAGGGGTGCTGTCCCTCAACCCAGCTGGGGGTGCTGCCCACAGAAAATGTGAGGGGTGCTGCCTGCAAACCCCATTAGGAGCTGCCCCCAAACCTCCATCAAACTATATGTCTAACCCAGAATAGACCAGTGATGAATCGTAATCACAAAATCTACAGAATATGAATCCCCTATTGCAAACCTCCTACATCTTCATAATCAAAACCACAATCCATGATTGTCTTGTTTCATACATTGGACAACTTGTTTAATACAAGAACTG
This sequence comes from Chamaecyparis obtusa, assembly GCA_027943335.1. Lineage (NCBI taxonomy): Eukaryota > Viridiplantae > Streptophyta > Pinopsida > Cupressales > Cupressaceae > Chamaecyparis > Chamaecyparis obtusa. Next base: position 253,849 of record BSBK01006028.1, on the reverse strand, counting down.
TCATAGACAAGTTGCCATGCTATGCAGCTATAGGCATTAGATTGTTGAAAATGAAATAATTCATAATTGGCAAAAAATGCCATTTTCATAATGCAAAAATGTATTTGCACAGATAACTCATAAAACAATCCTGTCTAAGGTCAAACTAAAACAAAATCAGTCATCATTTTACTTAACCATTCCTCTTTGGAGACGAGTTTGACAAAAAATAAGTGATCTTGAAGGCCTTGGGAAAAATTTCATATTAAATCTCACTTGAGTATACACACAAGTCAGCCATGTCTTTTATTAACTCATGATTGTATGTATACATAAGAGCATCATAAATCCTATTCAATTACCCATGCTCACAAAGGTTCTTAATGTCTATGAAGAATGCTATATCCATATTATCATATGAATATTTGACATTTCCTTATGTTTTTAAATTTTCCTTAATGTTTTAATAGCCATTCCCTAAAAAGTGGACAAAAAGTACCCCCCACTGGAAACACGTCCTACCATCCCCCTCCCAAAAACTTGGGGGAGCATATATCTGCATGTAACTGGGATGTTCACGGTGCCGATATCAAAGATTTCCAACAAAGTGGTAATTTTTTAAAAATAAATAGGCGAGAAAAAGCGGAATATTGACCTGCAGGCTGGTTAATGCAGCGAGCGCGAAGAGGCAAGATATAGAGGCTTTCTAAAGATAACTGCGAATTCATGGTACATATAATTAAGTGTTGAAATCAGGAAAAACGCCACATTGAAATCAATTTTTCGTAGGAGAGCCATCCCGGCAAACAAGATGAGACGGTTAAATAAGATAGAAATGAGACATCCGGCTAGTTGTATTCATACCCCAATAAGTGTGATACCAAGTTAACTTTAACGGAAAAGATAACACTCAATTGGGCTATATAACCTGACCATTACCCCTGAGGAAAATGTTGATTCCAAATGTAAGTCTTAAGAAATACTACTCTCGTTCTGAGGACAGTCATTGGATGGCAAATTTATAAAAGAAGCTTAAAAATTTTGAGAAGAAGAATATAGGGCAATTAAAAAAATAAAATGGAAAATGGAGAAGAAGGAGAAGAATGACCTGCAGGCTTCGTCGTCGTAGGGCGAGTAATCGTGGAGGTCGTTTCTGCTAACGCAATTAAACATGAGCGCTGCAAATGAAGCGAATATGCCTGGTAAATAATGGAGAAACGATACTTTGGAGGAGCTGCAAACGACGGCGTCCACCCAGATCCACCATCCTGCACCAAACACTGCCCCTGATAACCCTGGCCCGAACATCGCCCACAGCTCTGCTAATTCCATCTCTGACTGACGATGGCACAGGCACAAGATTCGCAGATACAAATTCAAGATGCGTTCTTGTTCTGTTTAATATCTCAACAATTCTGTCAACGCTTTGGTTTCATAGCAATTGTGTTGTTTGAGCTCCAAGGGAATAAAGCCAACGCAAGCATCCACGCTCACACGGACACATTCACCAGACCTAACACGAAACCTCCGATCTTACTTTATGCATGGTTTTTGTTTTACAAAATGATAATTATAGAAGAGAAAAGAATATAATAGAGTGGAAGATTTCTTAATGTCATTTGGTTAAAAATAGTCTATGGGGAGTGTACACATCACGTTGTTTAGTTTAGTTTTTGTTTTTTAAGACAATTTTTCATCTTTAAAGTTCTTTTAACTACTTGATATGGGAGTACAAGTTCAATTTTGAAACCTCTTTTCATGTAGGATAGTATTGCTTCATCTCTTATGATTTGGGAGTCTTCCACTCAACAAGATGTCATCCCTTGTGGCTCACACACTCATTAAGAAGCATTCAACTTCACTAACAAATCAAGGATCTATTGACATTTTTGCTTTTTTGAAATGTTGATCTACTACTTTTCAAATTAATAAAGAATATTCTTATTTCCTTAACTATCTTCTCATGAATGGATTTTGTAGTGAGGTCTTTGCTAAACTATTTGTATACTTAACCCAAATAATATTATAAGTTTTCCATTAAAAAATAAAATGATTTTGTTTTCATTGTTTCATCTATACGAAAGACACAAACTTTCTCTTTTCATATTTCTATTCGTCTTTCCATCTACAAGTTTCTCTCCAAAGAAAATCCAAGTTGGTCCTTAATTAGTCTATGAGAGTCTTTGCTCTCCAAAGGAAATTGGCCCCTAAAGGGATCTTTTATTATGATAAAAAGTGTGTTTAAATTCCTCAAGGTAATATTTGTTCTTTCTCCCTAACAATTTTTGCCGCAAAGACTTGTGAAACTCGTCTACAATAAATGGCTTCATTTATTTACTATTGTTATGACACAAATTCAAGTGAATGTGACATTTCTCTATCCACCTATTGATTTGCATCATTCGTGACTATTTCTCTCACTTGAAACATCCTTAAAGACAACCTTGAACCATGTATTTGTCTCCAACTATTCTATTTTTTCAAAATATCTCAAGAGACTCACCATAGTAATGACTTTAATAAGAATTATACATGTTTAAGATATAAAATAATCTCATTAGGGGTCGAAGTTTCTAATTGAATTTGTTTGTGACCATACATTTTTAGATTCTCTCTATCTACTTTAATTTGGTATTTGATGTGTTTTTAACTCATATTTCACACCCATTTAGTATTTCTAAATTATTAATAGCCCCAAAAAACCTAAATAGGTTTCCAATCTCATAGTTCTACTTATTTGTGTCTTTTTGAAGATAAAAAGTGGTTTTAAACTTCCCAATGTTCTCTTCTTGCTACAAGTTCCCCAATTAAGCTTGTTGTTCAAGTCAATCATGTTGTGCCTTGCGTTAACCCCACATTTTTGCCACTTGCCAAAATGAGGATCCCATTTCTTTTCTTTTATTCCTTTAGGAGTTTTGTCTTATTGATAGTTTCCCTTTGTTTCTCCATTATGTTACTTTAGGTGGGTTTGTGTTTCCTTTCTTTTGATGCTTGAGCCTAGGGGTTTGTGTTTCCTACACCTTTTCCTATTCATTTTAAATTGTCTAAAGCGATGAGCCCCAAGACACAGGAGGAGATGGATTACATGTCTAACGTTCCATACTCTTCAACAATTGGTAGCTTGATGTATACCATGGTGTGTACAATGCCCAATATTGCATATGCAATGGGAGTTGTGAGCACGTATATGAACAATCCTAGAAAAGAGAATTGGAATGCAGTAAAGTGGATTATCACGTATTTGAGAGGTACCAAAACTTAGTCTTTATGTTTTGGAGGCCCCCATTCCACTTTACAAGGCTATGTTGATTCAAATATAGTAGGAGATCCTGATGGTAGGAGGGGCATTACATGGTATGTTTTTACTGTAGGAGGAACAATAATCAATTGGATTTATAGATTGCAAAAGGTTGTAGCTCTTTCAACCATAGAAGCAGAATATGTTGTTGCTACAGAGACTAATAAGGAGATGATTTGGTTACAAAGATTTATGGAGAAATTGGACAAGACAAAAAAGAATAGTAGGTTGTATAGTGATAGTCAGAGTGCAATTCACCTTGCAAAGAAATCAACCCTTCACTCTAAGACCAAACACATTCAACTTATGTATCATTTCATACACTCAATTTTAGAGGATGGACAGTTCAAGTTGGAGAAGATACATACTGGCAAGAATCCTGCAAATATATTGACAAAGGTAGTAACTAGAGAGAAACTATCTTCCTACTTAGTTTTTGTTAGTCTTAAAGCTTGATCATAGTGGAAATGAGAAATAATCCAGTCTAGGTGCGTCAATCTAGTGGGAGCTTCAGGGGTAGTGGTGTTGTTAATGGATCAATCTCCAAGTGGGAGATTGTTTCGTGTGGAGCCTAATCAATCCCCAAGTGGGAGATTGTTGGTTTGTGGTGACTGATCAAGAAAGTAATATACACTCACCATTTATTGTCAAGCACTTTTGAGTTGACTCATCAATCATTTCCCTAGGTTGACTCGTCAAGTATTTTTTAGGGTTAACTTGTTAACTGACATTGTAAATAGCCTAAAGGGCCTATATATAAGTGGCGGTGTACTATGAAATGTATCATACTGTAATTTTCTCTTTGCTGGATAATAAAATAAGTGGACGTAGCCCATATTGGTTGAACCACATCAAATCTCTATGTTATTTGTTTTTTGTCTTTTCTATTTATGTATTATCTGATCTCATTTATTGCTCATATCTACCTATACTCTAACATATACATATGCAACAAATCAAAAGCATCTACATATACTATATCAAATAACTCATCTATACTTGGATCTCTAGTTTTCTAGTATGGGTCAACTGGGGGCACACAACTTATTAATACCCTAGGTGTCCCTACAGATTGTATTGGTGGTGCTGGTAGTCTCTCCCTCATCGGTCATGGAGACAATAGTGTTGAAGAGGTAGGAACAGGTGACCCCACCCAAAGAGGTGGAGTTGGTGAAGCTACAATAGGGGGTGATGACTCTTCTCACTACCTCTGTCCCAGTCTCTCCTCTCCCTTTTCGGGAGCATCTATCATAGGAATCCCCTCTAGAGATCCCTCTTTGCCTATCTATGGTGGTAGGTGGTCATCACCACCACCATCTAGTAATGACCCTAGATCTCCAATTGTTGTATCTGGCAGGAACATTGGTGGAGGCCCCGTTCGGGCTCACCACCATGAAAATCCATTGGTCACCTCAACATCATCAATGTCTACTACTAGGTCCATGTTTCATTATCCTCTCCTCCAGGAGGGCTATCTAGAACATTTGTGATGCTCAACCTAGGAATATCCTGAGGTTGAGATGCACTTTGCATTGATCGAATGTATATAGGAAAAACCATTAGAATAGTCTTCACCTATCCAAATTAATGCATATAATACCTCCAATAGTATGACATCATAATGTAACTATGACACCTAATGAGGAAGCGGTCCCATTACATGTGAGCTAGCTCACTGGCCCTCCATATAGTCATACCTTGGTAGGGGTGCCAAACAATGTCTCCCATAGCCAATTGATATATGGTAATCCACTAGTATCATAGGTGACCACGTCTCCAGTCTAGCATTCCATAGAGGAATGGTGTGGGCTTAACGAAGAAGTCTTTTGATACTTGTGGGAAATCCCACAGGTCTAGTGCACTTAATGTGCTCAAATATCCAAACATATAGGAGAGTACATGTGGTAATGTTTTAGAATTCATGTTGGAAGAAGCGACTTAGATCATGGTATAAATGTGCGAGCATGCTTCATCCCCGCACATTCACCTCTCCTTTCTCCTCCATAACTCTGATACATGGAATTAGGCTCCTAGCAAGGTGGGAACCCTATCCATATGTCACCACTTGAAATGCCATAGTGGTAATAAGAATGCATCACAGTAAAGGAATTTTGACACATCCCTTCTCCATCCGCTACAGGTAGATGTGGTTGCTATCACCTAAGACTTGTCCCACCACCCATGTCTATCCCTCTCATAGCTCATGCACTAAAGGAAGCTCATCTGTTGAAACTTGCACCCCATAAATAGGCAAGTGCAAGATCCAATTCACATCCTCTAAGTTGATAGTCATCTTCTTAGTAGGGAGATGGAAGGACATGGTGTCCACATCCTAGCACTTTATTAATACAATCAACATAGGCCCATGAAAGTGCATCTCTAGAAGGTGGTATACCCACCAAAGACCCACTCAACGTAGTGTATACCGCTCCTCTTTGGTCACCTTTGCAAAGTGCTCTTAGATCATGGTGAAGGCATGCCTTGAGATGTGCTCTTTGATATCTGAAACAACTTGTAAGTACAAACAAAGCAATGTGCTATTAACACACTCAATTTCTTAAAGTACTTCACAAAAATTAAGTATGGACAAAAGCACGTCTTGAGGATGCCAACGCTAGGATCCCCCGAACGCCAACACGGATATTAGACGTCACCATGTCTAGACCCTTGACCACTAGAAACATCAAGATGGTAGTGCAGATCCTAGACACTAGCGTGAAAATTGCCTTGGACACCCAGACACATGCGCAATCATTAGACACATGCACTTCAAAAAACTTGAAACTATGCTAAAAATTAGAAAATAATGGACTCGGGAGGGAAAAATGAGGCCTACTTCATCAAGAGGCTAACCTTGCTTGACCACTAACCACAACTCCTCAGACTTGGTTGCTTAGAAATCTCATCTATGAGGCATTTTCACTCCTTCTATGGGCCCACATGGCCCATATATAGCCTAGAATGGGCCCAAAAATATGAATTTTTTTTCACAACCTGTGTGAGTCCCTTTTCCTTCCTATTTTTCCTCACCCGCTAGGGGAAAAAAATGAGGGGCATATTATCCCTTGAAATGAATTTTTCATTCTAACTGAGACTAACATTTCTTAAGCATTCTTCTCACTGGGGTAGCTTCTTCCATTTTGATAATGATGAATTTTTTTAGTTTTACATAATATTCCATACTGAACACTTGGGCACAACTTGCCCCTCTACACTGGTAAATTTTTCTGCAAGCAAGTTTTTCGACAAAGCAATTAATGCATTTAAATTTGCTTCTATATCTGACATGCATAAATTCAGTGTACCCAATCCCTTGCAACGATTGGCTCACTAAAGTAGGGACAAAATGTAGTTTCCTTAAATTGCACCCCTACATTTATGGAGGACCATGATCAAATGGCCATATTTTAACATCATGATTCCTCATAACATAGTGTCCATGATCTATAACCCAAGTTTGAGGCCCATATGTTTAGATGCAAGCAAGACATACAAATGTCAATGTGTCATGCTAGTGTCCACAAAATTCAAAAAGGAAACACCACTTTCAATGTGTGTCCCCTCTCTCATATGCATACAAAATGGCTACTTTCATCACTAGTACATTTGAGTCCTTTTTTCGACAGCTATTTATTGCCATTCTGACACCAAACGACATTAACCACCGCTGTAATTTTGGTGTTGATACCACCGACGACTAGGATGATCATCGTAATTATGACGACATGCACCGTCGCAATATGCATGGTAAAAGGTCTTGCCAACATGGTCAAAATGTTGTCGGGACTTATTATTGTTGTCACAATTACGACATCTGTGTGATGGAAATGTTGTATAAGCGACAACTTTTCGTCAGATAGTTCTGACAGATAGTCATCGTCTCGAGTGCTCTGTTGTCGGTCATAATTTGATTGTTGTCGTAATTACGATGACACACACCATCGCAATGTGTAGGGTAAAAGGGCCTACGAACATGGCCAGAGAGGTAGTCAAAATGTCATCAAGACTTATTATTGGTGTCGCAATTATGATGGCAATGCGATAGAAATGTTGTACAAGCGACAGTTGTTTGTCGAAGAGTTCTGACAGATAGCCGTCGTGTCTAGTGCTTTGTTGTCAGTCATTCTCTGATGATTGTCGTAATTGCGATGGTATGTTGTATTATATATATATATATATATATATATATATATATATATATATATATATATAGTGCATGGAGTGAGACCTTAAAATATTGAGCTTTTCTTTGTTTCAAGAATAGTTTAACATTCTCTACTTAACAAGGCCAACCACGTGAATGTGGAAGCTCATCTAGCCCCTCCTAAGAGCATCTTATGACCCCTTATGACACTTTAAGACATCTAAGATGTATTCTTAGGGATTGTAAAGCGTCATAGGGGGTCATAAGAGGTCATGGGACACAACAACTGAGAAACATAAATATAGGCATCACACATGGTCACAATTCTTTGGAGATACAACATGATTGACTGTATACCCAAATGATGCAATGCAACCACTACTCCTCTAGTTCTAAGTTGACACTGTAGGGTCCAAAAACCAATCAAGATAGGGTCCAAAAGCCATCATTATCTATGGTTTTTGGATCCTACAGTGTCAACTTAGAACCAGAGGAGTATTGCTTGTGTTACATCGTCTAGGTATACCACTCTCCAAAGAATGGTGACCATGATGCCTACATTTATGTTTCTCAGCTGTTGTAAGATGAAAAGTCTTCTAAGGAACATGTTGTGTCTATGTGGAACTGCATAGGATCATCACCAAAGGGGGTTCTGCATCAGAAAACTCCCTTTCACTTAATAATTATGAAGCCATAAATGGTATACTAATTGTTTAGGATTGTAAGTTTCCATTGATGGCTTCAAATTACCAATTAGATTACAGGAAAATGTAAACCAAGATTCATATAGAGAAAGGTGTTTCTCTTGGAAAATGGTTGATGGCGATTGATGAAGAAGATTTGAAAATGATGATTGATCCAATTCAAATTGATGCAACATTTTCAAATCCTCTTCATAATCATCATCAACATGGCCGATTTTGCAAAACTAATTCTGCATACACTGAATTCTGCATGCTCCTTATTTTGTTCTGGTTGATATTGTCAGACATGGTCTTTCTTGAATGGAATGACTTGTTACTAGTACATTGGTTAGAATGTTGGTGCAAGAAGGATGATTTGTTTGCAACCTGCAGATACAGACACTAAATTAACAACCATTTTCTCAACTCTAATTTTCTCAACATAAAGGGACATTTATCATAGCCATAGAAACATGATTATTTTTAAATGGAATACACCAAGGAGTACCATTAGAAATATTGACCATTTACAATCATGAATAGTAAACCTAAATCAAATAGCTCATTTTTTATCAACATGTGTAGTCTCTGTGTATATGAAAAATGAATGAAATATCAAGCTGAAATAAAATAGTGAGCAAAAATTCAAATTCAAGGCCTAATTTATCAAGAGCAACAAACAAGGCAGAACCCCACAATTGAAAACATGAAACCTAATAAAAATACTGCAAAACTTGATTGGGACAATGAAATTTACAAAGGAAAGGTGAGAGGATCAATCAAATAATCAAAAAAAGAAACACGCTTTGTCAACAATGTTCAAAATCCTATCACCAAGCACAAACATAGGAAATAAAAAAGGGACAAAAGACAAGAAATAAGAAAAATCATTAGGACTAGAAAAATCATTAAGATTGTAGAAAATCAAGTTCTAGAAATGGACGGTTCTGATGCTTTGCCATTACAAAAATTGAGAATTCATCATTTGGTATATGAAAAAGTGAAAAACATGCAAATTTGACCAAAAAATTCTGGGAACTAGACCTAGCAGCAAATGGACTTGTGATGATTTTCACAATAGTACATGTGTTGTTGGTCAGCTCCCAATACTACTTAGGAAAATATGCATGTTCATCACCTATGCATATGAAGTGGCTCTAATGGTAGATACAGTCATTGAACAACCATTTTGTCAACACATAGGGACATTTATCATAGCCATAGAAACCTATCTCAGAACTGTCCATTTCTCTGTATATATGAAAAATGAATGAAATATCAAGCTGAAATAAAATATTGAACAAAATAGTATTCCACATAGAGTGAATGAAATATACCATCAAAAGAAGGTGAACTCCACAATTGGCACAAACTCGGACATGGGAAAAGTCAAATCCAAGGCCTAATTTATCAAGAACAACAAACAATGTGGAACCCCACAATCAAAAACATGAAACCTAATAAAAAACACTGCAAAGCTTGATTGGGACAATGAAATTTACAAAGTAAGGAAAGGTGAGAGGATCAATCAAATAATCAAAAAAAGAAACATGCCTTGTCAACAATGTTCAAAATCCTGTCACCAAGCACATACATAGGAAATAAAAAAAGGGACAAAAGACAAGAAATAAGAAAAATCATTAGGACTGTAGAAAAATCATTAAGACTATAGAAAATCAAGTTCTAGAAATGGCCAATTCTGATGCTTTGCCATTACAACAATTGAGCATTCATCGTTCGATACTTCTTGGTGTATTCCATTTAAGTATGTCAAGCACAAAGTATTCCATTTAGATATGTTCAAAATTTTTCCAGTAATGATTTGGGGAATGCAATCATGCAAAGTATTCTCTAATCACACAACCAATGAATTAAAATTCAAACACCAATTTCTTTAACAATTGAAATGTCTCAAGTAGACAAGATTCTCAATGGAACTGATTTGATAACATATAGATACAAATAGGAGATTGGAGTTGATCAGCCTTCACCTGTGCATATAAGAGTTGACCAGAGAAGGTATATGCATAGGTGACAAACATGTAGATTTGACCAAGCATTACTGGGAGCTAGACCCCACAACAAATGGACTTGTGATGATTTTCACAATAGTACATGTGTTGTAGGGTAAGCTCCCAGTACTGCTAAGGAAAATCCGAATGTTCATCATCTGTGCATATAAGATTTGATCAAATAAGGTATATGCATAGGTGAAAAACATGCATATTTGACCAAGCAATACTGGGAGCTAGACCTGGCAACAAATGGACTTGTGATGATTTTCACAATAGTACATGTGTTGCAAGGTAAGCTCCTAGTAGTTCTTAGGAAAATATGCATGTCCATCACCTATGCATATAAGAGTTGATCAGAGAAGGTATATGCATAGGTGAAAAACATGCAAATTTGACCAAGCAATACTGGGAGCTAGACCCAACAGCAAATGGACTTGTGATGATTTTCACAATACTACATGTGTTGCAAGGTAAGCTCCCAGTAGTGCTTGATTAGGAAAATTTGCATGTTCATCACCTGTGCATATGAAGTGGCTCTAATGGTAGATACAGTCACTGAACAACCATTGTGATAACTTGTTGTAATGTCCCCAAGTAAATTCAACTAGTTTATGCATAAAAGGACCTATGTTTAATATACTTGAATTGAATTATGTCAACTTAATTCATGCAATAATAAAAACCACCCACTATACACCATTGAAAACATCTTCAATGTCCCTCAATGTCATTGGAATCATCCAAGCAAGTTAAACAACTAAAAAATCCCAAATCGGGTGCTTTCTAGGCCTATTCTCCTAGTAGTTAAGCAACTTAGGAATATTTAAGGTTTCTATTTTCTAAAATAAATTTATTAACATTTTATTTTATTTATTCTATTATAATTACCAAAGATAAATAATTAACAAGATATTTCATGACAAATTAATTAGCACATCAATAAGTAAATAAATTATTAGATTTATACATAAACACTAAATTAACTTAATCAAGGACATCATTGAGTTAGTAACCCACTACACCAACAATCACAAGTACAACTTAAAATTAATCAACACATCAGAGACCCTTACCATTATGTTCCATCATAAGACTGATCAAGTACAATCTCAAATAAACCAAACATAAACATATATATACACACATACATATGTATCTCAAGAAAACCATGGCATAGCAACCATACACACAAAAATATAAATCTGCATCACATCCAAAATGGGATTAAAATAGGTCATAACATGAAGAGAGATGGATGAGCATTACAAAGGTTGGTCGACCTGGTGGATCTCATCAAGATGTATAAGTAGAGCGAGGATTTGAGTTGTTTATGTTATCTTTAGTGTGATATATGAGACTCATGCATGGTGATATGCAAAGTTATTGCAAATCTATTTTTAGGACATATGTGGTCATGTGTGGGAGTGTGTTGATCTCATGGATGGATTCTATCTGTTTTCATATTTTCTGGCAGTGAGCCTTATTGTATCGACAATGAGCCTTACTGTATTGGTAGTGAGTCTTATTTATAACAAGCATCTTACAATGAATATGATTAAGCCACAAAATGAAAATAGCCGAAGGCTGATAAGTGTTGAAGAACTTACACTATAACCACACAACCTCTAACAGTGTAAATAATATTTGTGGCTCTAGTAAAGTAAAGAACCAATCTAGTTGGTGCAGAGTGTTTTACATCTTCAACCTATTTAATTGGAACATAGTTAGATATTCACAAATTCAAATGAAAGTAAGTTTAGGAATGCGAAGATATGGAAAGAATACTTCACCAAAAAACAATTATACAATCACCCTATTCATTCAGTCATACTCATACATATGATCCATTAAGCAGGATACTACTAGGAGCTTGTTGTCCTTGTGAAGCATACATCTAAATATGGTTGATCGACTAAGATACTTGCACACATTCAAGGCCATTTCTATTTTGTTATGATGTTGTTCATGTTTTATGAAGCCATATGAAATTAATAAAGGCAAAACACTTCTTATTAAAAAAGGTTCCAGACCTGCAAAGTGACATTATTTTCCCATCTTCTGGTGCATGTTCTTTATGTCTTTGGCTTCTCTCCCTCACATCCAAAATAAGATTTCGCCACTCTGAATCGAGAATGCACGTGCAGGTGGAGATGAAAAAACACACCACATTTACATTTTTTTAATAGGTCTATAATTTTTTTAATTTATAGACCATCGTGGACATTAGAACTTTGGCAGCTTTGGGCGAGAGAATGTCCTCAACAAGCCAGCAAATAAAAAGTCTTGATTTTCTTGCATGCTGAGGACATTACCCTCACCTACAAGAGTCAAAATTACAATGTTTGTGATGGTCTATAACTTAAAATACCTAATTAAAGACCTCTATAAAAAATGCAAACCTGTTGCATTTTTCAGCTCCACCTAATGTCTTATTCACATGGTTTCAAGAATAGTTTAATATTCTCTACTAATCAGGGCCAACCACATGAAGGTGGAAGCTCATTCCCCCCCCCCCTAACATCACTCTACATTCTCCGTTAACATCTAAAATTCATTCATTCATCTATTAATAAAATGTAACATTCATGAATTATCGCAACATTCATTTACACATAAGATTAATTAGCATTCATTAACACACATTCATTAGTATTCATAAGATTCATTAGCATTCATTAACACATCATAACATTCATTCACACATAAGATTAAAACATTGAGACTTAAACATCAGTCATTATCAAATAAGCTGCATAAATGAGAATCATTTCTTTTTTTATTTTTTATTTTTTCCTGCTTCCCTAAATTGTTGCAGAGGCATATCCATCTCGTCATCATCCTTTCTTCTCTCATGTGCACTTGATCTCACCGTCTTTTGCAAAGGTGGGTCCTTTGCAATAACAAATAAAAGGGTTAAATTAAAAACATATTATCATAATTGGGGTTAATTTAAAAACATATTATCATAATTGTTACAAACATTTCAGTACTTTAAAGAACATAAACATGACACTCTTTACCTTGTCCAACCACATCATCTTGCCCGACAGCTTGAACCTCAACACGCTCATCAGTAACAACCTCTACATCCCCTGCAACTGCAATACACAATATTTTATTAATCCCAACACATTATAATTAAATTTTTATTACTACGCCAAATTCAATTTAAAATGTTTACTTGTATTAATAATTCAATAATCAAAATTTGAATAGAAAATGTATACCTTGAGTACTACAATGCACATTTGAATCGATGCCTCTGTTGTGCTCAGATGGTGTATCAAGATCGACAGGCTACATTCCAATGTAAATAATTAGTGCATTTATCAACAATATATACATATAAATACAAGACAAATACTGAGAAATGTTAATCATTCAATTTAATACATATAAATATATTCACTTTAAAGTTTTAAACAAATATATAATCATTGTTTCCTTACTTAAAACAAATATATTCACTTTATGTTGGAACTTAACATCAAATATAGTAATTGGTAAAGTATTCAACTTGAAATAAAAATCAATTAGCTTATTTACCTGATCGACAAATCCACCAGAAGAACCTTGCACACTCACTGCTTGAAATTGTTTAGTCACGACTGTATAGCCTTGTTTGTAGCTTATTTTCTTGTCCTCTTCTAAAATCTTTTTTTTGAACTCCAAGGCCTATGTTTTTGCTTGGTATCATGAATTTTTATTGTAGTGAATTTCATCAAAACTAAATTGATTGCAATTTATAAATATTTGCATACGATTTTTCATTTACTAATACTTACAATTCGTGCAACAAGTTTTGAATATCCACCCGAGCCAAGCTTGTGTTGCCCATGCTTTTGTTTTCTTGCTTCTGTTGCCTTTGATGTGTCGGGCAACCTATGTGATGTTTTAAATATGTTAGATCACATAAGTACAAAGAGTAAATAGTAAATAATTTCATTATTAATATTATCACGTACATTCTTTCATCAGGTGGTAGTATTTCTCCACCATGTCTTGCACTTCTCTCAAGTGCATCCCTTTTAAGATTCTCCCACTCATTAATAGGAACATAGGGGGGCCGCTCGTAATAAGGGTCGCATTCTATTTGGGACTTGTAGTTGTCCCTAATATACTTCAAAGCTTGGCCTGCTTTCTCAAGGAGGATAAGTCTTTGAAAGATGTTGGGTCCAAAAAGTTTTGTCATAGAGTCAATCAATTTATCCTTTAACTCTTTATCTTGTAATTGCCACCTTTTAAGAAAAAAAAACTATTAGATTCATAAATAAAGTGAAGATACCTTTTAATATACTTGAAGAAAGGGATGAAAGGAAATCTGATCTAGCAATGAAATCAAAATATGATACCATGTGCATATGGTTGGCTTGAAAATGCGCAAACATTCATCATTAAGTTTTTCACAAAATAGATTATCCCTTGAAAACAATAATGAGATTATTAGTTATTGCAAGGGACTGCACAAGGGGTTAGTGCATTACATTATGAGTATAAGATTGTATAGTAAAAGAAAGGATCAATCTTTAAAGTACTTGGAAGCTAGGCTACTCTCACAGGAAGTCCATATTCAATGCTCACGAGCAATTGATCACAATTCTCTATTGTTCCCGTACATCTAACATGAGTACATGTAGGAATTTCATCATCACCTCCTACATAAAATGAATCCAATATTACAAAATGCCCCCTAAGAAAGAATAGTTCAAGAAAAATAAACACATGATAAATGAGAGAGAAAAAGATGAATCTACTTACCAATAGGCATTGCCATCACATCTGTGGCCATGCTATGTGTTGCTGAAATTGCAGGCGATAGTACCTTTGTGGTTATGTTCCTCATAGCAGGCGGCATACTCAACATAGGATCAATGGTAGGTGCTGAAAAATAAGATTGTTGGAGCATAAAAAAAATGGACAACCATGGACAAGATTGTTAGAGCTATTCAAAAAAATATTATTCAAGAAAAACACAAGTGGAGGATAGAACATGCAATGTACTTGAACCACTTGAAGTATCTACATCTGGGGCATCACCCTTTAATTATTTTTGCATCCTCTGTAAAAATAACACATGTATTTTAGTTAATGACATAAATAAAAGAGTATACTATAAAAACCATTATTGAACTTTTGTTATAATTAAAAACCACATTAATACTTACTGTATAAGTCTGAACCATGTCAATCAACTCATCCTCTCTCATTTGTATTTGAGGAGTCTAAGGTTGAATCCCTACCAATCGAGTTAACTCTCTTGATAGTGCACAGAGGACCTTTTGCAGTGCAACCACAGGATCAACGTCTGATGCAAAATAAACAATGAATGGATCATGCTCATCCTGCGGCTCCTCATGGACTACTTGTTCCTTTCCCTTTTTCTGATCAACACTCGTTTGTGAAAACAATATTATTAGCACTTTATTTAAAAGCAATCCAAAATAGTAGTGAAGAATAAAACATAACAAAAAATATGAATCAAAATTTTTCTTGTATGTGCATTTGTACAACAACAATGAGTTTTACCTGTCGGGAAGAAGAAGTCCCATGAAAACCATCATTGTCATGCATATCATGTGGCTGTTGATCCATACTATAGCCTGATATTTCAAAAAAAAATCATTGAGACATGTTAAAACACATGTGTTCTTATTCTAATTTACATTTAATAATGGACAATTATCAGAATGCTTTAATTAAAAGAAGAGATAGTTTTTTGAATTTTAAACAATTTTAAATGGTGCATAGTGTGTACCACCTCATCCATGATAGTGGATTTTTTTGTATCTATGCGATTTAAATTGTAATCGATAAGCAGCTCTTCGCCTCCACATATTGATTTGATCGCACATACAAATACATGATTTCCCTCATGTGCCTCAAATATACAATTGGGTTGCTTCTTAGTTGATGCATGTCATGTACTGTTTATAAAACCTACAATATTCCCTAATGTTTTTGGCCTTTCGTCAATGCATATAGCTACTATTTTACTTTGTTCACTGACTTTTTGTTGTATATAATTTGCCATGAGTGCATACCTACACATACTTTTTTTATATCTAACAATCTGCATCCAACTACTGTAATCATAACAAGGTCTGACATACTCCATTCATTCAACAACTTTGTTGTAAGAGACCTTTATGCCATCCATGGAAAATAGGCCCAAACCATGTAATGAAAATGGTGCTATGTGATATATCCTCTCTCTAACACAAAAATAAGTGTTTATTAGAGGAAGTTCATCGGGGACTCATTATTTATGTAGATGTTTGTACCTAAAGGGAACCTCGGAGTCGCCTTTCCTCACATCATCATAAGAACATGACCCCCCTTGAGCAAGGAAAAATTCCATGTGTTTATTAAATTTCTTTATGACCTTTTGACCTCGAGTCGATCTCCTTGATTTAGACATACTAAATGTCTCACTTTCTTCTTCCATTCCTACATTTTCCTCACTCGAGGAAGACAAATCTAACAAATACCTATTCGCCGGTACCTGCACTCCATGAAATGAGAGAGATATTTTACAAATGGTAAAAGACATTAATCTCTATGGGGTGTATTGACTTATCCCTAACAATCCATGAGACTATGTGGGATGCTCGTGAAAGGGGTTCAGGTTTCTGCATATGTAAATCAATTGTCTTATGTCATTGATCTATCAAGAACTCAATATTGAGTAGCACATGCATTGAACACATAATTGTATATTTGATTCATGTCATTGATATTCTTCTTCATCCATCTCATCATCAAGATCATCGTCGTCGACGACATCATCACCACCACTATCATCATCATCATCATCATAAGCATCATCATCATCATTATCATCATCAGTAGTAACATCATCGTTGTCTTCTTCTTCATCTTCTTTTTCGACTAACTCTCGATCATGATCATCATCTACATCATCTTCCACTTCTTCCTCTTCTTCGATATCTTCTTCTTCCATCAGATTATACTTTATCGGTCTTCCTCTTGGATCATGTCTAACAAAAAATGACCGATCCAATTTATGTGGAACCTCTGAGTAAAATACTTGCTCACATTGGCTTGGAAGAACATAGGGCTCTTCCCCAATTGGCTCAAACAACCTTGTATTAATCATTGGAAATCCATTATCATGTTCAATAACAGTTCTATCAGGATCATTTTGATTGAGTCATAGTATGTACCATTTCACAATGAAGAGAACTAATTTGAAGGAATTAAAGTCACAATCAAGTATATCAACCAAAATTCTATAGTATCAATTTAGAGACTCTCAAGGATGTAAGTTGTTTCTAGATGAAATATTAGTCACTTGGAAAACTGCACTTATCTCAAAATCACAAGTTCTCTTCGTGTCATCCAAATTTTTGATACAAAATTTATAACCATTGCATAACATAGCCTTGTGTTGTTTCACCTACAATAATGTCAAACATGTATAAATTATTGCATCACGAGTTGAAAAACATACGGTTGATTAACAAATTTATAAGTACCTGGAGATCTCTTAAACTATATGCTAAATCTATTTCCTTTTGTGTAACATTGGGATCTCCATTACGATGAGCTTGTATAACCAATGAAGACACGGATTCCCATTTTAATCTATGATCATAATGTTAACATCATTCAATCCATACCGTCATCCAATCTTGATTGTTTTCTATAAACAAATGTATTGCATCACTCTTTAGAAACTGTACAAAAGTAAATAGATGACTTACAACTATTTTATTTTAAAGATTAAGAATTAATTAACTACAATAACATCTCATAATTTATTACCTTTCACTTTCCTAAGTCTACCATTCCCCACCAAGTATTCCCCTTCAAAAATTTTAATGGAGTTGAGATCCCAAATGCAATCTATATGGGTATTTGCTGCAAGATTAGGAAGATATTGAGTAACGTACACCATCATCTGGTATACCATATATCCCTTAACCATAGAACCCTTAGGACGTGCTCGTTGTCGAACCAAACCCTTCAAAAATTTCAAGTGCCTCTCAACCATCCACATTGACCTTGCCTATGCAGGTCCACACAATTCAATCTCCTCAACTTGGTGTATAAGGTAGTGTTCTTGTGCATTGAAAAAAGTTTAAGGTAAACACTTTTTCATTTCACACATTAGTAGATGAATTCTTTTCTTCCAATATTTTATATCTTCTTTATGGATTTCTTTAGATGAGAACCACCTACAAGGGATTCAAGACGCAAAAATATATAAATACAAGACTTTACAATATATTACTCGTTTAATATTATTATTTGATATATTAAACAAATATCATTGCTTACCTCATATATTTTTCAAGATCATATATCACTTGTTTGATATTATTGTCGAAGTTCTCTGGGAGCGATAGGGGTAGCACATACTGCAATAATTGTCAACTGATCATTTCATACAATGAAAATTGAATGCAGTTACACAAATATATTATAAATACAAAAGATTGTGACTTACCTTGATGAAGGTATGCCAATCATGGGTTTTCATCCTTGACCCAAAATCACTTTTCTTTGATATGAGATTGCTTATATTCACAACAAATCTTGTAGGAAATTGAATTTTTCGTATGACTTCTTTTATGGCATTACTTTGTTGCTCTGTTAATAACCAAGGAAGGACACTTGCATTAATCTGGTCTCCTTTTCTATTTGATTCAATGATATTTTTCATTGCATGATTGGAATCATGAATGTCACTACAAATTTTGCCAAGTTTTTCTTTGTCATGCCTTCCATCCAATATTTTCCACGGTGTCTTTGTTACATTCTTTCCAATATGCATAGTATCAAACAAATGCACAATTTGTAGCTACTCATAGTAGGGAAACCTACTAAATTCTCTGGGATAACATTTTAGTCCCTTTGGAAGGTGGTCAGTGATGCCTTCATGACCTTCCTGATCATCAACTGTAGAATTAGCCAAGAAAACACAATCAAAATATATAATTTTTAAACATAAACCATTAGGTGGAATGATATTATCTCGAATTATATAACAACTACCATAGGTGAGGTGTCATTCTTCGAGGTTTTGATGTAATCTCTTCTTTCTCATTGAAAAGATGTTTTCCACACTTTGATACTTATGATTATGTGGAGGAAGTTCCTATACTCATCAAAAACCTACTTTCTTAAACTTTTGGAATGATGAGATTTCATCTTTGGACCACACATTGGACATGAAAATTTTCTCTTTGTTTGAAGACCTACAAGATAATGATACAATTGGATTAAATATGTTAATTTTTAGAATTAGAATTATTCACGTACAACTAGAATTTACCATAACATATCATGTATAAATGTGTCAACCCTGGGGCATCATGAATTGTCCACACAAGCATTGCATAGAATTGAAATTGTCTTCATCCAATTGGTTTAGAGATGTCATACATAGTGAAATCATTCCATAACACCAACAACTCATCGATAAGAGGCGCAATATATACATTCATATCTTTCACTTGGTACTTACCTAGTTGAATTAACAACAACATCAGATAATTATTGTGGCTATTTCACTCCAAGACTTATCATTACATGTAGATAACTATAAAATAATAAAATACTTGGAATAATCATTTCCAACATAATGTGCTCCCTCTTTATTGACATCCATGGAGGAAGGTTATTGTTGATAACAAAAATAGGCCACGTTGAGTAAACAAATCTCATCTCTCTAAATGGATTGACATCGTCTACAACCAGAGAAACCTGATATTTCGAGGTTCTTCTTTAAAGTGTGGCCACTTTTCCTCTATGTCCATAAATGATGAACCATCCACGAGCATTCGAATAATGGCATCTTGACTCATGTTGTGTGCATGGTAATCCATAAATTGTGCCAAACTACTGCACCTGAATAATCATTTCAGACGTGGAATAATGGGGATATAATGAAGAACCTTGTGAGGCACCTTTTTTGTCATTTGGTCATCTCGATATCTACTCGTATGGCATTCAGGGCATTCTGTTGCATATTTGTGTTCTTTATGATAAATAACATGATCTTCGGGACAAGCATCTATTGTTTGATACTCTATTCCAATATATTTCATAGTGGCACATAATTCTCGATACGAGCGAGGGAGAACATTTGATGGTGGTAACAGAAACTCACCTATCAATCTACAACAAAAAATATAAGTCATTACTATAAACAATCTTAATAGTACATGTTTCACCTTTTATAGACTATAATGACGTATATGACAAACCTTAGCATACATGACATTTCTATGTTGGATAAACCATTCATAACCTTCAAATTCACCAACAACAATACAACATAGAGTAGAATAGATTGTGAGCCTTCATAAAGGTTTGTGTTTGCCTTCTCAAGTAGAGGTATATCATGGACGACATCAATGTCATCCAAATCATAATCATCATCATCATCAGCAGCAGTAGCAGTACCAAATGTGTCAAGGATCAATGCATTCATACCATCATCTTCAAATGTGTTTTCTGGCACATGATCATAATCTTCCATGGGATCATGATCTTCAGCTTCAATACTCACACCTCCATGTTCCTTTATATTCACACCCCATGTTCCTTTAATATGTGGTGGTCCATATCACGTACTACACTGGGGAGATCAACCTATATAAAAATGATGATAATCAAACCCCCCTTCAATGTGATAATCAAACCTACTTCCATGGTTCATATGTATATTAATTGTAAAAACAATATAACAAACAACTTACCAATTGATGATAATCAAACCCCCATTCAATGTGACCATTCTCCCTACAATGTCTCTTTGTTGTTTTAATTTTGATTCTTCTTGTCTTTAAGTCATTACAACTCTTGCATGGACAATAACATTTGTCATCGCCTTCTATTTGAAATTTAGACAACAATCTAGCGATTGTCTCCCTATTTTTATCGAATTCCCTTGTATTATCTGACATGATCCTTAATGTGTATATCTGCAAAAAAAATTTGGACATGTTGTACTTAATGTTTATATCTGCACATATGGTTTTGATAGAAGATGTTCACTCTATTTTCTTGTGGTGAGAACTCTTTAGTTGTGACAAAAAATGTCAAAAAAAAAATGACATGTTACGGTAGGTTTTATAAATGATATGTTAGTTTGTAGATTTAACTTGATCAAACTTCTTGTCATACACAACCTTCTTGCTATAAAACCCCAAATTGGATGGGATACTTTTGTGGATTATGGCTTAGAAACCAAGGAACCTCAACCCGCTAAAATTGAGACCCTTGAGGGGGAATCCATTAAAAAGAAAAGCTTGAAAACTAGCCTTGCTAGTAAAACCCATTCAAAGGTTCCTGTGAAGCAGATTCAAGATGGTTTTGACTTTCCACCTAGTTTGTTGCTATTACCTAGTTTTGTTATAGGACAGTAAACCTCCTTTCACAATCTCTTACTCTTCATTACATTACCATGAACTCTTTGTCACAACTCCTAATTGTCCTTCATAATACCATTAATCTCCTATCACAAACTAATTCATGTTGTGTTTTATTATGCATTCCTTATATGCATATTTTATATGACCATGTGATTCCATTCATTGTAGAATGTATAAGATCTATGCTTTATTGTTAGTGTGTAGGTGAAGATCCATATAGGTATGGTGGTGACTTCTGTATAACACAAGTCAACATACATGAGTAAATGAGCATAAACAATAGGGTACCAGAATTGCCTAAAGAGATGATGGAAGGATGACCAGGGTGTGAATCCAGTGTGCTCCTACTTGATCCAGAACATGAAAGAAGGAAAGAAATGAGGTTATATCCAAGGGATCTAAGCAATGCATGATATCCTATTACATATCCTCATCTACAGTCATGCATGTGCATAATCAAGCCATACATTTCTAGAAGGAAACCATGCTACAAGACATGCACTTAGAAAGATGCTACAGGAGGAAGAAGATACCATCATGGAAAACATCAAGTGCACATACATAAGTCACATTAGTGCAAGAGCATGGTCAGTACTATGGATGCATTATCAAAACAATACATCATCAACATCAAATTTTATTTTTTCATTTGATGTTGCTATGGCATCATTTCCAAATGAGGCATCCACAACAATAACTCAGAACATGTCATAAGGTCATGGTGTTCCAATACAAGGTGATGTAGTCATAATAAAACATGTATTTTTATTATCTGCTTGTTGTGATGACCTAGGGAATCAATGATTACCTATTACTTATTTTCAATTCATCGCATGGTCAAACAATCAATCCCCAACTTAATTTTACCATTCCCTTTATCTTAGGTTAATCCCATGGAGGCAAGACGGATCTTGTTCCCATGGAATTAACTCCCAAATGTTCAAAAGCTCAATTTCAAAATTTGCTGACTCCTTTATTTACAACACTGACCATCAAGAGACATCATCAAAATGATCATACAAAAGCATCATCACATATGTCCAAATTAAGAAATACCAATAGTGATACAAGCACGAGCCTTGGAAGATCTTCAAGACAACGATCTAAGAAGGAATAATCAAACATTAAGCATGCCATCAAATGATCATGCAATTATTAAATCCATAATGCCCTAGCTTCATGAGATCCAATAGTAAATAAAAATGCAAAGATCCAACAATAATTCCCTAGTGTTAAACACAGGTCCTCAAATATCCAAAGAAGTAAAATACAACAGTGAGCATTACAATGTTGTGTCAATAACCAAATCAAATCAAGAAATGATATATACAAAAGGAAGAAACAATCATAGGACCGTGGCCTTGAGCAATCAAGTACATTAAATAATCATCAATGGAAGCAAATAATGATGCCCTAGCTCGATAGTCAATCATGCGATGAATTGAAAACAAGTAGTAGTTAATCATTGATGCCCTAGGTCGTCACAACAAGTAGTAAATAAAAATGCAAGGATCCAATAATAATACCCTAGTGTTAAACACGAGTCCTCAAAGATCCAAACAAGTAAAATACAACAGTGAGCATTATAATGTTGTGTCAATAACCAAATCAAATCAAGCAATGATACATACAGAAGGAAGAAATAGTCTTTGGCCCACGGCCTTGAGCAATCAAGTATAGTAAATAATCATCAATAGAAGAAAATAATGATTCCCTAGCCTGATAGTCAATCATGTGATGAATTAAAAATAAGTAATAATTAACTATTGATTCCCTAGGTCATCACAACAAGAAGTAAATAAAAATGCAAGGATCCATCAATAATGCCCTAGTGTTAAACACAGGTCCTCAAAGATCCAAATAAGTAAAATACAACAATGAGCATTATAATTTTTTGTCAATAACCAAATCAAGTCAAGCAATGATATATATAGAAGGAAGAAATAGTTATAGGCCTGTGGCCTTGAGCAATCAAGTACAGTAAATAATCATCAATGAAAGAAAATAATGATGCCCTAGCTCGATAGTCAATCATGAGATGAATTGAAAATAAGTAATAGTTAATCATTGATGTCGTAGGTTATCACAATAAGTAGATAATAAAAATGCAAGGATCCAACAATAAAGTCCTAGTGTTAAACACAGGTCCTCAAAGATCCAAACAAGTAAAATACAATAGTGAGCATTATAATTTTGTGTCAATAACCAAATCAAATCAAGCAATGATATATACAGAAGGAAGAAATAGTCACAGGTCCGTGACCTTGAGCAATCAAGTATAGTAAATAATCATCACTAGAAGCAAATAATGATGCTATAGCCCAATAGTCAGTCATACGATGAATTTAAAATAAGTAATAGTTAATCATTGATGCCCTAGGTCATTGTATTGCTGAATAAGGTGAAATAGTATCCACCCTAAAATGTATGGGGAAATATGAGATCTACTTCTAAATCCAAATTCCCAAAGGAGAGATCCAAATTGATCAACCAAAAGGTTAATGCACAATTGAATCAATCTACTGAGAATATGAAAGAGGAAGAAAACCTTATATTTATCTATGGATAATATGTGCTTGAAATCTGAAATAATTGAAAGGCAAGTACTAACCTCAAAATAGGACAAATCTAAAAAATGCCAATTTATGATGTCTATGTGTAATTTTGGGCAACTCTACAACCTGTTTTGGACTAGAAATGTCGAGATGAAGAAAACCCATAAATTTTTTATCTTTCTGACAGCAGGTAGTCTTTGACCCCGATAAAAGGTCAAAGGCTACATTAATATTCTAAAGATCGACTTTGATTTTGTTCGCAGATCTCAAAAGTTCACCAAAAAAGGGTATCCAAATCCAAGCTTAGATCTGCAATTCTACACTTGTACCTGCAAGAAAAAAGAGGGTTTTGTTATTTGTTTGAGGGGTTTTCCTTGGTCAAACCCCAATTTAGGAATTAACCTTGAAACTGAATTGAAATTGTAATATGCATAAACAAAGCAAATGGAACTTTTCACCTTGCTTATGTTGAAGTCCTTGTAGAGGATTCAAATCCTCAAATCCACAAGTAGGAATGCTCCAATGGATGTAGAATGAATGTAGGATGTCTCAAATCAATGGCATTTGATCTTCAACACCAATCTTGAATGGATCTTTTCATATGAGGAGGCTTGGATGAATGTGGAAAGATGGATCTTCAAGGGGGCTCCAAAGAGATTGAATCATTCAATGGCTAACAATGGATCTCCTTGATGAATGGATGCTTGAATATTTGAATTCTTGAATGCTTGATTGAATGCTTGAATTCACTTTCTTGCACACTTGAGAGCTTGCTCATAAAATTTCTTGAGATGAGATGAAAACTTAATTGAGAGATGGATTGAAATGAGAGAGGAAGGCTTCCTTTTATAGTAATCTAGGGCACAAACCTCTAGAGAAGGAGGACATTGGGGAATTAAATCTCAATTAACCTTAACCCCTAGAAATGGACCCATATTAAATGAAATTTAAGGATTTACCATTCCAAAACCTGAAACGGCCGACCTGGAAGCAGGAAAACAAATATCTCTAAAACCCGACACCTGAAAATCCTGGGATCCTGAAATTTGAAATTTGGGTCAAGGATGAGGTAGACCCCACCCTAGGTCAGGGTCGAGGTCATCCCTAACCTAGGTCAGGGTCTAGGTCAACTTTGACCCTCAAGGTTGACTTTGACCTTGAAGTCAAAGACCTCAGGACCTCAATCCAGAGTGTCCAAAAATGTAGAAATAAGGTGAAATCAGGTGCAGAGAGAAGCAAAATGGGGGGAGAAAGCCAAATACATGCAAAGACTTGATCAAGGCACTTAACATGACCCTAGACTACTTACTCAAAGGGCTAAACGCTCTTATTATGGAAGTGCTTCCATTTTAAGACGATACATTAAGCCCCCACTTTAGCAAGAGTATGGACTCAATGCAAACTCTTGGTAAAGGAGATCAAAATGAAAATATAATCTTATTGTAATCCAAGGGACAAAGAGAAACCTCAAGCCCCCAGGGACTCAAGTCTTTGTCAACTCCAAGATCACAATAAGAGAGACATCTCTAGAGAGAGAGAGGGTGTGATTATCTCACCCAATGAGAACTTATGTCCCATTGTGAACCACACAAGAAAACAACACAACTGGAAAGATGGAATTGAACTGCCTAGTGAATGTGGCTACTCACTAGTCAACCCATCAAGGATTTACCCTTAGGAATACTCTATTCCATAAGAATAAAACAAAAAACAAAAGAGATCCAGTCTTAAGGACACCTCCGACCTTAAGGGATCAAAAATATATATACTTATTTGAAACTAGAGGGATCAAGAGATCCTAAAATATAAATCCACGCTTTAAGGATTAGTTACTAATCCAAAAAGGGAGAAAAGGTATCTTGAAAAATAATATATGCATATCAGAAAGTGTGTGTGTGCAACAGGTGAGCAAAGCGTATGCCCCCATGTTAAAGTCATTGCTAACACTTTAACAAGAGCAATGGATTTAACAGAAATAGAAACAACTCCACTGATTACGTTTCCACATCGAGATGCCCCCAGATGAAGATAAATCAAGGGAAATATCACAGAAACATACATAGAACACAGAAGGAATCTA
Organism: Chamaecyparis obtusa; assembly: GCA_027943335.1. Lineage (NCBI taxonomy): Eukaryota > Viridiplantae > Streptophyta > Pinopsida > Cupressales > Cupressaceae > Chamaecyparis > Chamaecyparis obtusa. The sequence continues at coordinate 227,693 of BSBK01006028.1, read as the reverse complement.
CCTACCGTGGGGTTAGTATGATCATAATATAATATATATATGATATTATTGCAAATGAATTGACATAATTCCTCAAAGAAAGTAGAACTACAATCACAAAGGAGGAAAGATTACATAAGATATACGAAGAAGAATCTTTTAGGACAATGAAATGGAGACCAAAAATAATTCGTGCTACCATGTCTCAAATCCAAGAAGATTACACAAGGAAACATTTACAAATAATAGCACATTTACGACATAACATGAAATAACATATAGAAGAATGGAGATACATATAGAGGAATTGTACAATAGGTTCAATTCCTTTATCACCTTGCACCAATTGAGTAACAAGGGTCATATAAAAGAATCTAACAACATTTAGCAAACACATTATGGGAGAAGCATAGTACAATAGGCAAACACACAACAAAGCTAGCACAAAGGACAAGTTGATCAAGTGTGCGGCCTACTCTCCCCATCTCATTGTATATCATTTAGGGAAGGTGGGTAACTCACAAGAGGGACTATATCCAACACAGTAGGAATGATAGCCAGTTCCAAACAAGGATCCTCTTGAGAATCATCATGTTCGATACTAGGTGTAAGTGTTAATTGTGATGAAAGCATATTAGGTAAATTAACTTCAATGACAATAGTCTCATATTCATCATTAACATCATCAGTATCATCAAGAGTATCTTCTTCATCCAAATTAATCAAAATAGGATCTAAGATATGAATTAAATCATTGTAATCATGCATCTTAACATCATTATTAGTAACATCTTCTTCTAACACGTCATGTATAGGTTTATCTGAAGAAGGTAGAGATCTTTGAAGAATAGAATTATGAGCTTTAGCATGATTATGATGTTCATTAGTAGATCGATTACATTTTGATTTACTTGAAATAGGTTGAGAACTAGGAGGAACAATCACAGGATCCTTCATAGGTTCTTTAGGAAGATAGATAGGATAATCAACAATATGAGGAACTTGATTAACAAAACTAGAAGCCATAGTTAAAGGAGGTATGGAAGGTGTAGGAAAATGACCATGATTAAGATCCATAGGAGGTATGCTTAATTCAATAATCTTACGATGTTTATAAGCTTGATATGAACGTAAAAGATTATCAGGTCAAGGAGGACATGAATTAGGTAATGAAGGCCAAAAAGAAATCAAGAGCAACACAATCTCTAGACCTAGAAGGTTGATATAAACTATGATTAACCGTCTTCACTTCTTCATCATGAACAAATTTAAGACATTTATGGAGAGGTGAAGCAACAACATGTATGGCATTCAACCAAGGCAAACCTAGATTAACTTGAAATTGATCAGAAGTAGGAACAACAACAAAGGTAGTGTTCACAATTTTTCCACAAAGTTCAACCGATAAAGTAATAGAACCAAATGATGGATAAAGAAAACCATTACAAGTTTGAATCCACACATCCAATGTATCATAAGAATCATGTTGTAAGCTTTTCATAAAAATATTTTCTTCTATAATAACATTGACTAAGGATGTAGGATCAACAAGACAACCACGAGTAGGTTTCTGAGAAATCCTAGCATAGATGTAAAGGGGTTCGTTAGGAGCTTTAATAGTCTCAGATTCATCAAAGGTAATCAAAATTTCCTGAGGTCTTTTATTCTTAGGTTGTTGTTGAGGTTTAGGTTGAGTTTTCAATTTAGGCTTAGGTTTTGGTTGAGGTTGAGATTGAACTTGAGGTTGAATCTAAGGTTGAGGTTGAGGTTGAGGTGGAGATACAAATTGAGCAACATGCTCCACTTGATTAACAACATGATTGAAATCATCCATCTTTGAATCATACACAATTTCCATAGAGGATGGCTGAGCAATGGTATTAGTATCATGCATAGGTAAAGGATTCATATAGATTTGAAAGTTTTGATTAGGAGGAGAGACAAATTTGTTTCCACTACCATCAAGATTATCAATAGATAAGGCATTAGAATCAATTAAGTCTTGAACCTTATGTTTTAAAGAATAACACTTTTCAGTATAATGACCATTCTGACAGTGATATTGACAAAAATCTTTAGAATCAAATGATTTAGATGCAATTGTAGCAGGTAATAAAGGTCGAATAGGAGGTAAAGTAATCATATTAGCAGTTAACAACCTATTCATAATAGCATGTAAAGATTCAGAAAGAGGACTAAACATACGATTTAATCAAAAGTAGTGGATGCACAAGTGGCATTGTGAGATGCAACAACAATTTGATTAGCAACTGCATTCGCTTGTTTGTTTATCTTGACATAGTTGTTGAATTTTTTAAATTTGTTTGGATTAGGAGTAGCATCACTTTTATCAATTGGAATAGGAGCCATTGGAGTGTTGCTCTTAAATTGACTCACTTGTAATTGATAATGATGAAGTGCTGCAAAAAGTTGTTGAAAAGAGGTAAATTCAGTAAGCATAATCTTATCTCTAATATCCTTTTGCAAATTTGAAATAAACATACATTCAATATCAATATCAGGAACATGATAGGAAATTTGAGCATACAAATGCTTAAATCTACCAATAAATTCAGTTAATTTTTCCTTAGCACCTTGCTTACAATGCATCAAATTAGTCAAAGACACTTGCGGTCCAATATTGTTATGAAATTGTTGAATAAAGGCATTGGCAAGTTGTGGAAAGGAATCAATAGAATAAGGAGGCACAAAACAATACCATTGTAAGGCCTTGTCACAGAAAGTTCGAGCAAATAGTTTGGCTAAAATCCTATGGTCATGAGCATAATCACTACAAAGGTGATGAGGGGTGCTCCCCTTAAAACCACAAACACATAACATAAACAGAGAAACAACAACAATATGCAAGAACAAAAAATGGGTTTCTTATTATCTCCACAAATGTGGAATTACAAACTTTCAGAATTATAATATGCAAAGCCACATGGGCATTCCCTTACAATATTTTGTAGCACAAAGCCTCGAATCAATACCTAGATCTACTACCCAGAATTACCCCGAACTGGTGCCAACTACCTAAGACAACACTACAGCCTTCCTTATATAGCCAATTTTTCCACCGCCTGGGAAGGTTCCAAAATTTTTAGCCAACAAGGCCGACCAAGCTTAGAATTTTTTTATTTTACAATTTATTACATCAAAGTCGGCTCAAAATAAAATTTGAAACCCAAACAAAAATTTTAAAGGAAAATCATTTTTTGCTATTTCAGGTGACCCAACTTCCGAAGACCATAAGTCATTGCCACTTGACCCGATTGACTATTATAACCCCATTTCGAAAAGGCCACAAAGTGCTCTATAGGCTTGACTCACACAAGTGCCTGTCACCCAAATTGTCAACCTCATTCGGGGCCTCTAAAGCCTTCAAAACCGAGTTCAAAGTCTCTGTACCCTATTGCCAATACTGAAAATCTTCAAAATCTACAAAGCTAGACTTGATTTGTCAATGAAATTTTATTGGCAGGCTGATATGACCAAAATGAACCTCCAGGGAAGAAATCAAAAAATTCTGATATCAGATGACCAACTTACTAAAAATAGCAAGTTTCCATAAATAGCAGCTCCACACAAGATAGCTCTTATTGAATACAAAAACATAAATATTTTTGGGTGATGCAAGATTTCTCTTACACCCAGGATGCTCCTGCATAAAAAGGATTTGGAATGTTTTAACATGATGAACATGGTCTCCTTTTCCATTATAATTCTCAAGATGAGGCATATCAACTTGCTGAGGAACAAAAGTATGAATAATGTCTCGGGACAAAGGACTTCCCATGTCACATGTAGGAATACTAAACTTATTTTGAGTTAAGGAAGCAAGTTGTTGTAAGGATGATACAATTTGAGCCAAACTTATGATTGTTGAATCATTAGATGAAATGGGAGTAGCAACATTAGAAACACTAGGTACAGTGTAAGAAGTTGTAGGAATAAAAGACACAACTGGAGGAACACTAGGAACTACAATTGGAAACAAATTGGAATAAGTAAAAAGAACATTATGATATGAAGGTTGTGATGTAGGAAGGGACACATGAGGAACACTCATAGGAATAGAGGGAACCATCACAGTCACCAAAGAAGGAGTATAGGTAGGAATACTAGGTAAAGGATTAGAAGAAGGTTTTACATTAGTGATAGGAGGAATCAACCCTAAATCTTGAGCTTCTTGAGCTAGAGGTTTAACATTTGAATGCACAAGGTGAGTAAGACCACACAAGAGGTTAACACCTTGATCACTATTATGAAGAAATTTCTTAAGAGCCTCAATAGCTTGAATAGAATTTTGATTATGGTTCTCTTGAATAAGACAATTACCCATTTTATCTAGTTCAGTTGAAAGTTTCTAGACTTGTTCAGGAGGAACTCTGAAAGCGTCATCCTCATCATGGGATGAGTGAGAATATTTTTACTCCATAATAGGATTGGAATAATGAAGAATCAAATTATCATCTAGGATCCTAAGGAAAGGAGAAGAAGATTTAGGATCAAAGGCACCCATGATTCTACGACTTCGTCTAACTGGAATGTTATAAGTAGGACTAAAGGTAGTAAAGCTCATAAACTGATGCAATGCAAATGAACAAAAATAAAACCAAATATTTTGATTTTATATGAGATGCAAACATATAAAAGGAATCTAATACATGCAAGATCTAACACCATAAAACATAATAAAGCATCTAATTCCACAAAAGAAAGGAGAGTAAGTATGTTGGGTTCACCAAAATGAATAAGGTGAAATAGTATCCACCCTAAAATGTATGGGGGAAATATGAGATCTACTTCTAAATCCAAATTCCCAAAAGAGAGATCCAAATTGATCAACCAAAAGGTTAATGCACAATTGAATCAATCTATAGAGAATATGAAAGAGGAAGAAAACCTTATATTTCCCTATGGATAATATGTGCTTGAAATCTGAAATAATTGAAAGGCAAGTACTAACTTCAAAATAGGACAAATCTGGAAAATGCCAATTTATGATGTCTATGTGTAGTTTCGGGAAACTCTGCACCCTATTTTGGACTAGAAATGTCGAGACGAAGAAAACCCATAAAACTTTTATCTTTCTGACAACAGGTAGTCTTTGACCCCGATAAAAGGTCAAAGGCTACATTAATATTCTGAAGGTCAACTTTGATTTTGTTCACAGATCTCAGAAGTTCACCTAAAAGGGTATCTAAATCCAAGCTTAGATCTGCAATTCTGCACCTATACCTGCAAGAAAAAGAGGGTTTTTGTTATTTGTTTGAGGGGTTTGCCTTGGTCAAACCCCAATTTAGGAAATAACCTTGAAATTGAATTGAAATTGTAATATGCATAAACAAAGCAAATGGAACTTTTCACCTTGCTTATGTTGAAGTCCTTGTAGAGGATTCAAATCCTCAAATCCACAAGTAGGGATGCTCCAATGGATGTAGAATGAATGTAGAATGTCTCAAATCAATGGCATTTGATCTTCAACACCAATCTTGAATGGATCTTTGCATATGAGGAGGCTTGGATGAATGTGGAAGGATGGATCTTCAAGGGGGCTCCAAAGAGATTGAATCCTTCAATGGCTAACAATGGATCTCCTTGATGAATGAATGCTTGAACACTTGAATGCTTGAATGCTTGCTTGAATTCTTGAATTCACTTTCTTGCACACTCGAGAGCTTGCTCATGAAATTTCTTGAGATGAGATGAAAACTTGATTGAGAGATGGATTGAAATAAGAGAGGAAGGTTTCTTTTTATAGTGATCTAGGGAACAAACCTCTAGAGAAGGTAGACATTGGGGAATTAAATCTCAATTAACCTTACCATTCGAAAACTCAAAATGGCCGACTCGGAAGCAGGAAAACAAATATCTCTGAAACCCAACACCCGAAAATCCTGGGATCCTAAAATTTGAAATCTGGGTCAAGGACGAGGTAGACCTTGCCCTAGGTCAAGGTCGAGGTCAACTTTGACCCTCAAGGTTGACTTTGACCTTGAGGTCAAAGACCTCAAGACCTCAATCCAGAGTGTCTAGAAATGCAGAAATAAGGTGAAATCAGGTGCATAGAGAAGTAGAATGGGGGGAGAAAGCCAGATACATGAAAAGACCTGATCAAGGTGCTTAACATGACCCCATACTACTTACTCGGAGGGATAAATGCTCTTATCATGAAAGTGCTTCCATTTTAAGATGATACAATTGCATAAAAATGTAATAAAGAACAAACTTAAATAAACTAAGTTTATCCTAACATATTCATGCAAACCTCAAAATACTATGGAAATAAGCATGTAAACATGAAGAGATAAACTAATAAACTAGTTTAACCTACTCAACACAAATGCAAACCTCCAAAATAACTAAGTGTTGATTGATTTGTTGAAGAGGGTATATGGTTGCTCACAAATCCTGCAACATGTCAATGTGTAAAAAAGGCTTTTTGAATGAAGAGAAAAACTCTCAATTTATAAGAATTTGAAGGAAATGGACGGTTGAGATTGAAAGTTGGATGAAGGGCTAGGATTATTTAGGATCAATGAGGTGTCCATGAGGTGGAGGCCAAGTAGATGCCACATAGATGACATGTGGATTAGGGTTTGACCATTCCAAGGGGGAAAGATTCTCACACATGTGTGAGAAACTTTTGAAAGTGACATGTCCATGACAAATTGTAAGAGGGTGTAAGAGAGACAAAGTTTCTCACACATGTGTGAGAAACTTGAGAAAGTGATGGCTCAATGACAAAGGTCAAGGGTTGTAAGAGGATGGGAGAACCAAGGTTGCTCACACATGTGTGAGAAACTTTGAAAAAATGACATGTCAATGACATGAGTCAAAAGGTGGAAGAGAAGGGGAGAACCAAGACTTTGGAAAGTGACATGTCAATGACATGTGGGAGACAAGTGTGTAAGGGTTTGTAAGAGTGTGTAAGAGTCACATGTGACTTGTGTTTTTATTAGGATTTTTTAATCCTTAGATTAAGGTTGTGCAAATGATTAAGATGAGATTAGGTTAGGGAAGTGAGGTTAGGTGAGGGTTAAGGTTAGGAGCCATGTGATCAAATAGAATTAAATTTAATATTTAATTCCAAGTGGGATAAGAAGAGATTAATTTAAGTAAACAAGATCATTTACTTAATTAAATGGAGGATTAATGCCCATGAAACTATGTATTAGTATCCGGACTTAAGTCCCAGGCACGGCTGGAGGTTTTCTCTACCCTGCTCTTTCCTACCAGCGCCTGCACTGAGCAGGGTTTTGTATGTAAAATCTTTTTATTATTAATAAAATTATAGGGCTTTAGCCTTTTACTGATAAAAAATAAATAAAATTAAATGGAGGATTAGGATGAGGGGAAATGGGATTAAACAAATGTAAATTTATTTAATCAAAGATGGGGTAAAATGACAAAATTAAATAAATGTAAATTTATTTAATCAAGGATAAGGGATAAAGAGGAGTATAATTAAATAAATGTGAATTTATTTAATTAAGGTAGAATAAGGCTAAAATTAAATAAATAATAAATATTTATTTAATTGGCTAGGATAAGGGTAATTGTTAGGACAATTTTAGGTGTCTACATTTTGCCCCTCTTTGATGTAGCATCACGAAGTGATGTTAGATCAAAGAAGATTAAAATATAGTGGAAAAAGGGATAAGACTAGTAGCATGATGTTGGGGAGTCATGGAAGGATGATGAGGAGGGATTTATATGCCCCCTCGAGAGGACATGCGGGTTTGGAGAACATGAGTGTGCTCTCGAAATGGATAGGTGTATGAAAGGAAGGTAAAAAGGTGATGGATGACGAAGGAAGAATATATAAAGTCATGATGCAATGGTGTGAGCAACCTAAGTTTGATATTGTATTTGACACTATGCACCAAGAGATGAGGAACCAAGATGACAATGTGTGATAAAAAAGGGGTCAAATGCAACCATATGCCTATGACACCATGATATATGGAAGATCATGATGTCATTGTGACAATAGGATGAAAAGACCATGATAAATGCAAATAATAATAATACAGACAAGCAACAAGTAAGCATGCACAACAAACCGAATGCAAACCAATAGTTTTGCCCCTAGTCAAGCTGAAAAACAATTGATGGATTGATTGATGATGATTGATTGAGGATGGAAAAGTCAACGATAAGAACAATGCACATCCAAAGGATTTAGGAAGGATACATCCTATGATGATGATTTGATTAAAATTGGGATCAATGGATGATCAGTTGAGTCAGGTCAAGATGATGGGTTGATTAAGGAGTGATGTACAAGATTACAAGAGGAATTATTGGATTAGTATTGATTGCACTTGATTGGACTAGTTTGGGATTTTTTTTTTGTATTTTTTGTGATTTTATGGATTTTTTTAATTTTTTGATTGATGAATGAGTGGATTGGATAGTGAAGGGAAAGATGATTGGGATTGGATTGGAAGATTTGGATAAGATAATAGGAACATAAATGAATTGGATTGAAGATGATAGAAAGGAAGGAAATTGAGATGATTAGAAAATAAATGAGAAAGGATTGGATTGGAAGAGAAATGAACTAGAGAGAAGAATATAGGAAGAAGGGAAAATGAGAGGATAAGACGAGAGTAGAGGAATTCGAGTGAATGTATGGGAAGAAGGAAAATTGATTAGATTAGAAGATAGATGAATGTGATTTAGTGGAATTAGAAGATAAAAGAATTGGATAGGAAGAATGTAGGAAGAAGGGAAATTGATTATATTAGAAGAGAGATGAATTTGATTTAGTGGGATTAGAAGATAATGGATGAAATAGAAGAAAGAGAAATGGATTAGAAATAAGAGGGAAAGGAAAAATGGATGTTATGGGGGGAAGTTGGAAGATGGATAAGATGATTGAATGGATTGGGACCAATGACAAGGTAAAACCAAGGAATGATAGAGGAAAGAGGGAATAGATGTAGTTTATGGATGGAAGGTAGATGGAGGGAAGGGATAGTGATAGGATATGAAGGATTAAAAGGTGGGGAAAAGAGGGATGTGTAATACCCCAAAAATGGGCTATAAGTTCATTAACCTCCTATATCAACATATCGAATGAAATCAACATCAAAGTCCTAACCTAAGGCACATCTGAACATCATCGAATCCTAATTGATCATCTCAAATTCTGCATCAGAGAATATTCCTAGTAATATTCCTAATCATCTTAATTATCTTTAATTTAATAATTATTTGGCGATAAATCCTATTTATCGTCAAGTTTGATTAATTGAATATTCTGAATATTTAATTAATTAGATTTAATACTGCCACTTAATTATTTAATTGAATTTAATTATATGTATTCCTAATTATTATTATTTAAATTTGACAATAAATCAAAATTCCTATCATTAATTGATTAAATTCTTATTTAATTAATTAAAGCAAGTTGTCATATTTAATGATATTATTTTGGAATAAAAGTTTGATTTAATAATTGATTAACCCATAAATCAATTGTTTTATTTTAAAATCAGTTAAGTTGAGAATAAATCACTTTATTTATTTATTTAATTCATAATTATTATGCACATTCAAAAAGCAGTTAAACTTGAAATCAGAAAATCAATTCAAGTTGTTTTAAAAATAAACTCAACTTTGATTTGAGTTAAAAGGCTATTTTTGCTTGGTTTTGCATGATTTTGTGAATTAATTATCTTTTATTTTTTGATAACTCAAAAATCAACTTGAGTTTATCTGAGTGATTTATGGCTTTTTCCATGCATCCCCAAAGTCCTAGATTTCTATAGAATCAAGGCTCAGCTCTTCAATCTCATATCTCAAAACTTGCAAACTTATGCTGGCAAATTGGTATCTGAAGAATTGAAGCCTCTTTGCGAATCAACAACTTTGTGAGATCATTCATATTTTAGCATATCATTGTTAGATTAATTGTAATAAATAGTTTTTCACATAGATTAGATTTCATATCAGATTTCTCATATTATTGCATCTAAAATCTAAAAAAAAAGGATTAATTTGCATCTAATTCATATCTAGATTCTACATTCAAATCCTTCGTTTAGGTGTCATCAAGGTCACTGATCTTGGTCCAATCTAAGAATACATACTCACATCTATTAGAAGGCAGTAAATCGCCTGGTTAGATTAGTTTTCAATTACTTGCACGATTTTGATTTTTAATCTAACCTCTAATGTTTTACTAAAGTGTTGTGTCTACAGCTAGGTACAAAATTCACACACACATTTCTGGCACCCACCGTGGGGCCCTGAAACAGGTTTCCATTCAATTTCTATCAATTTCTTGTCATTTTCTATTCCAAGCTGTGATTTTTAATTTCTGTACGTACAATTTTCATATGAGTTTTGTCAAAAACTTGTATCAAGAGACACCCACTGTCATACGATAGTTTATTTGATTGAGGATCGTACCATCAAGATCACAGTGTCATTTGGAATCTCTATTGTCGTATGACTTGGTACCCAGTGTCGTACGAGTTTCTAGACTATCGTCTGGTGGGTGACCCACTATCGTACGAGTTTTAGTGCCAGGTTTCAATTGTTGTTTCACTTTTTCAAGCAGTTTTCTAGATTTGTTTTTTTGATTTGGACTAACAACTAACATTAACGATTGAAATTTGTTGTTGCTGATTGATTTCTACTGATTTTGATTGGGAAAAAGCATGAGAATTGCTAAAAATAGGTAAGAATCTACTAAGCATGTTGCGAGGAATTCAAGTAATCTTCTCAGCTGATAACATTTTGATTTGGATTAAAAAGAACTCTTGCGTGTCAAGCTTGTGTGACCTTTATTGCTTTCATATCACATATTTCATTTTGGGCTATAAAAATGAACATAGATTTTCTTTTCAGCATCTTTGTTACACATAGTAAATAGGCCCTATGAACACTATTCGTGGCTCTTGAGAGAGTGGGTTTCCAATGAAACTCTTCTCAATGAAGGAACCCTTGTAGGTAGGGAGGATAGTGAGAGAGTCTCACGTTCTACTAGATTTGTGCATCTTCAGCTTCTGATTGATACATTCTCTCTTCGGAGAGGTTGATAGATCATGAGTGGTTGACATCATAGATCTTTGTGAGATAATCTTGGTCTTAGCATGTCAGATTAATCTGTCTGCTTTGTTTGGGTTAAAAGTGAAAAGGCTAGAGGATTATGCTCTACTCCCTCTTTGGGTAGTACCAAAAACTCAGATCCTTGAATTTGGAACCAGTCTCCATGTGGTATATTTTGTGAGTCACCTTTAGAGAGGGTTAACTATAGTGGACATTCCCTTAATTGGGTCAACCACGTTGACGGAACCTCAAGTGGTAATAGCCATTTTTGCCGTGGTAGTGACAACCGCTATTTAAATGTCCTTGTGGAAGAAATCTCCACAGGTGTGGTCTCTTGTTGGGCTATCAGATCTCCCTAGTAGATCCTGAAGATTAAGTTCTCAAACTGTGTCAAAACCCCAGTGCGCCTGGATTGGAGTTTGCCCTCTTGAGATCATAAAAGTTGCAGATTCAGACCATTACTAAAAACCCTAGTGAGGCCAAATTTTCATTTTTCTAGAAATATGTGCATTATTGCAAAACTTTTTGGAACATACACTATTAGCACTCCTAGGGATTAGCATAATTCAGTCACTTGATTGTTCATGCGTAGGGTTGCTTTGTCCCCTATTCATTATTTTCAGACGTGCTTGAAATCACTTGCTTATTGTTTTGTGTGCCTGTTTATCTATCTGGTTACTAAGAACGAATCAATCCGCTACAATCTTCAAATCTGGTTAGACAATTTTGTGAACAATCTGAAACTAAAAATCTGAACAATTGCAAAATCTGATGTCAAACACCTTTCTGGAGTCAACAGTCATTTTGTAAAGTCAAAAAGTCATATGACTTTTGGCTATTGTCATTTCAGAACCCCTAGATTATCGTATGGTATATGGTACATTATTGTATAAGTTTTGTTGCCAGTCAATTCAAAAACTCAAAATTCCTGCAATCAACTATCATGCAAGTTTGACAATTGTCGTACGAGTTTTTCAATTGTCATTTCATACTATACCCATTGTCGTACAAGCCTGTAGAAAGTCATTTGGAAATTTTGAAAAATTGTCAGAAAGTTGTCAGAACTGTCAGAGACCCAACTTTTCTAGCCTATTTCCAGAACCTGTCAATAAAATCACTGTATCAGGAATAAAGCAGTAATTAAATAGAATCCAATCATTTTCCTAAAGTGGCCTTTTGAATCTAATTTAGCCTTTTGTGTAATCAATTTGAGTCTTTATCATCTTGTGTCAAAACCTTGTCATAACTATCAATCTTTAATCAATCATCAAAATGACTAAGTGTTGTGAACTCGTGTTTGCTATCTTTTGGGAATCTACCCACACATCCATGGCACAGTCTCCTTCATTTATGTCTAATCTAAGCTTCAATCAATCAAACCTTGACAAGGTTGCATCATTTGATCCTCTTGAATCATATCTTTCTTCAGTTGTCTTCATCATATTCTTTTGTTTCACCCAAGGTTAATGGTGGAAACTAGAGCTTCATCTCATAAGAAATCTAGGGAAGTATCTCATACTTTACCTTTGACTCATATCCAAAGTCCAACTCTTGAGCAACTCTACAATTCTAGTCTTTACAAAGACAACAGTCTTGGCAATCTTCGATTAAAAATTGGTTACATTCCTCCTTCATCAACTCACAGAGGTAATCAACAAACTCCACATCAATCTATCCCAGGGAGAACTCCCACCATGTCTCAAGCAGGGACAAACTTTGGCTCTCAAAGAGCTCAATCTCAACATGGTGCAAATCAAGAACCCACACCTGAAGAAATTTCTCAATATCAAAATGATGATAACTTCAAACAAATGACGAAGCATTTCTTGAAAGAGGATAGAGAAGCATACTTTTTACAATTAGCTCATCAAGGAGCTAAAATTCCTCCCAAATTTAATGTTGAAGATATCATTACACATGAGGAAGAAACTCCACTCACAACTATGATGAAACAGATGCATGCCATGCAAGTCAAACTTAATAACCTTGAGAAAGAAAAGGAACCCAAGGATTTCTCCATGGAGGCCCTATGTCCTTTTCCATTTCACAAAGACTTGTACATGCCACCATTCCTAAAAAGAGTGGAGATGCCTAAATATGATAAGTATGATGGACATTCGGATCCTCAAGATCATGTCAGAGAATTCTGTACACAATCTATGGAGTTCATGCACGAACCAACCTATTTGATGCAAATGTTTCCTCGATCTCTGGGAGGAGTAGCCATTCATTGGTTCTCTAGATTGCCTTCTACTATCAAAACTTTTGAGGAGTTGATCAAATTTTTCTATCAGCAATACTCCTACAACATTCAACATTGAGTCACCATGATCGATATCTGTAATCTCAAGCAATATCTAGGTGAACCATTCTTGACATTTCTCAAAAGATGGAGGAAGAAATTCTCTCTATATGCTAGGCCTATTCTAGAAACTAAGAAACTGGAAATCTTCATCAATAATCTTATCCCAGAGATCAACTACCCTTTACAAATGCAAGATCATACATCTTTTGATAAGATGGTAGACAATGCAATCAAAATTGAAAAAGTACTTGTGAAAAAAGGATAAATCACACTTCAAAAGGACAAGTACGAATTAGGATCCAGTTCTAAAGAAAAAAACAAAAACTAGAACAAGAATAAAGGCATTGTCACAGATGGTGTTGTCAATACTATCCATGCCCCATTAAAGGCACCAGCTTTCAATCTAACTACCCTTTACAAATGCAAGATCATACATCTTTTGATAAGATGGTAGACAATGTGATCAAAATTGAAAAAGTACTTGTGAAAAAAGGAGAAATCACACTTCAAAAGGACAAGTACGAATTAGGATCCAGTTCTAAAGAAAAGAACAAAAATTGGAACAAGAATAAAGGCATTGTCACAGATGGTGTTGTCAATACTATTCATGCCCCATCAAAGGCACCAGCTTTCAATCTAACTATTAGCACCCAAGCCATCAAAGCTTTAGAGCAAAAAGTGCTCAAACCATCTCAAAAGAAGCCATAATACAAATCTTGGTCCTCTGATAATAAATGAAAGTTCACTCCTCTTGGAGAATCTTTTGAATCAACTATGAGAACTCTGCTAGCTAATAACATCATCTCCTTGCCTGAGATTCGATAATCTGATCCTGATCCTATACCAAAATGGTGGAGAGAGAATGAATTATGTGATTTCCATCAGGGTAAAGGTCATAAAACTAATCACTGCTTATGCTTGAAACATACTATTCAAGATCTTATTGATAAAGGAAACATCATGATTGACAATCATAAGAGCAATAATGATCATACAACATTCACAGAACCATTTCTGAAACATGGTTAAGAAGTTTCATCTTCTCAGCCTAATATGGGGGCAAAGGTCAATTATGCTTACCCTGGAAATAATGTTGTTATCAATATGGTTGAACCTTGTCTCTCTGAGCATCGCAATGTCATCACAATTGTGTGAAGAGATAGAGATCATACTTCAACTAATGCAGTGACTCGATCACAAGCTCAGGCACATCTGAATGCACAAATCCCAGATTCATCAAATGTCCCTAAGATGCCCTTCAATCTTTCTTATGCTTCCAAACAGAAGGTTGTTTCTAAATCCTCCAATCCTAAAGATATGAGACTAACATCTTATAGAATAATTGTTCAACAACTCCAACACACTAATGCAAAAATCTCCACGTTTGAGTTGCTTCGAATATCTCCAGCTCATAGAGCCATTCTAGACAAAGCTTTGCTCGGATCCAATGTTCCTGATGACCTTGATTTAGATAGGTTCCAGACTATGGTTGGCCATCTTACATCTCCACAATATATCTCCTTTTCAGAAGAAGACAACTCCTTGAGTCACCCACATAACCAGCCCTTGCATATAGAAGTCTTGATCCAGAACCGTAGAGTCAAACATGTGTTGATAGATGGGGGCGCTTGCCTAAACATTTGTTCTTACAGCTTGGTTACACAATTGAGATTTTCAAAATTGGCTATTGATCCTAGAAAGAAAATAACTATAAAAGCCTATGATGAACAAGAAAGATCTTCTAAAGGCACCATTGTCTTACCTATTAGAGCAGGTCCAGTTATCAGAGATACTATATGTCAAGTTCTTGATCTACCTTTGGCTTACAACATTCATCTAGGGAGACCATGGATACATGAGATGAAGGCTATTCCTTCTACATTCCACCAATGCTTGAAATTTCCTCATGAAGGAGTAGAGGTCACTATTCTAGCAGACATATCCACCACTTGCAATACATTGAAGGAAAGTGCAGATAAACTTGTGCCTAATAATAGAGAATCTTCCATTGAGCCAACTAAAGAAGCATCCGCATCTAAAATGGAAGATCTTGCAAAAGAGGTCAATATCAAAGAAAATGGTATGGGAGAATATACTATAGAGCTAGTCTTATCTTTGACATCTCTCCCTATCTCACCTAAGTCTTATGGATAATCTTTAAAACAGTCCAAACCAGACTCTAAAGAACCGCTTGAGGCATATAAAAAGAATTTTGTAGCAGAACAAGTCTCCAAGTAGGAATTTGAAGAGGATGAAGTTGTGCTTGCATGGCTATACAAAGAGGAACTTGACTCTCAAGTGGTTCAAACTAGTGACTCTACAGTATCCAAAATCCCTTCTAAGGCATATGGTCCAGGAGATAAATTAATAGCTAAGATGGGATATTCAGGCAAAGGACCTCTAGGAGTCAGAGGAGAAGGTCTTGTAACACCTATTTCACATACTGGTAGGGAAAACAGGGATACTGTTGGCTTAGGCTTTAAAAAGAAACCCTTCCACCTCAAAGGTAATTGTTCTCATGTTGTAGAGCAGATCGCACCAGGAGAACCTCTTCTTAAGAAGGAAGAAACTGAACCATCAGATAGTGATTCAGACAGCTCTTAACTTATCCCTTATGAGCATTTTCCTAAGGAAATCACAGATCTCCTTGAAGCTGAAGATGATCCAATCAAAAGAATTAATGTAGTAGAAACACAAGAACCTACTATCAATCAAGAGATAGTTACAACACAAGAACCAACTAATCTTGAAAACAATCAAGAAGAGGAAGGTGGTAGTTATTCTAAGATAGATTCTCATGAGTATGAATTCAAATCAGAATCTGAGGGTAACCCTTCTTGGGGTATTCATCCTAAATTTATTCATGTTCTTAGATTTCCTAGAGGCATGGATGAAGAATCTAATGACTATGAATGGGGAGCCATTCCAGAAGAAGATGAGCTTATTACAGAGAAACATGTTGATGTTATTCACCAATATGCACCTGAACCCAATGTAAGTCTAGAGCGAAATGATGAACCTATCAAGTCTGATCCACCTATGGCTGAAGTGGACTCCCACAATGACATTGAGCCTATTCACAAATTGAATGTCTTAAGTTGTAATATCACCTTTGAACTCGAGCATCGGGTTAGGACCAATGATGACAGATCCATATCTATAAACACTATCTCCCAATCTTTCCCCACTTTGACTATCCAATATCCAGACCTTATTGATCAAACCTCCACAAATCTGAGCCATGGTATTTATACCTTCCCGAATGACCATGCCCTTGCTTGCTACCTTAATGCAGTTGAGCCTATGAGTACTTCCATTAGTGAACCGAGTGTTAGCATGACAGAGTCTGACATCAAGTATCTTAGTCAGAAAAATAAGAATAAAAATAAAAAGAAAAGGAGTTCTGAGGGTGAAAACCACTTTGTGGTAGTCTCAGAACGTACAAAAGTAAAAATAAAAGACGTATCCAAAGGTGAAAACCTCTCTGAGGTGCCTAAGGATGAGATATTTGATGTCCTTCTGAGTCATTTATAGATAGATCCCCAGTTCTAATTGAGCCCACTCAATCCATCAATTTGGGAATAACAGAAGAACCACAGTTGATTCATGTGGCACAATCTTTATCAGAAGAAGAGAAGCAAAATTTTACAACATTCCTAATAGAAAAGAAGATCAATTTTGCATGGAAATATTCAGATATGCCAGGGTTGGATCCTAATCTTATAATGCATCATTTATCTATAGCTCCAAATGTCAAACCTGTTAAGAAAAAATTGAGGAAGATGCATCCTCATGTTGCACTCTTGGTAAAAGCTGAATTAGAGAAGCTCCTAAAAGCCGGATTCATCCAAGTTATTGATTATGCAGAATGGATCTCTAATATTGTACCTATTTCAAAACTAGATAAATCAATAAGAGTATGCACAAACTTTAGAGATGTAAATAGAGTGTGCCCTAAGGATGATTTTCCATTACCTAACATTGATATGATAGTGGACATGACTGCAGGCTTTGAGATGTATTCTTTAATGGATGGTTTTTCTGGGTATAATCAAATAAAAATTACTCCAGAGGATCAAGAGAAAATTGCTTTTACATGTGCATGGGGCACCTTCTGTTGGAATGTCATGCCATTTGGGCTTAAAAATGCCAGTGCTACATATCAAAGAGCCATGACATCTATTTTTCATGACATGATGCATAGGACTATGGAAGATTATGTTGATGATAGTTTAGCAAAATCTATGATTAGAGCTGAACATCTAAATGACTTGAGCAAAATACTAGACATAATGGAAAAATTTAGTCTCAGACTAAATCCTAAGAAGTGTGCTTTTGGTGTCACTTTTGGAAAGCTCTTAGGATACATAGTTTCAAAGAAGGGCATTGAAGTTGATCCAGCTAAAGTAAAGGCTATCATGGAAATGCAACCTCCAAAGAATATTAGTCAAATGAGGACATTGCAAGGAAGAGTCCAATCTATCAGAAGATTTATTGCACAGCTAGTAGACATATCACAACCTTTTACAAAAACATTACATAAAGGTGTGACCTTTGCATGGAATGAAGAATGTGAGAACAACTTTAATCATATCAAGAAGTATCTATCAAATCCTCCTATCTTGATGCCTCCTATTCTAGGGAAGCCTTTGATCTTATATGTCTCCGCAACAGATACATCACTAGGGACATTGCTAGCACAACATGATGAGAACAAAAAGGAAAGAGCTATATACTATATCAGTAGAACATTGGTTGCATATGAGAAGAACTATTCACTGATTGAGAAAGCTTGTCTAGCTGTGATCTTTGCATCATAGAAATTGAGACACTACATGTTAGCTCATACCACACAATTAGTAGCTAAGATTGATCCACTCAAGTACCTACTAAGCAAAGCTGCCCTCACAGGTAGATTAGCTAAATGGGTCATGCTCTTAAGTGAATTTGATATTGAATATGTGGAAAGAAAAGCTATTAAAGGACATGTTATTGTTGATCAATTAGCGGATGTACCTATGATTGATGATACACCAATGTAAATGGAATTTCTAGATTCCTTTATCATGACTCTTTCTTCTAGAGAATGGCAGTTATTCTTTGATGGCTCCTATACATAGAATGGATCAGGAGTATGCATATTGTTCATAACTCCTCAAGGATACTCAATCCCAAAAGCATTCAGATTAAAGTTCCCTTGCACAAACAATATTGTAGAATATGAAGCCCTTCTTAATGGCATGAAACTAGCAATTGAGTGGTGAGTAACAGAATTACACATTCACAGAGACTCACAACTTGTTATTCATCAAGTCAATGATGTGTACCAAACTAAAGATGAAAATCTCATTCCTTACAAGAAAATGGTAGATGATCTAAAGAAGTATTTCATATCTATCACATTTGAGCAAATACCTAGAACAGAGAATAAGGCTTCCGATGCAATGGCAACACTATCTACTTTATTACAGCAGCCTAAACATGAGCTACGCTACGAGTTCCTGGTAGAAGCACTATCTTATCCTGCATATGATTCCCTTGAAACCCGCATGATCTGCACTGTTGTTGGTCATGATTCATCTAGATACAAAAATCTATTTTCCTATCTCCAAGACCAAATCATTCCCGATACCTTCAACTATCATGAAAAGAGATACCTTATCCATAATGCCTCCCACCATGTCATCATTGGTCATGATCTGTACAAACAAGGTCTAGATTTTATGCTACTTAGATGTTTAGAATAGGAAGAGTCTCAACGTGCATTAGAGGAAGTCCATGATGGTATTTGTGGGTCACACTCGAATGGTTTAACACTAGCTCAAAAACTTATTAGGGATGGGTACTATTGGCCTGAAATGGAGAAAGAGTCTATCAAGTTTGCTAAGAACTGTCAAAAGTGCCAAGTGCATGGCAACTTAATTCATGCTCCAAAGAGAGATCTAATTCCCTTTACTACATAGTGGCCTTTTCACCAATGGGCTTTTGATCTTATAGGAGCTATACATCCACATTCTTCTAATAGACATACCCATATAATCACAGCTACAGATTATTTTACAAAATGGGTAGAAGCAGTCCCTTTGACACAAGCAACTGGAAAACAAATATCTATGTTCATATTGAACTATATCATATGCAGATATGGGATACCTCATTCCATAATCACAGATAATGGTGGACAATTCAAGAACAAAGATCTAGATGATTTATGTGCCAAATTCAAGATTACACAACATTGGTCATCTATCTACTATCCTCAAGGGAATGGACAAGCAGAGGCTTCTAATAAGAATCTATTGAAAATCTTGCACCGTATAGTTAATAAAATAGGAAGAGACTGACATCTCATGATCAATCCAGCTCTCTAGGCCTACAGAACAAGTATCAGAACACCCACTAGGGCTACACCTTTTGCTTTAGTTTATGGGTTTGAAGTGGTACTTCCTATTGAGGTTGAAATCCCATCACTAAGAATCAGAATGCATGGTCTAGTGACTGATGATGACTACAGAGTCTCTAGGTTGCAAGAACTTGAACTACTAGATGAGCATAGACAAGCAGCGTATGATCATCTCAGAGTATATCAGAAGAGAATGTCTAAAGGCTACAACAAGAAAGTCAGACACAGAGAATTTCAAGTTGGTGATCTAGTCTTGAGAGAGAATCCTAAAAATCAATCACATCGAGAACGCAAGGGGAAGTTTGAACCCAATTGGCTAGGTCCCTTTGTAATCACTGCTACTTTTGGCTTTGGTGCCTATCAACTCTCAATGAATGAAGGAGAATAGCTCTGAGAACCAATCAATGTTCTCCATCTGAAGAAATTCTATGCCTAAGGCATTCAGTCTATGGTAAAATGTTTTGAAAAAATATTAAAAATCTGAAAAAGTCCTAAAAAAATGAACATCTTGGTGAAAACCTAGCAATAGGCGCCTTGATGATTCACAAAAAAAGTAAAAAATATCATAAGTACAAAAAAACTTGAAAAAATGAAAAATACAAAAACATGAGAAAAAGAAAAAGTGCCTTGGTGAAAACCTGGAAACAGGCACCTTGGTAGCAAAAATAGAATCTCTGCCAAGATGGTGAAAACCTGGCAAACGGGCACCACTTGTTTCAAAATGCTCCATCTATCAGCGCAATCTTGGTCTTTCCCAACTTTCAGTCTTGCTTTAGTTTGTACAGATCTCCCGGTTTGTTTCTGCATTCCTATTTTCAATAAGTTGGTTTGTACACCAATCAACTCAAGCATCGGTATCCTATCAATGTTCAAACTTGGGGGCAATCAAAGTCATATCCTATGGCCTCCAATGTATCTTAGACGTATCATATCTAGTTAGATTCCTTTGAAGCTTCATTTGAGTCAGTCAGTCAGTCTTGTCTCCAGAAAGGATTTTGCATCTACAACAACACAATCAAACATCAGCACAAACTAAAAACAATCTATGCTTTTTACATGCTTTTATCTCCTTGTATGCTTATTGATTCACATTGAGATTTTTGCATATTATGTCCTTTGAGCTCTTCGATGATGTCCTTTACAGGATTTAGAGAGTAATGACTGGGGGCATAATCTTTTCTTTGTTTTCTGCTTGTATGTGAAAATCTAACAACTTTGAAAATTTTGGATTGAAATGGTGTCCGACTGTAAGAGCCTCTATCTCGAATTGGATGGCCATGCGTACCTCAATCATTGATACCCAAAAAATTCAAGGAAGTTTGATCTAACTATTGTCTTTTTGAGTGAGTTCTTTTTCCTATTGTGAAACGTGATCTTACCTAAGGATGTGAACGATAAAGGGTCACTACGGGTAATTCACATTAGATTTAGAATGATCTCTTGACTGCTTGATGTGTTTGTAACGCAAGGCATATTCAAGTCATCATGACGTTTATATTTTGATGCTTATACAAATTGCTATATCAAAATGGACATGATATTCAGGTCATCCTAGCGTTTATGCCTTGGTGCTTATATCTAATCCGACATTCCCAAAACAAAATCAATATTCATATATTCATGGTTTCCTAACCAATGGGTGTTGTATTGATTCCTGCGCATACAAATCAATATTCATATGTCTATAGTTTCATAACTAGTGGGCATTGTATTGATTTATCTGGTTACCTAAAAATTCAATCATGACAACGACCGACACATGCTCAGTGACTAGGTCCTAGGTCTTAGGTTGCATTTTACTTTGCTTGTTTCTTTGCATTTTGCATGTTTGCATGATCTCACAAATGGCTACACAACTTCAATGCTTAAATGATTCTTCAATCACATCTTCAAATCTAACAAGATTTGAATCTTATATGAAGGTCCATCCAATGAAATAGCAAGTAGAATCCTTTTTCGGGATCAAAATTGAAATCTGAGATCATTCATATTATTAACTACTTGCATAATTGACCTTTTAATCATCACAAAAATCTAGAATTCAACTTAACTGATTATCTTACATCAAACTATCAAAATTTCAACTTGGTCAACTATGGTCAACTCATATTTTAACCTAGTCAAACTTGGTCTACATGACCTCCAAACAATGCAAAATGCATTTTTGAACGTGAATAACCACTTCTCAAATCAATTAACATGCTTCTAAACCATTCAATGCTGACTTTTTTTGTCAGATTTCAATTTTAATCCCGAAGGGGGCATGGTATTGCACATCATTCAAAGTCTGTCAATCTATTTTTGTCAATCATATCTTTCCTTAGTAATCAAGACAACAACCACATCTAGTTACTAATTCATCAAAAAGACGTCATCGATCAGGGCAAATCTATCATCTCTCGGGGCATATCAGATTCATCAAGATCCATATCAATCTGGTATTCTCCTAATCTTGTAAATTGTATCAATTTTTGCAACTATCGGTTCAATTGTGTTATTTCCTTGGTTCTTCAGAAACTGAAGGGTTCAGATGTGATACCAATTTGATTCTTATCGACAATCAGGTTTGGAATCTGTCACTCACTTCTTCGTAATCATAAGGTTCAGAATTAGGCATTTTGACACTTTTTCGCAATCATCGGTTCATTTGTTGTTATAGTTAACATTATCTTTGGTCATTCATGACCTATTATCTTCATATTAATTTCAATCAGTTTCTGGTTCATATCAATTTCAATTTCAAACATCAGTTTCAACATCATACATAGACTGTCTTTGAACCACTGCGCTTCGCACATCAATTCAAAGAGGGGCAAAATGTAATACCCCAAAAATGGGCTATAAGTTCATTAACCTCCTATATCAACATATCAAATGAAATCAACATCGAAGTCCTAACCTAAGGCACATCTGAACATCATCGAATCCTAATTGATCATCTCAAATTCTGCATCGGAGAATATTCCTAGTAATATTCCTAATCATCTTAATTATCTTTAATTTAATAATTATTTGGCGATAAATCCTATTTATCGTCAAGTTTGATTAATTGAATATTCTGAATATTTAATTAATTAGATTTAATACTGCCACTTAATTATTTAATTGAATTTAATTATATTTATTCCTAATTATTATTATTTAAATTTGACAATAAATCAAAATTTCTATCATTAATTGATTAAATTCTTATTTAATTAATTAAAGCAAGTTGTCATATTTAATGATATTATTTTGGAATAAAAGTTTGATTTAATAATTAATTAACCCATAAATCAATTGTTTTATTTTAAAATCAGTTAAGTTGAGAATAAATCACTTTATTTATTTATTTAATTCATAATTATTATGCACATTCAAAAAGCAGTTAAACTTGAAATCAGAAAATCAATTCAAGTTGTTTTAAAAATAAACTCAACTCTGATTTGAGTTAAAAAGCTGTTTTTGCATGCTTTTGCATGCTTTTGTGAATTAATTATCTTTTATTCTTTGATAACTCAAAAATCAACTTGAGTTTATTTGAGTGATTTATGGCTTTTTCCATGCATCCCCAAAGCCCTGGATTTCTATAAAATCAAGGCTCAGCTCTTCAATCTCATATCTCAGAATTTACAAACTTATGCTGGCGAATTGGTATCTGAAGAATTGAAGCCTCTTTGTGAATCAACAACTTTGTGAGATCATTCATATTTTAGCATATCATTGTTAGATTAATTGTATTGCATATCCGTTTTTCACATAGATTAGATTTCATATCAGATTTCTCATATTATTGCATCTAAAATCCATAAAAAAATAGATTAATTTGCATCTAATTCATATCTAGATTCTGCATTCAAATCCTTCGTTTAGGTGTTGTCAAGGTCACTAATCTCGGTCCAATCTGAGAATACATACTCACATCTATTAGAAGGCAGTAAATCGCCTGGTTAGATTAGTTTTCAATTACTTGCACGATTTTGATTTTTAAGCTAACCTCTAATGTTTTATTGAAGTGTTGTGTCTATAGCTAGATATTGATAGGGCGGGTAGATGGTAGAGGAAATGGACTAGGGGAAGGAGAATGAGGACTTATGAAAAATATGGGATGAAAGTAGTAGAGCAGTATGGAAGGATTGAGGAATAATGGATGGAAGGATGGGAAACTTGTACATAAATGGATGGGAGAGATGAAAAGATCACCATCGGCACACACCTTGAAGGGTGGTGGAGAGGAGGAGATTTTGGAGGAGATAGAGGAAAAAAAGGTGGATTTGGGATATAAGGACCCAAAATAGATGAAGGATGTAATGGAGTTCGAAAGTAGAGGATTTTTAGAGAGATGAGTTAGGAGGAAGCTTTTGGATTAGCAAAGTTGGATGCCAATTTGGATTTTTAATTGAGATGCATTTTGGAATTGAGTAACTCTAGAATCCACATGATTTTTCATTTTTCATTTTGAGGCCTTTGTGGCCATTTGAACTTTTCATCCTTTTGGATCATATTTTTCTTTTCTTGGACATGTCTTTTAGACAGGACATGTTGATCCTTCTATTGTTTTTTGTGTGGATTGTTGGCTTGATGCATCTTTTTTTTTTGTTTTTTTGACTTTGGCATCCAACTTGCTTCCATTAGCCATGGTATGTGTGCATCAGGATGAATGGTTTAAAGAGTTTATGGAGGGAATTGAAAAGGATGAATGTTTGAAGGAATTCAAGGATGTGTGCCTTTGTGGATATCTCTTAGGGATGTGAGGGGAACTTGGATATGGAGGATGGATGTATATAAGGACCTAAAATGGATGGAGGGGATGAAGGATTAGGTTTGGGAACATAAGGACCCAAAATGGATGTGTTTGAGGAAGGGAGGGAATTTGGGATAGAGGGGCCCAAAATGGATTTGGAGGGTGGGGGGATGGAGATTTGGACATAAGGGCCCAAAATGGACTTAGAATATGAGTGATGGGAATATGGAAGTTTAGATTTAGATGGAGAAACTTGGGATTTGGAAGGAGTAGATGGGGTACCAACATATTGATACATTCATTCTTCAATGGGATACTTAGTATTTGCAACACAAGATGCGAGTCCAGGTGTATGGGGTTAATGAATGGATTGGATAGGTGGAATAGGATTTTGTGGAGGATTAGGATCATGAGGTGGATTATGGGAGATGATAGGATCTTGGGATGGATTAGGAGGGAAGATAAGATCTTGAGATGGTTGAGGATCATGACATGGAGATGATGGGGAACTTTGACCTTGACTTTGGAAAGAATTAGGTGGCAGAGTAGAAGGAATAATGGGATCTTGAGAGGGAAGAAGATCATAGAATATAATGGAGGGGAGGGAATCATGAGATGGAGTGATTTGATCTTGACAGGGAGCAGAATTAGTGGATAGGAGAGAAGGAATATCTGAATGAAGTGGAGGATAAGTGGATGTTAAGGCTTGAGATGGAAGGGGATCATGGGATGGGGTAGAGGGGATGGTTTCATGAGACAGAGGGGAGTCATTAATAGATGGGGTAATAGGGATGTCTTTATGTTGATTAGGAATTGGATCATGAAGTGGATTAATAGGGATAAATGGATCTTGAGATGGATTGGAAGCATGGGATGGAGAGATTCTAAGATCTAGAGGATGAGAAGAATCCATGGTAGCATGATTTAGAACAAGGTCTTGACATGTTTGGACTTGGGAGGGTGATGGGATGGAGGAGATGGAAGCTTGAACTTGAGTGGATGGAGGTAGGAAGAACTCATGAGACTTAGAATATTTAAGTGTGTCTTGACTTGGATGAAAATATGGTGAGTGCATGGCTTGTGGAGATTGGGTAGCTTGATTTAGGGGTGGAGATCTATACTTCTCTGTTATCTCATCGATCCATGCAAAGAAAAGCATGGTTTTGGATGAGAGATGGGGATTATGGATTTGGGTAAATGTGGGAGGATGAGATGGATTTCCCTTGTCAAAGTTAGAGGAAAGAGAAAAAATGTGAGATGTATTGAGATTGGATATGGCATGTTGAGGTGGAATAGATGGGTATATGAGATTGTATCAGTATGTGGGAGTTGGATTGTTTTGGTGAGTGTGCGAGTTAGATGAATGTGAGATTGGATTTATGTGAAGCCAATCTTTATCCATGATGTTGGAATGAAGGTTTGGATTTGGATGAGAAGAAGATGTGGATGAAGATTTGAATTAGGAGTAGATGAAGTGACATGTTTGAGGATGGATGAAATATGAACTTAGGACTAGGAGTAAGTTTGGACTTTGTTTTTTATTTGAGAGGGCAGGGCCTCAAGAACTGTGATTTGATTTGATTGATTGATTGTGAGGGCAGGGCCTCAAGGATTTGAATGATTGGATTATGGATTTGATTGATTATGAGGGAAGGACCTCAAGGATTTGATTGATTGATTAAGAGGGTAGGGACTCAAAGATTAGAGTTGATTGGATTATGGATTTGATTGATTGTGAGGGCAGGGCCTCAAGGGTTTGATTGATTTGATTTGATTTGATTTTGGATTTGAAGGTTTGAGACAAACCTAGGTGGAACAATACCCTATGATGGTGCAAACAAAGGATTGATTTGGATGTGATCTTCTTCTACTTGGAGATGCACTTGTGATCACAAGCAAAATAGGGTGGGATTAATGGAATTAGTTACTTGAGATAGACTGACGTTCTCAAAGAAATAATTCAATTATATGTGTTTGCTAATGATGAGGGTCTATGTAACACTTTTGATTAAAATATTTCAACCTAAGATTGATTAAGGAATGAAAGATGAGATTTGATTTGATTAGTCTTGATTATGCTTGGATATGGGTCAATCAAGACAAGATTTGAATAAAGTCCAAATGATGATTTTGCTCCTAAGTTCAAAGTAAAAGATTTGATGAAAATTTGGATAAGAAGATGATGTGGATATAGATTGGAATTAAGAATGAAAGAAATTTAGAAGATAAATGAGGGATATTTGGAGGAATTGAATAGGTTGAATTAGGATTTGATTGGAATGATAGAAGATTGACAAGGTGATTATATTAGAAAGGTAATGATGTGATTAGATTAGAAGGAAAATGAATGATGAAATTGGATTAAGAAAGTAGATGTGATTTACGAAGGATTACCAAGATGAAGATTATGACTTTGATTGAATGATTAAGAAGAGGATAAATATGATTTAGAAGGATGATTAGATTAGAAGAATGATTAGAATGATTAATAAGAATGATAAAGTTGACTTAGAAGAATTTATTAGGAGGATTAGAATATAATAGGAAGGACTTGGAAGAAGTGATTAGGATGATATAGAAGAAGTGATTAGGAGTGATTAGGATGATATAGAAGAAGTGATTAGAATGATTAGAATAGAATAGGAATGACTTGGAAGAATTGATTAGGATGCTTAGGAATAGAATATGAATGAATTGGAAGAATTGATTAGGATGCTTAAGATGATTAAGAGATGAAGAGGAAGAATGATTAGGATATGGAGGAATGTTTAAGGATGTAAAGGAAAGATTTGGATGATTGAATTGGATTAAAAAGATGACTAAGGATGTTAAGGATGATGACTAGAATGATTAGAATAGAGAAATGAATAAGATTATTAGGAGAGATTGAAGGAATGATTTGGAATGATTAAGAAGGTGATTAGGATAAAAAGTATGGAGAAGGTGATGAAGTTGATAGATGGAAGAAGTGATGTGGAGATGATGTGGAAAGCTTGACTAGAGACAACTAACTTAACAAAATGTTTTTGTTGTTTTTGAAATTATTTTTTGATTTTTTTTTCAGTTTTGTAATGTTTTTGGGTTTTCAAACTTTATATATTTTTTTGGATTTTGAAATTTTTTATGTTTTTGGATTTTGAAAGTTTATGTTTGTTTTTGGATTTTTGAAATTTTATGATTGTTTTTAGATTTTTTATTTTAAAATGCAAAGTAAACAAATGAAATTATACACAAGAACAATTGCTAAGGATTAATTCAGATGGTGTGTCCCCTTTTGGCTGCAAATGGGGAAGGTTTTAAACATTCAAGCACATCAAACACACCAACAATCCTATTGAGCCTTCAACTAGGATATACAAGCTCAACTAGGGGATGCCCTCGATATACACAAGGTACATGAGGCCCAAATCCGTAGATGAAAGATAATAATGTCACACAACTGGGAGGAGACGATAATCCAAATCTCCACCTTCACTTCCCAAAGGTATAAAGTTCTTTGGGGCTTAGCCAAGAGTGACAAGATTCTACTTCCAAGAGAGGTGTCTTTGGATTCACCTCCCACTATTTATACTTTGTTGGAACACGGGAGTTGAGGTCATCCCTTGAGGTGATCAAATCCCCAAGCAAACCTCCTAAAAATAAAATAAGACCGTGCATTTCTTGTGAACTCTAGATCACCTGAAGGCACGAGAGGAGAGAATACGTACGTGGCCTTGGGCTTTAAAAGACACTTGTTCTTTTTAATTCCAAACCCAAATGTGAAAGGTTTATTTTAAGCCCAATTTGAAAATATATGGAAAACACTTCAAATAGATAGTATAATGCTAAAAAATAATTGCAAAATCAGATTCCTTGCATTTTTCTGATGAAATTTAAAATTTTTTTTGCTGAAACATAATTTTTAATGCCCAAGTTATGAGTGTTTGAAGTTTGCAAAGAAGGGTCAACTTGGAATATGTGCACCTAATTTTTTGGATTAAATCTGAATCATCTTTCTAACAATTTTCAAATCGTCCAAAATGGAGCTTGTATGTGGAAGTTATAAGCATTTTCGTGAAGTTGTCTCTTTATGAAAAACAAATTGTAATCAAACAGAGACGCCTGTGTACAGGCATAGATGCCTGTTTCCAGGCAAAGACGCATGTCTTTTAGAGACACCTATTTCTAGCCAGAGATGCTTGTCTTAATATGTCAGAAAACTTTACTTAATCAACTTAAAAAAGACAACACAAAGGAAACTCCCTTTTCTAGCAGAGACACCTATGTGTATGCAGAGACACCTATCTGCACAAAAACAAAGCTTTTATTAGTTTTATGTTCTTTTATGCACTTGCAGATAACATAAGGTGTTTCACTAATGATTATAAGCCTTTAAGTGATTAAAACATGTAAATTTTAGTATCTAAAACAAATTAAAGTGGAAGAAACCCCCTTTATGGCGGAGACACCTATTTACAGGTAGAGACACTTGCTGACACACAGAGATGCCTGCCTACAAGAGGAGGCACTTGTTGATAGGTAGGGACACCTATGTAGCAGAGACACCTGTTACCTGGTAGAGATGGCTCTGGACGAGTGGAGATGGATGTCTAGAAACTTTATGGGGAACTCTCTGAAATCAAGAAAATTGTTAGAAAAATGGGATTGTGGGTCCCATTGGGCGTGCCAAAATGTATTGCATAAAAATGTAATTAAGAACAAACTTAAATAAACTAAGTTTATCCTAACATATTCATGCAAACCTCAAAATACTATGGAAATAAGCATGTAAACATGAAGAGATAAACTAATAAACTAGTTTAACCTACTCAACACAAATGCAAACCTCCAAAATGACTAAGTGTTGATTGATTTGTTGAAGAGGGTATGTGGTTGCTCACAAATTCCACAGCATGTCAATGTGTAAAAAAGGCTTTTTGAATGAGAAGAAAAGCTCTCAATTTATAAGAATTTGAGGGAAATGGATGGTTGAGATTGAAAGTTGGATGAAGGGCTAGGATTATTTAGGATCAATGAGGTGTCCATGAGGTGGAGGCCAAGTAGATGCCATGTAGATGACATGTGGATTAGGGTTTGACCATTCAAAGGGGGAAATATTCTCACACATGTGTGAGAAACTTTTGAAAGTGACATGTCCATGACAAATTGTAAGAGGGTGTAAGAGAGCCAAAGTTTCTCACACATGTGTGAGCAACTTGAGAAAGTGATGGCTCAATGACAAAGGTCAAGGGTTGTAAGAGGATGGGAGAACCAAGGTTGCTCACACATGTGTGAGCAACTTTGGAAATAATGACATGTCAATGACATGGGTCAAAAGGTGGAAGAGAAGGGGAGAACTAAGACTTTGGAAAGTGACATGTCACTAACATGTGGGAGACAAGTGTGTAAGGGTTTGTAAGAGTGTGTAAGAGTCACATGTGACTTGTGTTTTGATTAGGATTTCTTAATCCTTAGATTAAGGTTGTGCAAATGATTAAGATGGGATTAGGTTAGGGAAGTGAGGTTAGGTGAGGGTTAAGGTTAGGAGCCATGTGATCGAATAGAATTAAATTCAATATTTAATTCCAAGTGGGATAAGAAGAGATTAATTAAGTAAACAAGATCATTTACTTAATTAAATGGAGGATTAGGATGAGGGGAATGGGATTAAATAAATGTAAATTTATTTAATCAAGGATAAGGGATAAAGAGGAGTATAATTAAATAAATGTGAATTTATTTAATTAAGGTAGAATAAGGCTAAAATTAAATAAATAATAAATATTTATTTAATTGGCTAGGATAAGGGTAATTGTTAGGACAATTTTAGGTGTCTACAGTCATCACAAAAAATAGATAATAAAAATGCAAGGATGCAGCAGTAATGCCCTAGTGTTAAACATGGGTGCTCAAATATCCAAAGAAGTAAAATACAACATTGAGCATTATAATGTCATGTCAATAACAAAATCAAGTCAAGAAATGATATATAAAGAAGGAAGAAATAGTCACAAGCCTGTGGCCTTGGGAAATCAAGTACAATAAATAATCATCAATGGAAGCAAATAATGATGTCCTAGCCTGATAGTCAATCATGCAACGAATTGAAAACAAGTAATAGTTAATCATTGATGCCCTAGGTGGAGGTAATGATAATGATGCTTTGAGCTCACATAAAGCAAGTGTAATTATCAAAGAGCCAAATAAATTCCCACATCTTCTTTTGTACACTTTCCATCATCAAAGATCCATCCATAAAGCTCGGTCCAGAAGAAGAAACATCCCAAATACAATAGCAGTGGTAGCATAATCAAAACTGAGCCCTCTTTGAGACCAAAATAGCATGAAATAATAGAGTTCAAGCTTATATCTTCGAGCATGTTTAGGGGATATAGCATAAATTTTAAAATTCCAACCTTGCTCTAGCATAGGGATGAAAGGAAGATGAAGTCGTTTCCCTAATATTAACATATATGTTGAAACGCTTGTATATATATGTGAAGCATATGTATATATATGTTGAAAACTTGTATACACTCTATAAAGAAAGGAGTGAAAAATAAAACATATGGGCTCACACAAGCCATGACCATAGCCAACTCCTAGAAAGATAAGGTTGAATACAAAAATACATGAGTAAATGAGCATAAACAACAGGGTACCAGACATTTCCTGAAGAGATGATGGAAGGATGACCAGGGTGTGAATCTAGTGTGCTCCTACTTGATCCAGAACCTGTAAGAAGGAAATAAATGGGGTTAGATCCAAGGGATCTAAGAAATGCATGATATCCTATTACATATCCTCATCTACAATCATGCCTGTGCATAATCAAGCCATGCATTTCTAGAAGGAAATCATGCTACAAGACATGTGTACTCATAAAGATGCTACAAGAGGAAGAAGATACCATCATGGAAAACATCAAGTGGACATACATAAGTCACAGTGGTGCAAGAGCGTGGTAAATACTATGGATGCATCATCCAAACAATGCAACAATGACATCAAATGCTGGTGTTTCATTTGATGTTACTATGAAATCATTTCCAAATGAGGCATCCACAACAATAACTCAGAACATGTCATAAGGCCATGGTGTTCCAATACAAGGTGATGCAGTCATAATCAAACATGCATTTTTATTATATGCTTGTTGTGATGACCTAGGGCATCAATGATTAACTATTACTTGTTTTCAATTCATCGCATGATTGACTATTGGGCTAGGGTATCATTATTTTCTTCCATTGATGATTATTTACTGTACTTGATTGCTCAAGGTCGTGGGCCTATGACTGTTTCTTCCTTCTATATATATCATTGCTTGATTTTTGCTTATTGACACAACACTATAATGCTCACTACTGTATTTTACTTGTTTGGATATTTGAGGACCCATGTTTAACACTAGGGCATTATTGTTGGATCCTTGCATTTTTATTTACTATTGGATCTCATGAAGCTAGGGCATTATGGATTTACTAATTGCATGATCATTTGGTGGCATGCTTACTATTTGACTATTCCTTCTTGGATCACTGTCTTGAAGATCTTCCAAGGCTTGTGCTTGCATCACTGTTGGTATTTCTAAATTTGGACATATGTGATGATGCTTTTGTATATCATTTTGACGATGTCTCTTGATTGAATGAAATTGTCTATTTTTTGTTGAAGAAATTCTGTAGGAAATCACAACATACAAAATATGACAACTTCTAAGAAGGTCCACACTTCTTCTAATGTCAAGACAATCACCATCAAC
The DNA here is from genome assembly GCA_027943335.1 of Chamaecyparis obtusa. Lineage (NCBI taxonomy): Eukaryota > Viridiplantae > Streptophyta > Pinopsida > Cupressales > Cupressaceae > Chamaecyparis > Chamaecyparis obtusa. Next base: position 195,466 of record BSBK01006028.1, on the reverse strand, counting down.
ACAACACATTCCTTTCCTACTATAGTATCGATCCCCAAATTGCTAATGTTGATTGTAAAAAGGAATGTCATCCTTTTATGTAAAGACACAACAATCAATACTTCCTAACATGACCCTTATTGGCTGTGATATGCAATCACAAATAATTAATAGGCCTTGCAAACTATCTCTGAGATTAATTGTTGATTACCACGTAAGTCCACTACACAAATTGGTCACCAATTTTAGCACAATCAATGTCCTTGAGATAAGCCACCCACAAGCATAATTCACTGGCAATTATTCACCAATTCAAAGTGCAGAGTCTTGGTAGGATTCAAAATCCTACAATATCAAAATTTATGAAACCCTTGGTTTCCAACAACACAATCTCCAAAGTCACAAAATATCAAATGAATAATAGAATGAATCCATTTCTTCCTTTGAAGGTATTTATAAATCTCCAAAAAATAATTGAGCTTGAAGCTTGAAGCTTACACCCCATATAATTTATTATATGAGCCTTTCTTGCAAGTTTAAAATATAATATTTTATTATATTTCCCTCTATTCCTTCTCATGTAAATATGAAGCCTATAATGAAATCCTATGATACATTTAGTGATGATGAAATGAGAGTAGTTGAGGAGGTAGTAATCATATACTTGTATTTTTTCAAGATAGATCTCATATATATAGAGATAACACAAAGTCTCTATAATATTCTGGATGCAAGGAAATCATACAAAATTAAAGAAGATAAGAAGATAAGGGAGAAAGTGCTAATTGATCTCTATTCGGTCATTGCAAATGAAGAAGTGAAGAAAATTCTCAAGGATATAGAGAAGGAATTCTATAATAAGCATATAATGAGAAAATTCATGTTGGTCAAGTTGAAGGATTTATATGATGAAACTGAAAAGATATTGCAGGCGTATCTTGAGAATAACCAATATGAAGTCTTTCTGAAAGGTGATGATGCAAGCACTTAAACACCTAAAATTGGCATGCCAACTAATGATATTCCTCAAGATAAGTAGGTGGAACAATATAAAGTAGTGACACAAGGTAAAACTAGTGATGCACATGTCACACAAACAAGAACAAGTATAATGGGGGTTACAAAAACAAAGGATAGTGGTGTGTAGGTATAATGAGCCTCTGTAAGTGTTCCACAAGTTGCAAAAGTCACACTTATAGAAATAGATAATGTGGATGTACCTAAGATTATAATGGAAGAGATTATTGATGATGATGAAATAAATACTCCAAAAGATATAACTAATCAAATTGATAGTACAATAGAGAACCCTGAGGAAAAGACAAGGAAAGAATTAGAGAAGGAAAATGATCGAATGGAAGAGAAAGAATAGGAAGTAGATAACAAGGAGGATAAAGAGAAGGAGATAGAGAAGGAAAAGGAAGTAGATATAGAAAAGGAGAAGGAAGCATAAGGTGAGGAAAGGAATGAGAAATAGCCTGAAAGGAGTGAATAGGTAGAGGATATCTAACCTCTAAAAACAATGATGCCTTTGATAATAGAAGATCCAAATACCCAAATTGATAGAAAGGTTGACATTGTTGGAAAGGGAAAAGGAGTTATGGAAGCAAGCGACATTGGAAAATTAGTGAGGAGATATGTAAATATTGAAAGAATGGATGATGATATACATATTCCTAAAGGGCTAGTTGATTTATCTATACTTTTCCCCCTACAAAAGCTAAATTTTTCTCAAGTTGTTGAATTAGAAGAAATAGAAGAAATGGAGAGGAACTACCTCTAAGAGAGAAATTTGATGGAGGAGGCATGTAAAATGCTTGATAAGTTAGTAAAAACATTTGTAAGAGATGTTGCAACAAGTCCCTCCAACACCATCAAGAACCTAAATGGCATGGTAAGATCACAATTTGAATCATTTAAAAAACCTACAAAACTTAAGCTGAGAAGAGAAATTGGTGATAGAAGATTAAATGAGCTAAATAATACATTAGCTTATGATAGAGTATTGTTGGAAATAAGTGTCAAAAATATTCAAGCTTCTCTAAATGAAGGTGGTAACAATTATAAGTCCTTGTGTTGAGTGTATCTAAATTTACTGATGATATTGCAAAGAAGATTAAGGATTGTGTGTATAGGATAGAGAAAATTGCTCACTCATTTGATCCTTTAGTTGCTTCAACATATGATTTAGAAGGTCAATCCATTCCTCTACTTGAACATATAGAGAATTTGGAGAAATAAAGGAGCAAAATTAATGGAAAGGTAAAGGAGTTAAGAAGTTTGATAGCACCGAGCTTTGTGGATGGATCTTTGATGATGGAAAGTATACAAAAGAAAAGTTAGGTGTTTATTTGGCTCTGTGATCATTCTATTTACTTCATGTGAGCTCAAAGCATAATTATCATTACCTCCACCTAGGGCATCAGTGATTAACTATTACTTGTTTTCAATTAATCACATGATTGAATATTGGGCTAGGGCATCATTATTTTATTCCATTGATGATTATTTACTGTACTTGATTGATCAAGGTTGTGGGCCTACGACTATTTATTCCTTCTATATATATCATTTCTTGATTTGATTTGGTTATTGACACAACATTATAATGCTCACTGCTGGTTATGATCATGCAATTAGTAAATCCATAATGCCCTAGCTTCATGAGATATGAAGATCATAAGTACAAGTGCATTCAAATGGGCATAATGAAGTAACAGTGATAATGATAAAACAACAAATCTGGGCTCACATGGGCCATGAGCACAGCCAAATCCTAGAAAGATAAGGTTGAATACAAACATACATGAGTAAATGAGCATAAATGATAGGGTACCAAACATTGCTTGAAGAGATGATGGAAGAATGACCAGGGTGTGAATCCAGTGTGCTCCTACTTGATCTAGAACCTACAAGAAGGAAAGAAATGGGGTTAGATCCAAGGGATCTAAGGAATGCATGATATCCTATTACATATCCTCATCTACAGTCATGCATGTGCATAATCAAGCCATACCTAGTCAATCATGTGATGAATTGAAAAAAAGTAATAGTTAATCATTGATGTCCTAGGTCATCACATCAAGAAGTAAATAAAAATACAAGGATCCAACAATAATGCCCTAGTTTTAAACATGGGTCCTCAAAGATCCAAACAAGTAAAATACAATAGTGAGCATTATAATGTTGTGTCAATAACCACGAGTACATGAGTAAATGAGCATAAACAATAGGGTACCAGACATTGCCTAAAGAGATGATGAAAGGATGACTAGGGTGTGATTCTAGTGTGCTCCTACTTGATCCAGAACCTACAAGAAGGAAATAAATGGGGTTAGATCTAAGGGATCTAAGAAATGCATGATATCCTATTACATATCCTCATCTAGTCATTCATGTGCATAATCAAGCCATACATAGTCAATCATGCGATATATTGAAAACAAGTAATAGTTAATCATTGATGTCCTAGGTCATCACAACAAGAAGTAAATAAAAATGCAAGGATCCAACAATAATGCCCTAGTGTTAAACACGGGTCCTCAAAGATCCAAACAAGTAAAATATAGTAGTGAGCATTATAATGTTGTGTCAATAACCAAATCAAATCAAGCAATGGTATATATAGAAGGAAGAAACAGTCATAGGTCCATGGCCTTGAGCAATCAAGTACAATAAATAATCATCAATGGAAGAAAATAATTATGTCGTAGCCTGATAGTCAATCATGCGATGAATTGAAAACAAGTAAGAGTTAATAATTGATGCCCTAGGTCATCACAACAAGTAGTAAATAAAAATGCAAGGATCCAACAATAATGCGCTAGTGTTAAACACAGGTCCTCAAAGATCCAAACAAGAAAAATACAGTAGTTAGAATTATAATGTTGTGTTAATAACCAAATCAAATCAAGCAATGGTATATACAGAAGAAAGAAACAGTCATAGGCCTGTAGCCTTGAGAAATCAAGTACAGTAAATAATCATCAATGGAAGCAAATAATGACTCCCTAGCCTGATAGTCAATCATGCGATGAATTGAAAACAAGTAATAGTTAATCATTGATTCCTTAGGTCATCACAATAAGAAGATAATAAAAATGCAAGGATCCAACAATAATGCCCTAGTGTTAAACATGAGTCCTCAAAGATCTAAACAAGTAAAATAAAATAGTGAGCATTATAATGTTGTGTCAATAACCAAATCAAATCAAGAAATGATATATACAAAAGGAAGAAACAATCACAAGCTTGTGGCTTGGACCAATCAAGTACAGTAAATAATCATCAATAGAAGAAAATAATGATGCCCTAGCCCGATAGTCAATCATGCAATGAATTGAAACAAGTAATAAATAATCATTGATGCCCTAGGTCATCACAACAAGCAGTAAATAAAAATGCAAGGATCCAACAATAATGCCCTAGTGTTAAACACAGGTCCTAAAAGATCCAAACAAGTAAAATACAACAGTGAGCATTATAATGTTTTGTCAATAACCAAATCAAATCAAGCAATGATATATACAGAAGGAAGAAATAGTCACATGCCCGTGGCCTTGAGAAATCATGTACAATAAATAATAATCAATGGAAGCAAATAATGATGCCCTAGCCCGATAGTCAATCATGCGATGAATTGAAAACAAGTAATAGTTAATCATTGATGACCTAGGTCATCACAACAAGAAGATAATAAAAATGCAAGGATCCAACAATAATGCCCTAGTGTTAAACATGGGTCCTCAAAGATCCAAACAAGTAAAATACAACAATGAGCATTATAATGTTGTGTCAATAACCAAATCAAATCAAGAAATGACATATACAGAAGGAAGAAACAGTCACAGGCCTACGGCCTTGAGCAATCAAGTACGGTAAATAATCATCAATGGAAGCAAATAATGATGCCCTAGCTTGATAGTAAATCATGCGATGAATATAAAACAAATAATAGTTAATCATGGATGCCCTAGGTCATCACAACAAGCAGATAATAAAAATGCAAGGATCCAACAATAATGCCCTAGTGTTAAACATAGGTCCTCAAAGATCTAAATAAGTAAAATACAACAATGAGCATTATAATGTTGTGTCAATAACCAAATCAAATCAAGCAATGATATATACAGAAGGAAGAAATAGTCACAAGCCCGCAGCCTTGAGCAATCTAGTACAGTAAATAATCATCAGTGGAAGAAAATAATGATGCCCTAGCCTGATAGTCAATCTTGCGATGAATTGAAAACAAGTAAATAATCATCAATGGAAGTCAATTATGATGCTTCGAGCTCACATGAAGTAAATGGAATGATCAAAGAGCCAAATAAATACCTACCTCTGCTTGCCTAGCTCGACTTTTCCCTCTTCGCGTGCGCAACTGGGATTTGGGGAAAATTAGAAATGAGCCTTTCTTTTTCTTTTTCTTTTTGTTTATAATCATGTGGGTGTCGAAATAATGATGGCACAATCGCTATTACGACAATGTCGCAGGCACTTGCAAAAAAAACATAAAAATCAGACACAAATGGTAGTGTTGTCGCTAGCCACCATTGGAATTTAACCCCAAATGTTCTAGTGCACCCATGAGCAACCATAAAAGTCATATTTCATCTTATTTGGGCTTCCTCTCAATGATCTCTTTTTTCTTTGGGTACTCTAAGCTCTCTCTCTAGTCTTTAATTACACTATTTTTCTCTTTGGTATCTCCTTCCTTTCAAGGTGAAGCTTTGCCGGACTGTAGTCACGACTTGGGAAGATCTACATTTGTGTCTATCTTGTTTGCATTCCATATGCTATTTTTCATTAACTAGTTCTATTACTTTGTAAATTTACTTTCAATATCTTATCTTGTTAAGGTAGTAAGGGCTTTCCTCCCTCAAGTGAAGCTCATTTTTACTACTCATCTGATCACTGTGCAATAAGGGCTTTCCTCCCTTAAGCGAGGCTTGTTCTTATTGCCTGGCTTTGTGTAATAGGGGTTCTCTTCCATTAAGAATAGAGTTATTTCTATTGCTTGTGTCCATTTTGGTTTATTATCTATCTATCTATTTGGTTGTTCATGGAGGTGGGAACACCAAAATGTGGGTTTGACTAAGGCAAGCCTCTTTATGACCACAATAATTTTCCCTATCTCTATATTTATAGGTGACGTACATGTATCCAAATCTGGAAACCAAGACCAAGTGACGCTACTTGTGAGATTTGTGTTCTCTAATACTTGGGACCCTCGCACAACATGCATGCGTCTCCACCATGCGCTATCATTTGAGGCTGAGAGCTTCAAACTCACACGATATGTTTTTTTTATGTTGTGTACTTTTTATTATGAAGTCATAATACCCATAGATATTGTAATCTATATTTTATCAATATATTTTTGTATTCTGTTATACTATCTTAGCATATTTACATTCTATTTTATTTTAATTAGAGTCACTTTAACTAGTTTAAGTTAACTTCTAGCTAGTGTCTTATATGCAAACTACTATGTATGCATTATCCTAAGTAAGCTTAAGTAAAGTGTAATTAGGTGAATAATTAATTACACCAACACATACCTCTCTCTCTCTCTCCATTAATCTCTATACCCATCTTTGTCCCTATAACTCTCCCTCTCTCCCCTCTCTCTACCTCTATCTTACTCTTTGTCTTTCCCTTAGAATCTAGACATATCTTTCTACTCCTCTATTTCTCTCACCTTCACTCTCTTTCTCTTTCTCTCTCCTTGTTCCTCTCTCTACATACCTTATTAGTCCCTCCCTACCTATATTTCTCTACTACCTTTCTTTCTCTTCTTCCCCCTATCTTTCCCCTTCTATATTTACTTTTATCTATACTTCTCACTCCCCTACTTTTTGTTTTAAGGTGTGCACCCTTTTTCTCCTTGTGATGCGCAACACGATGCTTGGGTTTGCGACATGGCTTAACTACATCTTGTGTTCTATAAGTCTAGAGGTTTTATCAAGCATTAATACACCAATCTTTTGGTGCAATGACAACCAAAAATTGGTATTAGAGCCTAGGTCATGGGTTCATACCCCACACTTTCACTTAGGGTGGGATAGTTGCAAGGTGTGCACCCTTGGTCTCCTTGTGATGTGCAAAAAATCACTATTGTTTGCAACATGGCTTAACTACCTTTCATGTTCTATAAGTATAGTGGTTGTATCGAGCATTAACAAGTTGAGCTTTTTGCGCAACGACAACCAACACCTACTTCTACTTCCATCCCCCTCTACTTCCATCCCCCTCTACATTTATCTCCCCTAACTCTCTACCTCCTTCCCTCAAAACTTCCCTCTTTACTTCTCTATGTCACCTCTCTCCCCTCTCTACCTCACACACTCTCATTCATTTTCTCTCTACTTATCTCAATCTCTCATCTCTCCTCTCTATTTGTCCTTCCCTTCCTAATTATCTCTTTCTCACTTCTCTACCTATATCCCTCTATCCCTCTGTATCAATTGTGCCCTTTCCTCCTTGCTCACTTATATCTTATCTTTCTATATATATCCTCTCCAAGTTTTTCCCTCCATCTATACGTCCTTATTTATCCCTCCACATTTCATTACACACATTTTTAACTCCCCCCCTCTCCCTCTCATTGTCTATGTCTCTAGTGCCTCTCTACCTTTCTCACTTTATCCCTCTATTGATCCTCCCCTTTCCCCTATGTCTCTTCTCTCTCATCTCATTGTCTGTTCCCTCTCCAATTCTCTTCCTCCCTCCCTCTTTACCTCTCTAATCTCCCTTTCTATCTCATCACACACATTCCCCTCTATATCTCTTACCTCGCCCCCCACTCACACTAGGTCTCTTATCTCGCTATCGATAAATAGAGAGAAACAAACAAAGAGAGGTGAGATAGATATAAAGAGAGAGATAGAGACAAATAAAAATGGAAGGATGGAGGGAGAGGTATGTAGATAAATATATTATGGGAGAGTGAGGAAGAGATAGGAAAATAGAGAAAAATAAAGAGAAAGATGGGTAGATAAAATGGTAGAGATGGAGAGAAACGTAGATTGTGAGAGAGCGAGAGGTAGGGAAGGATAGTGTAGAGAGAGATTGTATTAATATAAGTGGAAAGAGAAGGCTCGAGAGACATGAAGGAGATGAATAGAGGCAAAGGAGATACATGAAGAGAAAGAGAGGGAGATGTAAGACATACATAAGTTGAGAGAGGGGAGATGGATAGATAGAGAAAGATAACAAGGGAAGGATAGATATAGAGAGAGGTGAGATAGAAAGAAGTGCTGGAGAAAGAGGGAATGAGAGGTATGTAAAGAGAGGGAGGGTAGATAGAGACAAGTAGTGTGGAAAGGGGAGGAGGGAGGGAAACAAAGGGAGGGGCAGGTAAAGAGAGGGAAGGAGGTAGGTATAAATAGAAAGGATATGAGTGAGATGTATATAAAGAAATAGTTGTAGGTACAAAAGGAGTGAGAGGGAAGATAGATGTAAGTAGAGATATAAGGGAAGATAGATGTGAAGGAGGGAACGAGAGATAAGTAGAGGTAGGGAGAGAGGGGGATACATGTACAAAAAGAGGGAGGGAGAGAGAAAGATAGAGAATAGAGAATGAAGGGTGGAAGAGATAGGTAGAAAGATAGGCCTAGATATTAGGGGAGAGATGACGAATGAGATAAAAAGAGGTAGATAGATAAGGGAGAAGGGGATGTTGGAGATTTTCTAGCAAGCTAATGTTGACTGTATGTTTGTCATTAATGAAAACATATGGTAAGCAATGTGCGTGGAAGCCTGATGGAGAGAGCCTTGAGCATATGGTTCCTAGATATGTTATCAACATGATATCATAGACACAGAGGTTGATTCTGAGTGAAGACAGTAATACAGTTGTTTGTATCAATAGTGGTCTTGATAGGTCCCAGGAAGAGTTCTGTATGTGATTTTTAGTATGGTTGTAATGGATCCTTGTGTGTTTATATTTATGTTGTATACATGTTAGTAAAGCTATGTTCATGGATGCAAAGTCAGTTGTGTAGTACAGGCTGAGTTATGATGTTTCTCGCTGCCAGTTATAGTTTCTTCAGTTTATCTGATGAAGTCGACATTGTTTTTATTGTTGTAGTAGTTGTGCCTATCATTTGGATATGCATGTTTGGAGAAGAGTTAAGAATGTTTGGTTAAGAGCGGATAACATAAATCAACATGAGAAGAAAGTTATAGTTAATTTGGTGGAGCTGACAGTGTGAAGTGGCGCGTCTACTCATATGGAGTTGTGCGGTCCTAATAAGTGTTGCATGCTTAGTATAGCCATTGGAGATGTTGTTAGAGTGTTATATTTTTTCTCTAATATGATTTCAAGGAAGTGCTAATAGGCTGACTTGATTATATCATTTGGGGAAAGATACTTATAGCCGGTCAGTTGTGATCGCTAAGTATGGTAGACAGTTGAAATATAAGAGCAGAGCAGAAGGTGTGAAGTATTGAGCCATTAGTAGAAGGTCTATGTGACTAAGAAGGAAGTGTATGCTATTAATTGGAACTGATCTAGACAGTAGGTCTAACTCACATTTCACCAAGATCCGGATATAGTGTGTATCTGTTAAACAAAAGGTTGCAACCTTCACCCCTTTGAGCAGTGTGCTCTCGAACAATATGTCCTCACCCCTAGCAGGGTTAATTATAAAAGACTCCTAATAGGGTCTGACCTTTGACCAGGTCACTGTACTTAATGCATTGTAAAGATCAACTCCTAATAGGGTTGTAAGATCTTCTAACATGGATCATTATACTCTAGTGTAGTTCATAGTGGGTGCTAATTCCCACCAGGGTTTTTACGTATTTGGGTTTCCCCATAACCAAAATTGTGGTGTTGTGTTAAGTGTTATTATATTTTGTTTATGCTTAATGTTCTTCTATACTTAATTGAATAAAGAATTGAATCTTGTAGATAACTGATTCACCCCCCCCTCTCAGTTATCTTTTGGGACTATTCCTAACAATTAGTATCAGAGCCAAGTGCCTCGGAGAGAAATTTTAACAGCTTGAGGTTGATCAGATGGCATTCTTTAGAAAAGAAAGTCCCAAGTTTGATGGAGAGAACTATCTAGATTGGAAGAACAAAATGATGGCATATTTGCAGTGCATTACCTTTGGAAATTTTTTAAGTAGCTACCAAATAAGTTTAGATTACCTCTTTGTCAAATCTTGCAAAGGAAGATGCAAATCTTAAGCAGAAGGAGATGTTCACTCAAAATTCTATTGCCAAAGAAGCCCTTATCAGTGCCTTGTCTGACAGTGAGTTTTTAGAGATCAAGAAAGTAGATAAAGCCTACAAGATATGGAAGTATCTAGAAGACATGTTTGAAGGAGATGTCCAAGACAAGAATGCACACAGAAAGACATGGAAGAAAACATATAATACATTGGATAGGCTACCTGAAGAGAACATCAGAGCCTACAATCAAAGGATTAATGAAGCTGTTGCAAGAATCATAAACAATGGTGGAGAAATTTTGGAAGAAGACATAATGGATAAGTTGATGACTACATTGACGCTAGAATATGAGAGAAAGATAAACATCCTATATGAGACTATGCAATTTTCAAAAGACTTCAAAAGAGACCTTAATAAGCAAGATTTTAGCATTCGTGATATCAAGTTTGAAGAAAGAGCCTAAAAGTGAGACAACCTTCAAAGCTTCAATCCATGGTAAGAAATCCTTGAACACTTCTAGTAATTTTGTTGATGATGATGAAGAGAAAGCACTAGATGATTTCATTACTATGATTTCTAAGAAAGAAAGGAAAGGAAAAGGAAAATATGGAGGTTAGTTACCATTTAAATTATTTTCATGTAACAAGATTGGTCACTTTGCTTCTAAGTGTCCTACAAGAGTCAAGAAGCTCAAAACTAATTACAAGCCCAAGTTTACAAAAGAATGTTACTATGTTGGAGATGGAGTATCAGATAAAGATTCAACAGAAGATGAAATTGGATTCATTTCTCTTAAAGATATGGAGAAAATGTTTGATGAAATGGACCTTGAAGATGAAAAGAAAGCACAAGAGTTAGCATTGATTTCACAAGAAGACATCAGAATAGATTGGATCATTGACATTGGTTGTTCACATCACATGATAGGAGACAAAGATAGATTTGTACATTTGGATAAGTACAAAGGCGGCATGGTTAGATTTGGAGACAACACTCCTAAACCTATCATAGGTAGAGGAGCTATCACCTTGGATGGAAAGAACAACACTGATGATGTTCTTTATGTTGATGATTTGTAGCATAACCTACTAAGTGTTGGACAATTGCTTAACAAAGGATATCAGTTGGAATTCAAAGACAAGAAGTGCATCATTAATTACAAAGAAGGAGAAATGATTGCATCAAGTTCAAAGACAAAAGGTAATGTTTTTCATCTTAATTCAGAAGAAAGTTGATTTGTTGCTAAAGTAGATGATAGTTGGCTATGGCACAAAAGACTATGTCATATTAATTTTGACAACATAGTGAAGATAAGAAATGTAAAGGCAATAAGAGACCTTCCTAGCATTGCAAAACCAGTTGATATAATATCCTAGGAATGTGTGATGGGAAAGCATATGAGGAATTCATTCAGAAGCAAGCATAATTCGATAGAAAACAAATTGGATCTAGTGCATACAGACCTATGTGGACCAACTCAAACAAGATCATACTATGGTGAAAGGTACTTTATTTTGTTTGTTGATGATTATTCTAGAATGATGTGGGTTGCATTATTAAAAGATAAGTCAAAAGCATTTGAGAAGTTCAAAATATTCAAAGCTAAAGTTGAAAATGAGTCTGGATTAAAAATGAAATGTCTGATATTAGATAGAGGAAGAGAATTCACCTTTGACAAATTTTTTGAGTATTGCGAAGAACATGGGATAAAGAGACAACTAATTGCACCTAGAACCCCTCAGCAGAATGGAATTGTAGAAAGAAAGAATAGGATCATACTTGACACAACGTGCACCATCATGATTGAAGGAAAGGTCACACACACCTATTGGAGAGATGCAGTCAATATTGCAGTCTATACTATCAATAGAATTCAATTGAGGCTAGGCGTAGACAAGACACCTTATGAGCTATGGTTTGGGAATGTACCTACAGTAAAATACTTCAAAGTCTTTGGAAGCAAGTGCTACATCAAGAGAGATGAAGCTATTGGCAAGTTTGATGCAAGAAGTGATGAAGGTATTTTTATTGGTTACTCTACTAAAAGAAAAGCTTCTAGATGTTTTAGCTTAAGATTGAAGAAGATAATTGGGTAAAAGCACAATAAGATGTCACCCTTTTACAAAGGAAGAGGCTAACAACACCAAAACTGAAAAAATTCAAGGGCATAAAAGTCATATTTTTGTTGAGAATTTGAAGATAATGTAAACTGATGAAATGTGTAAAATAGGATGAATTTCATGCCTATAATTTTTAAAAATTAATTTGAGCAAAAATTAATATGTTTTTTTAATTTTTTAGGTGTAATTTTCATATCCTAAAAATACTACAAATCAGGGAGTTTACTTCCTGTCAAATCATTATAAGTAAAACATTGTTTTTCCCTCCAATTTTAGAATATGTTTTAGATGACATGTATATCTAGTGCAGGAAAAAAGAAAGAAGTGTTTTCGATCTATAGTTTACCCGTTATAAGCATTCAAAGTTGAACTTACCTGAAATCAACAATTTTTTTCTCCCGTCACTTTTTCCCTATCAAAACTATGCTAAAAACCAAATAAATTAGATATTCTTGAAGAGGACTCTCTCCTCTAGTGTCGTATATGATTTTAAAAATTTTCTAAATTGATTTAGCATTTTTCTATACTTTCTGAATCAACATCTTCTCAAAGTTTAATATACCTACATGTAGTTTTTAGAAAATTTGTTTAATGTTTTGTAGTTGAAACAATATAAAATTTATATGTCTAGAATTGTACTTCCAAGATCTACAAAAGGGTACTTTTAGTTTTTTAATATTTTCTATTTTGATTAGAGAAAGTTACAACAAAAGTGCAAAAATCTTGTTTTTTGTATTTTTGGAGGTTTGGCTGCCAACATGGCATGCCACCTAGGTAGACTCAGCCGAGTCCGACTGGACCGAGTCCCCATGGGGTCGGCCCCACACAAATAGCCAAAATAGTGTGCAAATGAGGGGCTTGAGATGGTTTTTTATATTAAAAATATCAATTAGACTCGGTCGAGTCCTACTCGGCTGAGTACCACTCGGCCCAGTCTACTGGGCCACGTAGACGCCATTCGGCACTGCGTGGCACCTACGTGTACTCGGCCTAGTTAGACTCAGCTGAGTCTAACTGGGCCGAGTCTAACTAGGCCAAGTCATTTGAGTTAGCTGAAAAGGTGACACTCAATTGTGCTTTTACCCAATTGAAAGTGATCATATTAAGATTGATGAAAATTTTATGATTCAAGAGAGATATCATGATTATACACCTATTATTGAAGAAGAACCTAGACCTACCACTAGAGAAACAATTGTTGAAAAAATGTTTGACAGCATTGATGTATTATTTAATGACCCTGAGACTAGTGGAGAAGAATCATAGAAGTCAAATGAGAGAGTCACATCCAATGTTCCAAAATTCACATCTAGATACCATTCAAAGGAAGATATCATTGGAGATCAGAACAACAAAGTCATGACAAGATCAAAAGAAAAAAGTTCAACAGCTAATGAAGAGGTATGCTTACTTTCACAAATTGAACCTTTAAGTGTGAAGATGCATGTAATGATTCAGATTGGCATGAAGCAATGAAAGAAGAGATAAATCAGATAATTAAGAATGACACATGGGAATTGGTCCCTATGCCTAGTGATAAGAATGTGATTGGAACCAAGTGGATATTCAGAAACAAGATGAATGAAGATGGAACAGTAGTAAGAAACAAAGCAAGACTAGTATGTAAAGGATATGCGCAAAGAGAAGGAATTGATTATTCAAATACATTTGCACCTGTAATCAGATTGGAAGCCATAAATTTTCTTCTATCCTATGCTACATTCAAAGACTTCAAACTATATCAGATGGATGTCAAGTTAGCATTCCTGAATGGAGAGTTGAAGGAAGAAGTTTATATAGAGTAGCCTAAAGGATTTACTTTATCAGATAGACCTGATATGGTATGTAGACTAAAGAAATCCCTCTATGGACTTAAGCAAGCCCCTAGAGCATGGTATGAAAGACTTGATGGATACTTGACAAAGATTGGATTCAAGAAAGGAGCAGAAGATTGTAACTTATTCATAAGAGAGACACCTGATGGATTATTGTTGGTTGCTATATTTGTTGATGACATTATTTTTGGTGGTAATGACAAGCTTAGTGTAGAATTTGCTAAAGAGATGCAAAGGAATTTGAAATGAGCATGATTGGACCTATCAAGTACTTTTTGGGACTGAATGTGCAGCAGACAGACAAAGGTATTTTATTTAATCATTGAAAGTATGTGAAAGAGATATTGAATAATTTAAAGATGGATGATTGCAAGCCAGTAAGTACGCCTATGATAACATGATGCAAGCTTTCAAAAGAAGATGATTCAGCAGCAGTAGACATGACCTTGTATAAGTCTATGATTGGTAAACTAATCTATCTTACTCAATCTAGACATAATATTTCTAATGCAGTTGGTATAGTTGGAAGATTTGCAACTGAACCTAAACAAAGTCATCTTATGGTAGTAAAGAGGATATTCATATATCTGAAAGGAACTATAGACTATGGTTTATGGTATCCTAATTTAGAAAATGTAGAACTTCAAGTGTATATAGATGCAGATTGGGCAGGATGCATGGATGATAGAAAGAGTACCTCAGGAGGAGAAATATTTCTTGGAGATAGGCTTGTTACTTGGACAAGAAAGAAGCAAGATTGTATTTCTCAGTCCATAGCAGAAGCAACGTATGTAGTAGCAACATTAAATTGTTCTACAATTGTTAGGATCAAACAGATAATAAAAGATTTTAGAATTCAGATTGATTATCCTATTGTTATTCATTGTGATAACACTAGCACTATAATATGTCAAAGAACCCTGTGATGCATGCAAAGACAAAACACATTGAGATAAAATATCACTTCCTAAGAGAGAAAGTTGTAGAGAAAGAAGTAAAATTGGACTATATGAGCACAAAAGATCAGCTAGCAGACATATTCACAAAGCCTTACCGAAGGATACATTTGAGTATCTCAAGGAGAAGCTAGAAGTAATTCCCTTCCCTGAATTTGATTAGAGTTTGCAGGAATGCATCAGTCCTCCATGACTGATGAATGGTTGACTACTCTACTTCAGGAGTAGTATCGATGCTTATTTGTTTTGGAACCCTTTGCCATTGATGTCAAAGGGGGAGTGAGTATATAGTCATGAAAAAAAATAGTCATTTTATTCTAGAAAGGGGGAGTAAGTATTTAGCAAGAAGAAACAAAACAATAAAGGGGAGTATACAGTAAGGAGATAAAGCAGTTGATATTTAGAGCACTCAATAGTAGATGGAGGACTCATCCCTGGGGGAGTTTTGTTGAGGAAATGGAGAATGTTATAAAAGAATTTCTCATTTGGATTAGTGGTGTTTTTCATTCCATATGTTGCCATCAATGCCAAAGGGTGAGATTGTTGGAGATTTGCCAGCAAGCCAGTGCTGACTGTATGTTTGTCATTGATGACAACATATGGTAAGCAACATGTGTGGAATCATGATGGAGAGAGCCTTGAGCATATGGTTCCTAAATATGTTATCAGCATGATATCATAGACGCAGAGGTTGATTCTGAGTGAAGATAGTAATACAGTTGTTTGTATCAGTAGTGTTCCTGACATGTCCTAGGAAGAGTTATGTATGTGATTTGTAGTATGGTTGTAATGGAGCCTTGCACATTTATATTTATGTTGTAGACATGTTAGTGAAGCTATGTTCATGGACACAGAGTCAATTGTGAAGTACAGGTTGAGTTATGATGTTTCCAGTTGCCAGTTACAGTTTCCTGAGTTTATCTGATAAAGCTGACATTGTTTTTATTGTTGTAGTAGTTGTGCCTATCATTTGGATATGCATGTTTGGATTAGTGTTTGGAGAAGAGTTAAGAATGTTTGGTTAAGAGTGCATAACATAATTCAACATGAGAATAAAGTTATAGTTAATTTGGTGGAGCCGACAGTGTGAAGTGACGCGTCTACTCATATGGAGTTGCACGGTCCTAATAAGTGTTGCGTGCTTAGTATAGCCATTGGAGATGTTGTTAGAGTGTTATATTATTTCTCTAATATGATTTCAAGGAAGTTCTAATAGGCTGACTTGATTATATCATTTGGAGAAAGATACTTATAGCCAATCAGTTGTGATCCCTAAGTATGGTAGACAGTTGAAAGATAAGAGCAAAGCAAAAGGTGTGAAGTATTGAGCCATCAGTAGAAGGTCTATGTGACTAAGAAGGAAGTGTATGTTATTCATTGGAGCTGATCTAGATAGCAGGTCTAACTCGTAGTTCACCAAGATCCAAATATAGTGTGTATTTATTAAATAGAAGGTCGCAGCCTTCACCCCTTTGAGCAGTGTGCTCGCGGATAGTGTGTCCTCACCCCTAACAGGGTTAATTATAAAAGAATCCTAACAGGGTCTAACCTTTGCCCAGGTCAATGTACTTAATGCATTGTAAAGGTCAACTCCTAATAGGGTTGCATGATCTTCTAATAGGGATCATTATACTCTAGTGCAGTTCATAGTGGGTGCTAATTTCCACTAGATTTTTTACCTATTTGGGTTTCCCTGTAACCAAAATTGTGGTGTTGTGTTAAGTGTTCTTATATTGTGTTTATACTTAATGTTCTTCTATACTTAATTGAGTAAAGAATTGAATCTTGTAGATAACTGATTCACCCACCCTCGCCCCCTCCCCCCCCCCTCTTAGTTATCTCTTGGGACTATTCCTAACATGGGAGAGTGATAGGGAGAGAGATAGGTATAAATATCCTTGTATACAAAGAAAGTGAGATAAAGAGAAAAAGAGAGGGAGGAAGAGAGAGGAAGATGTATGTATCTATGAAGAGAGAGAGAGAGAGAGAGAGAGAGAGAGAGAGAGAGAGCTCACTATAAGTAGGGAAGGAGTGAGGGGAGGTATGTAGGGAGAGGGAGAGATGAGATAGAGATAAGTAGAGAGAGGGTAGGAAGTAGAGAGAGATAGAGGTGGGAGAGGGAGAAAGAGATGTGAGATAGAGAGGAGAGAATGTGCATGAGGTGAGTATAGAAGAGAGGAAAGATATAGAGAAGAGTGAATGGTGAAAGAGATAGGCTTAGAGCTAGGGGAGAGAGAGAGAGAGAGAGAGAGAGAGCGAGAGCTCACTATAAGTAGGGAAGGAGTGAGGGGAGGTATGTAGGGAGAGGGAGAGATGAGATAGAGATAAGTAGAGAGAGGGTAGGAAGTAGAGAGAGATAGAGGTGGGAGAGGGAGAAAGAGATGTGAGATAGAGAGGAGAGAATGTGCATGAGGTGAGTATAAAAGAGAGGAAAGATATAGAGAAGAGTGAATGGTGAAAGAGATAGGCTTAGAGCTAGGAGAGAGAGAGAGAGAGAGAGAGAGAATAACTTAAATATTATATTTTATGTGTATATCTAGATAAAAAAAAATACTATAGAGAGGACAAATGTGATTCCCCTTCCAAAAAACAATTTAATAAATAAATAATAAAATGATAAAATTACAAAGTCTCTAAAGATACTAAATCATACTTATATTATAATAAATTTCTAAAGAGACATTACATATTCATAAGACTTTTATTTAATAATAAATTAATAATAATATAATTAAATAAATTAAAATATATTATAATATAATTACAAAGATAAAGTCTAAAGGGGAGAAGACTATCAAATTTATAACAACAATAATAATCGAATTAAATAAATAAATAATATAATTACAATATAAAAAATAAAAATATAAAAATAAAATATTATAAAGGGGCTATCACTTATTACCATACTCCACATCAAATATTAAACTCCACTGGTTACAACTATAGATTAATTAAAATCTTCACAACTTAATAAGATGATACATATATTTGTGGGCTTGATAGGAAGAAATATAATAAACGATCAATATTTTAATTTACACAACCAAATGAATCTTCATCGTTTCCTATATTATTCCCTTCATCTCATGACTCCTCAATCATCCCACATAAAATACAAGGTATCAAGAATGAGTGCAATGTTCCACACTGAAATAATACACCATTATAATGGTTTGGGCTGATAACTAAAATGTAACAGTTCTGGCAGAAAGGAATATGTAATGGTTATGTGCAGTCCATCATTTTTGTCTATTCCTCTTCCAGGCTATTTTGGTCTTAACTTTGAATGTTGGTTATTGAATATGTAAAAGCCAATTTGTGGTTGTTGCTGTTGTAACTTTTCATAATCTGAATAAGAGATAGTCCTTTGCTTGAAGAGTGGATGTAATCTAGAATAGACGGATGAACCACCATAATCTTTGTGTCTTTGTATTTTAATTTTCTATATTCTATTATGTTCTTTTGTGTCTCTAATTACTTTTGGGTCTGCAATCTACCTTTAACAATTGGTATCAGAGCTAGTTAAGCTCGTTCGATTTTTTGGAAATTGGTGAGGTTTTGCAGGCGCCATGGATGAAGCAGATAAATGGAAGATTAAAAAGTTTTTAGGGTAGAACTTTGGATTATAGAAAGTACAAATTGAATCTCTGCTTGTCAAGCAAGATTTGCAACTAGCATTACTTGGAAAAACAAAAGGAAAGGGTTCAATGTCAGATGAAGATTGGGAGAAGATCGATCAGAAAGCAAAGGCAACGATTTTCTTATCTTTATCAAGCAACGTGCTCTTCAATGTTTTGACAGAGCCGACAACGAAAGAGTTGTGGGATAAGTTATCCTCATTATATGAGATAGCTTCAGCATCGAACAAAGTATTCATCATCAAGAAATTATATAATCTGAAAATGAAAGAAGGAGGAGTGATATTGAATCATCTCAATGAGTTCAATATTTTAGTTACTCAGCTGATTTCGGTTGGCATCACATTAGATGATGAGATAAAGGCGATCTTATTATTATGCTCACTTCCGAATAGCTGGGAAGGAGTTGTAATGGCTGTGAGCACTTTAGTTCTAGCCAAGAGCAAGCTGAAATTTGAAGTCATAGCCACATTACTTAGTGAAGACATGCGAAGAAAACATCAAGAACCCTCTTCTGGTGATGCTCTAACAGTTGTGAGCACAAGCAATAGAGGTAGAAGTCATGAGAGATGAAGAAATAACAACAATAACAATGGAAGAGGCAAATTGAGTCATCACTCAAAATCAAGAGGAAGAAATGGCACATTCTGGTTTTGTGGAAAATCTAGACACACAAAGAAGCAATGTTGGAACTACAAAAGGGCTCAAAATAATGTTATCAATGTTGGTGTTAATGCTGCAATTGATGGAGCTTTGGTACTTGCAGCTGGTGATACAGATTCAAGCTCGTGGGTTGTCGATTCTGATGCCTCATTTCATGCAACTCCATGTTGGAGTGCTTTCTCAAATTACCATGAAGGTATGTTTGGTAAAGTTTTTCTTGGGGATAATAAAGAATGTGATATAGTCGGAAAAGGGGATATTTTATTATCACTGAAAAATGGAAGCAAATAGATTTTAAAAGATGTTAGGCATGTTCCTACACTTAAGCGTAATCTGATTTCTGTTAGTCAGTTATATACACAAGGTTGCAATGTTAGTTTTGATTTAGCCTCTTGGAAAGTGTCCAAAGGTCAATTAATTTTAGCAAAAGGGAAGAAAACTAGAAGTTTATACACATTAGAGTGTAATGGTGAAGTGGGAGTAGTCATGGCAGTCGTGGCTAGCAATGCCAAACTTTGGCATAAGAGGCTCGGTCATATGAGCAAAACAGGTCTTGAAGTCATGCTTTAAAGAGATCAACTTCTAGGTCTAACATCGGTTGATTTGACATTGTGTGAGCATTGCCTTTATGGCAAACAAAATTGCACTAGCTTCGTAAGGATGGGTCATGAGAAGAAATCATCTCCATTAGAGCTCATTCATTCTGATGTTTTCGGTCCTATGAAGGTAACTTCTATCGGTGGTGCTAATTATTTTGTCACATTTCTTGATGATTACACTCACAAAGTTTGGGTTTATATGCTGAATAAGAAATTAGAAGTTTTTTCAAAATTTAAAAGCTTTAAGGCTAAGGTGGAAAATCAGATTGGAAGAAAGATAAAATGCTTACTAATGGACAATGGTGGTGATTTTTTCTCTTCAGAGTTTGACCAATTTTGTGTAGATCACGGTATTCAAAGGATTAAAACAGTCTCGTATACACCTCAAGAAAATGGTGCAGCAGAGAGGTTGAATATAACTATTTTGGAGAGAGCTTGGTGTATGTTGTCTAATGCCGGTTTGGGGAAGGAATTCTAGGCAGAGGCATGTAATACAACGGTTTATTTAATCAACCAAGCTCCTTCGTCACGTCTTGATTTTGACATTCCGAAAGAGAGGTGGGCTGGTAAGAGAATTTATTTTTCTCATTTGCGTGTTTTTGGATGCGATGCATATGCTCACATTAATAAAGAGAAAAGAATGAAATTGGATTTCAAATCCAAGAGATGCATTTTTTTGGGGTATGGTGAGGATGAGTTTGGTTATCATCTATGGGATTCAATCACCAAGAAAGTGATATGGAGCCGGGATGTTGTATTCAATGAAAAGTCATTCTCTAGTTTGCAATCTTAGAACTCTTCCTCTGATACTTTTATTCAATATGATCTGTCTGATAATGGAATTCATAGGCAGAATGTACCCTGAGTCACATTCCACCCATCAACATTTATCCCCTCTAGCATGGCTCCTCACACTTCTCAAAATTCTCTACTTTTCCAATACCGCAATAGTCTCTTATGTCTCCTTCACCACCGGTGGTTAGCACACAACCACTGTTTTCCAATTACCCTATGTTTAATGCTAGTGCTGGGTTTAATGATAGAGTTGTGTTTGATGTTGGAGCTCCTCCTTTTCCAACACAGCCTCCACTAATTCCTACGCAACCCTTGCAAACATTCCCCACCACAGCCCCTTCATACTCCCATCGCGGTGAGAGCATAGAGCAAGAGGAAGAACCATGATTAGGTGAAAGCTAGCAGGGGGCTCTATTTTTGCAGCCTCCCTACACGTTAACTCCCCAGCTACCGCAAATTGTAGAGACTTCTTTGCAGCCAGCAGTGCCTCATGGAGACACCACACTCCAACGCATGGACCAGTATATGCATCCGCAACATATGACACTACCTACACTCCTCCCTCCCTTGCGTGAGGATACTCCTCTCTTCCACAAGGCAACCTCTACAACCCGAGACCAGCAAGGAGGATATTACGCAGTACCAGACTAGCCTATTTGTCAAAATATAGTGGTTGCAAATACAAAGGATGTGGATGTTCCCAGTAATCAAAATATCCAGTTGAGGAGGTCTACCAGAGAGAAGAAACATCCCAGAAAATTTGATGACTACGAATTGCTATTTTCTTTGTGCTCTGATCAAGTGGAGCCCCAAACTTTTAAACAAGCATGTTCTGATGTAAATTTAGTATTCTGGATGGATGCCATGAATGATGAAATGGAGTCTTTAAACACGAATCAGACTTGGGATTTAGTTCCACTTCCACTAAATCATAAAGCTTTGAAAAAAAATGGGTCTATCGCATAAAAGAGGAAGATGAAGGACGAAAGAGATACAGGGCCAGATTGGTAGTGAAGGGATTTGCTCAACAAAAAGGTGTAGATTTTAATGAGATTTTTTCTCTAGTGGTTAAAATGTAGACCATTCATTTGATACTTGGCATGGCAGCAGCATGGGACCTCGAGCTTGAGCAACTCGATGTCAAAACAATATTTTTACATGGGGACATTGATGAAGAGCTATATATGGAACAACCGGAAGGTTTTGTCAAATAGGGGCAGGAGCATTTATTTTGCAGGTTAAAAAGGAGTTTATATGGGCTGAAGCAAGCCCCTCATCAATGGTATTTAAAGTTTGATAATTTCATGACTCAGCAAAGTTTTACTCACTACGAATTAGACCCATGTGTATACTTCAAAAGGCTTCTGACTGGTGAGTTTGTGATTTTTCTATTATATGTTGATGATATGTTGACTGCTAATAACAGTATGAGAGTCATTCATGAGCTGAAGACACATTTGTCTCTTCATTTTTCCATGAAAGATTTAGGGGCAGCGAAGAGGATTCTTGGGATGGATATAATCTGAGATAGACATAAGAGAGAAATTAAGTTATCTCAAGAAAAATACATTCTTAAAGTTTTAGAGAAATTTAATATGAAAAATGCAAAATTTGTTGCCACTCCATTGGCTGATAATTTCCAATTGTCTTCAAAAATGTGTCCTTCTACTCAGGAAGAAAAACAAGAGATGGCTGGTATTCCTTATTCTTCAGCAATTGGTAGTTTGATGTATGCCATGGTTAGCACATGTCCGGATATTGCTCAAGTAGTGGGAGTTGTGAGTGGTTTTATCAGCAATCCTGGTAAAACTCATTGGCAAGCAGTTCAATGGACTCTTCGGTATTTGAGAGGTGTACACACTAAAATATGCACTTCTATGAACCATTACATGCAAGGTTGCTCAAGAATGAGGCCTCACAAAGCGGCTCATAGCTCTCTATGCATGGAGTTGCAAGGGACTATGAGTTTTGCTCTCAGCTAGAGCTACAAGAAAGTGACCTTGCTAGTCAACCATACAATGAGAGATTCAAGTGAAGACAAGGGCAAGAGTGCCAATATCTCCAAGAATCTAAATGGAAATGAAATGTAAATGCAACTAGTATGAATGTGCAAGACTAATCTATCAAATGAAATGTAAACTAAGCTATGAAAAGAAGTACAATAGATTCCAAGCCCCTAATTAAGCTATGTGAGATCTATTCTATTGCATAAAAGGAAATCTAATCTATGATGCCATGAATGTAACTATGAAAGCAAAACTATTATGAAATGCAACTAAAATGTCAAGGCTTCAAAGCTTGAGTGTCTTCAAAGAGAGCTCCAAAACCTGCAGCATAACAATAGCATAAAATATGGGTATGCAAATGAAGGAGAGAGCTCTCCTTTTATAAGAAATGAGGTGAAATGGACCATTGAGATTAAGAGGCAAAAGTCTTAATCAGCGGTGGAGGTTGAAAGAGGAGCAATTCATGTGCACAAACATCCTCCAATGAGAGTGAAGTGTTGACTTTTGAGCTTCATGTGAGACAAAAAGTGCTTTTTCCCTTTTTATAAAATAAGAATAATGTTTTATTTGTGCAACTTAGGATAAGAGGAAAAGTGGGGCTTTTTATTTAATTGAAAGGGGAGGAAATATTCCTTTTAATTAAATAAAGACTTAGGATAAATGGTTAGCCCAAAGATAAAAATCTAATATATGATTGAAATTAGGATTTGATCAAGAAATTGATAATGTTGAAAATATTGATTATTGATCAAAATGATTCAGGGTTGATAAATCAAATAAATGGGGCCCAAAGTCTAGGCGACCATTTTTGGGTGCATACATTTGCCCCTCTTTGACTAATGTGTGATCGATTTGGGAACACATGTAGTCAAAGAATGAAGTTGAAATGTGAGATCGATTTGGGATCACAAAACAACTCAGATGTGAGGTCGATTCGGGATCACATCCGGACAAACATAGACAAAGGCCTTTGAACATGAGGTCGATTCGGGATCACATTCAAAGTAAGAGATAAGAATCTCAAATTTGAGCAAAAGCTCACAAAAAATGTCTAAATCAGGAAAATCAAGGAAATCAGGGATATAAATACTGCCCCCTCGGAATCGAAATCGAAATCAAGTAGAGGAGAGACAGAAAATTGATAAGGTTGATCAAATCATAATCGAATGTAAGGGTCAAATAGGTTAACCATTAGGCAATAGAACATGCCCCAGCCTGACTGAAAAGATGCAGTCAAATGTGAGAAATGAGGGAATGAAATGGATATGAATGAAAGACTGGAAGTTTGGAAGACATGAAAAGGAAGGAATGACGATGCCCCAGCAAAGATTAAAAGACTAGGCCTCAAAAGATCAGCCAATTGCGCAGAAGGGGGGAAGATTTTCAAACATGATTTTGACTATGAAGATGACCTCAGATTTCGATTTCGAGTCCGAAAATGGATCCAGGACGTCGAAATTAGCTAGGGGTGCAATTTTCGCGCGATTCCGAGGTGTTTTGAAAATTAGGTCAAAAAGTCAAAATGCTATAAAAGGGGTCAAAATGTCATTTTCAAAAATCATTTGTCTTTTAGTGATTTAAGAATTTTCAAAGCTTTAGAGAGAGAAAATGGCCCAGCAAGCAGGAGTTCCCGTCCACAGGCATCGATTCAAGCGCGCCCGGTTGCACAACCGGCCACCACACTATCCTGCCTCGGTATGTTTTCGAAAAACTCGAGCTTTTTGGTCATTTCTAGCATTTAATAGCTTTTTTAGCACATTTTTTTTTCAAATTTTAAATTTCAAAATTTTGTTTTGGGTGAAATATCGCGCGATACTTTAGAAGTATCGCGCGCTTTGGGGAGAAGTATCGCGCGATACTTCGCGTGCCCCAAAAGTATCGCACTACCTTACACACCAGTATCGCACGATACTGGGAGAAGTATCGCACGATACTGGGCGAAATATCGCACGGTACAAGGTTTATCGCCCCACTATAAGGAGAAGTATCGCATGATACTTCTCCAAAAAAGAATATCGCCCAATTGAAAAATTTGATATTTAACGCATTTTTGAGCTAAAATGACATGGGTCTAGACAATGTTATATTTTTAAGATGTTTTATACTGAGTTTTTGGACATCCATCATAATATGTGCTAACAACGGGCTTGGTTTTGGCTTGCAAGAGGTTTTTTCGGCACTCATCATCAGAGCGCCGAAGGTGACAGGATTACGGTGTGTTCGAGATCTGGATGATCTGGGCAATGCCGACCTCAGGGTGATGGGATTTCGGTATCTGTTGCGGTATCCGTATATCCGAGTAGATCATGGGTTGTTGACTGCGCTGGCCGAGAGATGGCACAGTGAGCACAACACCTTCCACCTTCCTACAGGCGAGGCATCCATCACACTGGAGGATGTCTATAGGATCCTCCGAGTTCCATGCCACGGAGAGCCTGTAAGTATAATCATGTTTTTAAGATAGTCATGTAAAATGTAATGTTTCTAAAAGATGAAAACTAACATGATTTATGTGTTGTCACAGGTATACTATGATCAGGATGTCACTGAGGGGCGTCGGTTGATTCAGGAGATGTTTCAGGATGTGACTATCCTAGACAGGCATGTCAGCTGAGAGCGACTGCTTGATGACTTTGGCAGAGATTATCCGGTGCCATGTATTGTGACATCTATCATTTCACAGATCCTGATGACTGATCGCAGTCAGAAGGGATTCCCGCTCGGATGGGGCAGGTTACTGGTAGACTTGGTAGGCAGGCCCCGACGGATGGCACGAGGGCCTGCGATCTTGGCAGAGATGTATCATGAGCTGCACGAGATCGTCTACAGGGACGGTCAGACATGGGCATGTGGTGCCATCCTGGCACAGGTATGGGCATGGGAGCACATTGCTATGCTGCGCCCCAGGGTTCAGCCGAGGGAGAGGAGGTACCCCTTCATTTACAGGTACATCAGGTTTATATCACATGCCCATTCTGGGGATGTGACGTACTACAGATGGATTCTGGATGAGATAGCCTCATTCACATGGAGGCCGTACAGGGAGGTTGAGGTTTGGGGGGATGTCGCAGATGAGTTGAGCTACATGCTGTGCAGTCAGCCACTGCTAGGTCGATATGCGGAGATCGTAGAGAGATTTTGCATCAGTCGGGTGTGGCGGCAGTTTAGAAGGCAGCAGTGAGTCTCGACAGAGACTACCACTTATGCCAGGGCCAGGGATGAGGAGGGACATGGGTGGCTACCCATGTTAGATTATCAGCAGGCTGTCGCAGAGACAGCAGCTATCAGGGGTGAGCCTTGGGATTATTTTCCAGATGTGGCAGACGCAGGGGCTGATGGAGCCTACAGAGCAGAGCGGTGGAGGGTACCATTCCCTCGATTTACAATACCAGATGCACAGATGCCAGCGCTGGGGGAGACGGAGGAGACGGAGGAGAGGAGGGAGGGGATGGAGGAGATGGGAGGAGGGGGAGAGGGAGGAGGATGGAGAGAGGAGAGGGGTCGAGATCAGGTGGCCGGAAACGGTCACGGGGACAGAGATCGGCTACACCTGAGGAGGAGGCGAGACCAGCTCGCCGGTAGGCAGAGGTACAACAGGAGCAACCTGTGGGGGGAGAGGACCTGAGAGCTCAGATACAGGCTCAGGAGGTAGAGATACAACAGCTGCGGACCACTATAGCTGTGAGAGATCAGCAGCTCCTGGATCTAAGGGCAGAGCGAGATCAGCAGATAGCTGATCTCAGAGCAGAGATAGCACGCCGTGAGGCGATGGCACAGGCCGAGGCACTGGAGCTCCGACGGGAGTCAGCGAGAGCTGCCTATTATCACGGGTTATATCTGCAGGCCATCCCAGAGGGTGAGAGAGCACCATCATACTCTCAACAGGCAGGGGTATCAGATGTGGCACTTGATAGGAGAGCTATGCCTCCTCCACCACCACGAGCTCCTCACGAGGGTGGTAGCGAGTCTTAGGGTTAGGTCTTAGATGTTTGGACATATTTTGAGACTGTTGATCCAGATTTTGGGATCTCATATTGGATATCATGACATTGTATATTGATTTATGAGATTACTGGATGTTCGATATATCATGTGTATTTGTCTCACTTGTGATGGATGTATCAGTTTATGTATATTGTCTTGTCATTTTGCTCAAAAATGCTTATGTATATGCTTATGTATGCTCTCTCTCATAGTTATATATTTAATTCTCATATGTATGATATAGACTTATGTTTCTTGAAAATGACGGTTTGTGATATAGATATGATGATGTGATTAACCCCTTGTGATGAACAGGAATAGGTTCGAGATGAAAAATACAATGAGCGAAAGATATGATCAAGAAGAAGAGAAGGTGAGCGCAGTTGACCGATAGGTCCACGTAGGATGAAAAGGAGAGCTCTTTCCATATGCAAAATGCAAGACTAGACTAGCTAGAAGACCACCTATGAGTGGTCTCTCCCTGGGAAGTTTTCAATGATGCCTAGCTAGAAGACTGAGGGTATGAGAACATGTTTTCTTTCTTTGTCTGCTTGTGGGTATATTTTGTTGGTCCTAACTGTCATGAGCATTTATGCTGGTCCTACTTGACCCTATGGATTGACAAAGTATTATCCTTGACTGTTTTGCGAGTGCATGCTTTTAGCTATCCTGACTTTCATGTGTCTTGATACAAGCATAATCTCGCCATATCAAATTTAGGTAATCTCACTGCATTAGTCATCTAGACCTACATGTCTTTGATGCCTAGGAGATATTCCCACATCTCTATCTGATAAAGATCATATTCATATCCACATAGTTATGCTAGTGTGCATTGTATGATCTGACGACGCTACCAATAACGCTCGATGATGATAATTAGATGTCTATAAGCGTTGTGACCTTGCAAGTCAACCACTTTCATAGTAGCTTGCATTTTTAGGTTCATGTTAGTCTAGTCTTGCATTTTGCATATGGAAAGAGCTCTCCTTTTCATCCTACGTGGACCTATCGGTCAACTGCGCTCACCTTCTCTTCTTCTTGATCATATCTTTCGCTCCTTGTCTTTTTCATCTCGAACCTGTTCCTGTTCATCACAAGGGGTTAATCACATCATCATATCTATATCACAAACCGTCATTTTCAAGAAACATAAGTCTATATCATACATATGAGAATTAAACATACAACTATGAGAGAGAGCATACATAAACACATACATAAGCATTTTTGAGCAAAATGACAAGACAATATACATAAACTGATACATCCATCACAAGTGAGACAAATACACATGATATATCGAACATCTAGTAATCTCATAAATCAATATACAATGTCATGATATCCAATATGAGATCCCAAAATCTAGATCAACAGTCAAAAAATATGTCCAAACATCTAAGACCTAACCCTAAGACTCGCTACCACCCTCGTGAGGAGCTCGTGGTGGTGGAGGAGGCATAGCTCTCCTATCAAGTGCCACATCTGATACCCCTGCCCGTTGAGAGTATGATGGTGCTCTCTCACCCTCTGGGACGGCCTGCAGATATAACCCGTGATAATAGGCAGCTCTCGCTGACTCCCGTCGGAGCTCCAGTGCCTCGGCCTGTGCCATCGCCTCACGGTGTGCTATCTTTACTCTGAGATCAGCTATCTGCTGATCCCGCTCTGCCCTCAGATCTAGGAGCTGCTGATCTCTCACAGCTATAGTGGTCCGCAGCTGCTGTATCTCTGCCTCCTGAGCCTGTATCTGGGCTCTCAGGTCCTCTCCCCCCGCAGGCTGCTCTTGCTGTACCTCTGCCTACCGGCGAGCTGGTCTCGCCTCCTCCTCAGGTGTAGCCGATCTCTGTCCCCGTGACCGTTTCCAGCCACCTAATCTTGACCCCTCTCCTTTCTCCATCCTCCTCCCTCTCCCCCTCCTGCCATCTCCTCCCTCCTCTCCTCCGTCCCCTCCGTCTCCTCCGTCTCCTCCCGGCGCTGGCATCTGTGCATCTAGTACTTTAAATCGAGGGAATGGTACCCTCCGCCGTTCTGTTCTGTAGGCTCCATCAGCCCCTGCGTCTGCCACATCTAGAAAATAATCCCAAGGCTCACCCCTGATAGCTGCTGTCTCCGCGACAGCCTGCTGATAATCTAACATGGGTAGCCACCCATGTCCCTCCTCATCCCTGGCCCTGGCATAAGTGGTAGTCTCTGTCGAGACTCGCTGCTGCCTCCCAAACTGCCGCCACACCTGACTGATGCAAAATCTCTCTACGATCTCCGCATATCGACCTACCAATGGCCGACTGCACAGCATATAGCTCAACTCATCTGCGGCATCCCCCCAAACTTCAACCTCCCTGTACGGCCTCTATGTGAATGAGGCTATCTCATCCAGAATCTGTTTGTAGTACGTCACATCCCCAGAATGGGCATGTGATATAAACCCGATGTACCTGTAAATGAAGGGGTACCTCCTCTCCCTCGGCTGAACCCTAGGGCGCACCACAGCAATGTGCTCCCATGCCCATACCTGTGCCAGGATGGCACCACATGCCCATGTCCGACCGTCCCTGTAGACGATCTTGTGCAGCTCATGATACATCTCTGCCAAGATCGCAGGCCCCCATGCCATCCGTCGGGGCCTGCCTACCAAGTCTACCAGTAACCTGCCCCATCCGAGCGGGAATCCCTGCTGACTGCGATCAGTCATCAAGATCTGTGAAATGATAGATGCCACAATGCATGGCACCGGATAATCTCTGCCAAAGTCATCAAGCAGTCGCTCCCAGCTGACATGCCTGTCTAGGATAGTCACATCCTGAAACATCTCCTGAATCAACCAACGCCCCTCAGTGACATCCTGATCATAGTATACCTGTGACAACACATAAATCATGTTAGTTTTCATCTTTTGGAAACATTACATTTTACATGACTATCTTAAAAACATGATTATACTTACAAGCTCTCCGTGGCATGGAACTCGGAGGATCCTATAGACATCCTCCAGTGTGATGGATGCCTCGCCTGTAGGAAGGTGGAAGGTGTTGTGCTCACTGTGCCATCTCTCGGCCAGCGCAGTCAACAACCCATGATCTGCTCGGATATACGGATACCGCAACAGATACCGGAATCTCATCGCCCTGAGGTCGGCATTCCACAGATCATCCAGATCTCGGACACACCGTAATCCTGTCACCTTCGGCGCTCTGATGATGAGCGCCGGAAAAACTTCCTGCAAGCCAAAACCAAGCCCGTTGTTAGCACATATTATGATGGATGTCCAAAAACTCAGTATAAAACATCTTAAAAACGTAACATTGTCTAGACCCGTGTCATTTTTGCTCAAAAATGCGTTAAATATCAAATTTTTTAATTGGGCGATATTCTTTTTTTGAAGAAGTATCGTGCGATACTTCTCCCTATAGTGGGGCGATAAACCTTATATCGAGCGATACTTCACCCAGTATCGCGCGATCTTTCGCCCAGTATCGTGCGATACTGGTGTCTAAGGTCGCGCGATACTTTTGGGGCACGCGAAGTATCGCACGATACTTCTCCCCAAAGCGCGCGATACTTCTAAAGTATCACGCGATATTTCGCCCAACACAAAATTTTGAAATTTAAAATTTGAAAAAAACATGTTAAAAAGGCTATTAAATGCTAGAAATGACCAAAAAGCTTGAGTTTTTCAAAAACATACCGGGGCAGGATAGTGTGGTGGCCGGTTGTGCAACCGGGCGCGCTCGAATCGATGCCTGTGGACGGGAACTCCTGCTTGCTGGGCCATTTTCTCTCTCTAAAGCTCTGAAAATTCTCAAATCACTAAAAGACAAATGATTTTTGAAAATGACATTTTGACCCCTTTTATAGCATTTTGACTTTTTGACCTAATTTTCAAAACACCTCAGAATTGCGCAAAAATTGCTCCCCTAGCTAATTTCGACGTCCTGGATCCATTTTCAGACTCAAAATCAAAATCCAAGGTCATCTTCATAGTCAAAATCGCATTTCAAAATCTTCCCCCCCTTCTGCGCAGTTGGCTGATCTTTTGAGGCCTAATCTTTTAATCTTTGGGCATCGTCATCTTTCCATGTCTTCCAAACTTCTAGTCTTTCATTCATATTCATTCTATTCCCTCATTTCTCATGTTTGACTGCATCTTTTCAGTCAGGCTGGGGCATGTTCTATTGCCTAATGGTTAACCTATTTGACCCTTACATTCGATTATGATTTGATCAACCTTATCAATTTTCTGTCTCTCCTCTACTTGATTTCGATTTCGATTTCGATTCCGAGGGGGCAGTATTTATATCCCTAATTTCCTTAATTTTCTTGATTCAGACATCTTTTGTGAGCTTTTGCTCAAATTTGAGATTCTTATCTCTTACTTTGAATGTGATCCCGAATCGACCTCATGTTCAAAGGCCTTTGTTTATGCTTTGTCCGGATATGATCCCGAATCGACCTCATATCTAAGTTGTTTTGTGATCCCAAATCGATCTCACATTGCAACTTCATTCTTTGACTACATGTGTTCCCAAATCGATCACACATTAGTCAAAGAGGGGCAAATGTATGCACCCTAAAATGGTCGCCTAGACTTTGGGCCCCATTTATTTGATTTATCAATCCTAAATCATTTTGATCAATAATCAATATTTTCAACATTATCAATTTTTTGATCAAATCCTAATTTCGATCATATATTGGATTTTTATCTTTGGGCTAACCATTTATCCTAAGTCTTTATTTAATTAAAAGGAATATTTCCTCCCCTTTCAATTAAATAAAAAGCCCCACTTTTCCTCTTATCCTAAGTTGCACAAATAAAGCATTATTCCTATTTTATAAAAAGGGAAAAAGCACTTTTTGTCTCACATGAGGCTCAAAAGTCAACACTTCACTCTCATTGGAGGATGCTTGTGCACATGGATTGCTCCTCTTTCAAGCTCCACCGTCGATTAAAACCTTTTGCCTCTTAATCTCCATGGTCCATTTCACCTCATTTCTTATAAAAGGAGAGCTCTCTCCTTCATTTGCATACCCATATTTTATGCTATTGTTATGCTGCAGGTTTTGGAGCTCTCTTTGAAGACACTCAAGCTTTGAAGCCTTGACATTTTAGTTGCATTTCATAATAGTTTTTCTTTCATAGTTACATTCATGGCATCATAGATTAGATTTCCTTTCATGTAATAGACTAGATCTCACATAGCTTAATTAGGGGCTTGGAATCTATTATACTTCTTTTCATAGATGTGAGATCGATTTGGGATCACAAAACAACTTAGATGTGAGATCGATTTGGGATCACAAAACAACTTAGATAGGAATATGGAAATCTCACCTAGGCATCAAAGACATGTAGGTCAAGATGACTAGCACAGTGAGATTACCTAAGTTTAATATAGCAAGATTATACTCGCATCGAGACACAAGGAAAGTCAAGATGGCTACAAGTATGCACTTGCACAAAAATAGTCAAGGATAATACCCTATCAATCTACAGTGTCAAGTAAGACCAGCATAAATGCTCATGACAGTTAGGATCAACAAAATATACCCACAAGCAAAAAATATATCCAGATATCGGGCCATGGCAAGACCATTAGAATGTCCACCACAAATGCCCTCGTGGATGTCAGCTAACGCTTGGTTGGATTCCTCCTTTTCCAAGCACCTAAGGAGTGTCCCATCTAAACCCCTCCTATATAAGTCACCAGAGATGAGGGTGTGGCGAGAGGCGTTACGGATGAGGTTTCGGCGTTCGGAGCGGGTGAATGTGTCAGGGATGATGCTATCACGAAGATATGAATAGATTGCACCATATCGGGAAGACTCGTGTGTGATAATGGCACAAATGACACGGCTTTCAGATGAGTCAAAGATGGGATGGTGTAGCTCTTCCACCAGGAATTCAAATCTGGATTCATGTGTCTCCAACTGAAGAAGTGAAGCTAATGTAGCCATGGCGTCTGCAGCTTTGTTCTCTGTCCTAGGGATTTGTTGGAACGTCACAAAGGTGAAATAGCGTCTCAAAGAATCAACCATATTTTTATAGGGTATCAATTTTTCATCCTTGGTTTGATACTCTTCATTGACTTGGTTGATGATTAACTGAGAATCCTCAAAGACATGTAATTCTATGATATTCCATTCTATAGTCATTCTCAAACCATTAGTTAAGGCTTCATATTCTGTAATATTATTGGTACATGGGAATAATAATTTGTAAGACTTCGGAATGTTGTACCCATGTGGAGAAACAAATAACACTCCAGCACCTGATCCATTTTGCATGCGGGAGCCATCAAAGAACATTGTCCAAGTGCGAGTAGTGGTATATAAGATGTGTTCATCTGGGAATTCCACTTGGACTGGCATACTATCCTGGATTGGAAAATCAGCTAATTGGTCAGCAATAGCTTGCCCTTTTATTGCCTTCCTTTCAATGTACTCTATGTCAAATTCAGTGAGGACCATCATCCATTTAGCAAGTCTACCCGTCAGGGCAGCCTTACCAAGCAAGTATTTAAGGGGATCAATTTCGGCAACCAAGTGTATGGTATGAGCAAGCATGTAGTGGCGCAACTTTTGAGAAGCAAACACCACCGCGAGACAAGACTTCTCAATATTATTGTAATTGATCTCATAAGAGACTAGAGTACGGCTGATATAGTAGATGGCCCGTTCTTTCCCAGTATCATCTGTTTGAGCCAATAATGCCCCCAGAGAAGTGTCTGTAGCTGAAATATATAGGATCAATGGTTTCCCTGGAATAGGAGGCATTAAAATCGGAGGATTAGCCAAGTATTGTTTGATCTGATCTAGGCTCTTTTGACAATCCTCGTTCCAAACAGAAGAAGCACCCTTATGCAATGTCTTATTGAAGGGTTGCGCTCTATCTGAAAGCTGAGAAATAAACCTCCGAATTGATTGAAGACGTCCCTGAAGACTTCTCATTTGGCTGATATTTCGAGGGGGTGGCATATCTAGGATTGCTTGGACCTTTTCGGGATCAACCTCGATACCTTTTTCTGATATTATGAATCCTAAAAGTTTACCTGAGGTGACGCCAAATGCGCACTTCTTTGGATTCAGTCTGAGTTGAAATTGTTCCATACGATCTAGAATTACTTCCAGATCATTGAGGTGTGTGTCCCTTTTTCTTGATTTTGCCAGGGTATCATCCACATAATCTTCCATATTTTTGTGCATCATATCATGAAAGATAGTCGTCATAGCTCTTTGGTAGGTTGCTCCTGCATTCTTTAACCCGAATGGCATGACGTTCCAGCAGTAGGTTCCCCATGCACATGTGAATGCTGTTTTCTCTTGGTCTTCAGGAGCTATTTTGATTTGATTATACCCCGAGAAACCATCCATTAGGGAATATATATCATAGCCCGCCGTCATGTCCACTATCATGTCAATGTTTGGAAGTGGAAAATCATCCTTTGGGCAGGCCTTGTTTAGATCTCTAAAATCTGTGCAGACACGAATGGACCCATCATGTTTGGAGACCGGTACTATGTTTGAGATCCATTCTGCATAATCGATGGCTCTAATAAATCCAGCTCTCAAAAGTTTTTCTAATTCTCCTTTGACAAGTAGAGCTATATGTGGATGCATTTTTCTTAGTCTCTGTTTTACTGGCTTGACTCTTGGAGCTATAGATAAGTGATGCATTATGAGATTCGTGTCAAGCCCTGGCATGTCTGAGTAGGTCCATGCAAAATTAATTTTCTTTTTCTGTAAAAACTGTACATATGCCTTGGTCTCTTCATCTGATAAAGACTGAGCAAGATGGACTATCTGAGGATTTTCTTCTGTGTTTAAATTGACCGGCTTTGTTGGTTCAATCAATATTGATGATCTATCCTGGAAATAACTCGGCAAGTTATTAAGTACCCCATCCTTAGGTGCCTCAAAGAGGTTTTCACCTTTGGATGTGTCATTTCTTTTTACTATTTTTGGTTCTGATACCGCCACAAAGTGGTTTTTGCCATCAGACCTATTTTTCTTTTTCTCTTTTGTTTTGAGACTGAGGTACTTAATATCAGGCTCTGTCATGCTGGTTGTTGGTTCACTGGTGGAAGAAGCCACGGGTTCGAGAGCATTCAGATAGCAAGCAATTTCGTAATCATTGTGAAATGTGAGGAATGTGGGCTCTTGGTGGCGCTGAGACCAGTCAATCAGGTTAAAGTGAACAAGGGGTAAGTCAATGGTAGGTTTGATGTTGTTAATGCGAAAGGTGTCATCTCTGGTGACCATATAATCGGAGTTCATCAAGTCATCTCCTAAGATACCTGAATTAGGACTCATCCTATCAAACGAAGCGTCGTCTACTAAAGCGATTTGAGGAGGGCAATCCTCTAGTCTGACACTAGGATCGTTAGTCGCATCGGGTTGGGTGCTATAGGCATGGATAATATCCACGTCTAGATCAATTGTTGCGTCTGAAAGTGAATCCCATTCATATTCATGGGAGTCTATCTCTGAGTCATCATTTAGGCCTCGTGATGTAGAAGCCTCAAGGTTAGGAAGGGTTTCCCCCTCTCTAGTGCTAGTATTGGTACTATCCGTCGCAGCTAGGACAGTAACACTTTCCTTTGTCGATCTAGAAGTCATACAATCACTATCCGTCGTAGCTGGGATAGTAGGACTATTAAGCATCAAATCTGTGGAATCTCCCCAAAGGAGATTCGTTGAGGGCACCCAATCATCAGACACATCTTGTTGATTGAAAAGATCAGGCGTATAATCTGCATCATTGTCACTGTCTGTCGCAGCTAGGACAGGGATACCTTTCTTCTTCTTATTCTCAAAACCTAAGCCGACCATGGACTTATTTTTTCATCCAAAAAGAGCATGATCAAGAGGCTCAGCTTTAGCATCCAGCCTATGACTAAGGGGACCAAATACCGGATATCCCATATTTTTAACCAGTGTATACCCTTTCCCATAAGTTTCAGGTGAAGGAGCAAAATTCTCATTATGTTTGTATTTCTCCTCGCGATATATCTAGTCCCTTACAGAAACTTCCTCTTTCTCTTCTTGAATGGGGACCGAAGACTCAACAAATTTCCCAAATAATGTCATTGCTGATGACGAAGGCTTCACATTTGGGGAGGGTCTCCCATAAGACCTAGGAGAGATTGGCATTTTTGTAAAAGAATCAATCTTATAATCTCCCATCCCAAGGTCTATGGTCTTGAATTTCTGCTTGCATTGTTCAAGTGAACTACTAGGACTGTCAGCTTCTCTATTCAAAGGTACATGTGATCCCGCAGAAATGTTATTAACTGATAGAGCACTGTCTCCAGGGATGCAAATTTCTACACCATTATGGGGAAACTTAACACACTGGTGATATGTCGATGGGACTGCCTGCATTTCATGAATCCATGGCCTACCTAGCAAAATGTTGTAGGCTAGAGGTCCAACATCAACAATTTGGAATAGTATGTCTTTTTCTACGGGACCAATACGAATAGGCAAAACAGCCAATCCCTTAGAACTTCTTTCTGCTTCGTCATATGCTTTGATTGTGATTCTTTTCTTTGTGTCAATGACATTCTCGGAATACCCTAGCGCTAGCAGCAAACTCAGGGTACAAATATTGAGCCCCGCACCCCCATCTATCAGTACACGCCTAACACGAGTTTTATGAATCATGACCTCGATGTGTAAGGCCAAATTATGTGGGTGACTAATGGATTTGTCATCTTCTTCTGAGAAGGTGAGGAAATGAGGGCTAGCCAAATGGTTGACCATGTTTTGGAATTGGTCAATATCTAAGTTATTAGGGACATTGGCTGCTCGCAAAGCATCCTCGAGGACGCGCTTGTGCTTAGGAGATAATTCTAAAAGCTCAAAAATGGATATCTGAGCGGGTGTACATTGTAGCTGGTCAATAAGATTATAATTGGAATCAGGACCAACGACAGATTTGGGAGGAGCACCTTTGGACATGGGTTGTTTAGACTTGCTAGTGCTAGGACCTTTGATGATAATGGGTGCTTGGGCTTGACCCCTAGTGACAGCATTGAGGGACTGGGGCATTCCTTGTGAGTGAGGACCTCTTATCACCACAGTGGGTCTTTCATTAGTCATAGGAATTGAGTCCACATTATGTCCATAAGGATCTTTCTTTCTCACCATGTTGATATTATCGTCAGCCACTTCAAGCATGTTAATCACATTATCAGCATGTGTGTATGTATAGTTAATAGCCGCCTTGCCATTCTTACTGCTAGAATTCTCTCCTTTTTCATATTTAGGCAAGGGCTCTTTAAAGGCTTTATGGTCTGCATTAGTAGTTAACCCATCCACTTGTAATTGTCCTTTCTCAATAAGGTCTTGGACAAGATGCTTGAGTTTAAAACAATTTTTTATGTCGTGTCCAATCCCATTATGGAAAACGCAAAAAGCCTTAGCATCCCACCAATGAGGTAAAGGATCTGGTATTCGATGTTTTGTAAGATCCTGTGGGTGCGCCAAATTATGAGCAACTAATGTCTTAAAAACATCTGCATAGGATTCTCCCAATTTAGTAAATTGTCTTTTCTCCATTTTAGATCTCTTTTGATACTTAGGTTTGTCTTGTTGCGTTGACGATGTTTGCAACTTCATAGCTTGAACTGCATGAGAGAGGTTAAGAACTCCTTCATTTTTGACCTGAGATGAATCAACAACTCCGTCGTTGACGACTTGCTTGTTTTTGTTCCAATAAGAGTTCTTTTTGTCCTTGTTACCATTAGTATTGTTATTTTGGCTATTGTTGTTATTTGTTGGTTTAGCCAAAATTCCTTGTTCTTTTAGGACATCCTCAATGCGACATGCCACCTCTACCATAGTATCAAAGGAATTAAATGGGATTTTCTTGACTTCATATTTGAGTTCTGGTATTAGATTGTTCACAATGATATCAATTCTCTCTTCTTCAGGGATTGTCCTTGGGTATTTCGAACACAATCGCCTCCATCGTTGTAAAAAGGTGACAAAAGATTCCCCTTGATTTTGTTTAAGTTTACACAAATCAAGTATTGTGACCGACCTAGATAAGTTGTAAGCGAAATGCTGAACAAATCTTTGGACAAGTTCTTTAAATGTCTTTACTGGAGGGGAAAGGTTGGTGAACCACTCCATGGCTTGACCTTTTAAACTCCTTGGGAATAATCTCAGCAAGTAGGAGTCTTCATGGTGAAAGGAAAAGCTCATTATGTAGAATTGTCGAACATGGTCGTGAGGGTCACCAGTGCCATCATATTTGTCGTATGTTGGGAATTCAACTTTCTTAGGAAATTCTACCATCACCACACTTTTGTCAATGGGGTTAGGACATATGGAGTCCAAATGAAATGTGCTCTTGGGAGCCTTCATTTTGTCTATATCCTTTTGCATTTGTAAGATCACCTCATCAGTTGAAGGATTCTGTTTCTTGATCTTTTGGTGAACATCAAAATTATATGGAACTTTAGCGCCTTTGTTGATAAGACTTTCCAAGAATTGGTCTTTGTTTTGTTCCACGTATTGCTCCACATAGGCTTGAAAGGATGGTTCTTGTTGCATAGTCATGAAGTCCATATGATCAAATTTAGCATAACTACCTCCATGTTGTGAGCCATGATGTGCTTGTTGGGAGGGTTTCTTTGAATGTCTATGAGACGACTGTCTCCTATGATGGTCATATCTTGAAGTCCTTCTTCCTCTAGGACTTGGGGATCGTGAGGGTGTCTTTGATCTTCTTCGAGGGCTAGGGGAAGGGGTAGATGGGGGCGAGTTGATCCCACTATTGGCTCCCCTCTCGTTAAATCAACTTTGGAGTTGTTGTGCATAGAGTCTATCTTCTTCTTCTTGGGCGACTCTTTTCTGTATATCCAACAATGCACGTTCCTCTTCCTCTAGTTGTCGGAATTTTTCTTTTTTAGCAGCCTGTTCATCTAAGTAGGCTTGCTTCTCTCTCTTAATGCTTCTCAACCTTGTATTTGCATATCGAGAAGTGTCTTTAAATGGGGAGGTTTGTCTTGAATGCCTTATTGCATTAGCTGCGTTGATATGGTGATCACTAGATTCGTTGTTCTGGTCTTCGTGTTGTGACCCTGAATCTGAGTGAGCTGACTTATGCTGTCTTTCGGCTCATTGATGAGCATCAAAATACCTCGCGTTGTTAGGAGGTGACCCGGGTGGACTGGCATGAGAAGAACCACCATACTCTCTTCTATGTCATTGAAAGATATCCTCGAGAGTTTGATTCATGGCTTCTCTTTGTTGTCGGGTGAAAGTGTAACTCATGTCCATACTTGATGAAAGTGGTATGAAAGAGGTGCTCACTTCACTAGGGTTAGCTCCCAGATTGAAACAAACCTCGGATTCACTCTTAGGAGATTGGTCAAAAAGGGGTCCTTTTCCCTTAGGTTGTCGACGAGTCTTGATAGGTGGTAACTGGCTAAAGGCAACAGGGGGTCGCTTCCCTTGATTAACTTGGTACCTTGTCGTAATTGACATGAAAGAGAGATATTCTCAATGATAAGGTGACCTTTCAAAGTGTCAACACCAAACTAGGATACGCAAAGTCCTCTATTGTCCAAAGAGAAATGAAAAAAGAAAAAAAGAGGGCTTTACCAACACTGTCAAAGAGGTGCTTCAAATCAAAGGGTGACTACCCTTGCACTTTTGAATCAGGAGGTTGGACTAGGCCAAAAGATAATTGAAATAAAAGCGATTTGGACAATAAGAGAACTAAAATTTTCCCAGAATATAGCTAACAATTTTAAAGCTGGACCTTGGCACCAAGAATGGCTTTCTAACTTGACAATTATTCCAAAGTGACTTTGTAAATGAAATGATGCTATCCCGGAGAACTAAGAACCAGAAATTTGGAGTCAAGACAGATCTCAAACGTCAGGGTGAGAAGCCTGCTCTAAGACCTAGCCTAATTGACAGCAACTGAAACTGACCAAAATTTAAGCATGACAAAAATGAACCGGGCGATATACTCCAGGCTACTGGGGCGATAAACCTATACCCGTGCGATACTTCGCCCTAAGACAGGCGATACTTCTTAACACTGGCGGGTGATATACTCCAGGCAGGTCGGGCGATAGTCCGTCAGGGGTGAACTATCGCGCGATATTTCTATGAAAAGAAGTACAATAGATTCCAAGCCCCTAATTAAGCTATGTGAGATCTATTCTATTGCATAAAAGGAAATCTAATCTATGATGCCATGAATGTAACTATGAAAGCAAAACTATTATGAAATGCAACTAAAAATGTCAAGGCTTCAAAGCTTGAGTGTCTTCAAAAAGAGCTCCAAAACCTGCAGCATAACAATAGCATAAAATATGGATATGCAAATGAAGGAGAGAGCTCTCCTTTTATAAGAAATGAGGTGAAATGGACCATGGAGATTAAGAGGCAAAAGGTCTTAATCGGCGGTGGAGCTTGAAAGAGGAGCAATCCATGTGCACAAGCATCCTCCAATGAGAGTGAAGTGTTGACTTTTGAGCCTCATGTGAGACAAAAAGTGCTTTTTCCCTTTTTATAAAATAGGAATAATGCTTTATTTGTGCAACTTAGGATAAGAGGAAAAGTGGGGCTTTTTATTTAATTGAAAGGGGAGGAAATATTCCTTTTAATTAAATAAAGACTTAGGATAAATGGTTAGCCCAAGGATAAAAATCCAATATATGATCGAAATTAGGATTTGATCAAGAAATTGATAATGTTGAAAATATTGATTATTGATCAAAATGATTCAGGATTGATAAATCAAATAAATGGGGCCCAAAGTCTAGGCGACCATTTTAGGGTGCATACATTTGCCCCTCTTTGACTAATGTGTGATCGATTTGGGAACACATGTAGTCAAAGAATGAAGTTGCAATGTGAGATCGATTTTGGATCACAAAACAAGTTAGAATCTAGACTTCCCAGGGAGAGACTAGAAATGAAAGATATGATCAAGAGGAATCAGAAAATGAGCACAGTTGACCAACTAGTCTGTAGATGATAAAAAGGAGAGCTCTCTCCATATGCAAAATGCAACACTAGACTAACATGAACCTAAAAATGCAAGCTACTATGAAAGTGGTTGACTTGCAAGGTCACAACGCTTATAGACATCTAATTATCATCATCGAGTGTTATTGGTAGCGTCGTAAGATCATACAATGCACACTAGCGTAACTATGTGGATATGAATATGATCTTTATCAGATAGAAATGTGGAAATCCCACCTAGGCATCAAAGACATATAGGTCAAGATGACTAATGCAGTGAGATCACCTAAATTTGATATGGCGAGATTATGCTTGTATCAAGACACATGAAAGTCAGGATAACTAAAAGCATGCACTCGCAAAACAGTCAAGGATAATACCTTGTCAATCCATAGTGTCAAGTAAGACCAGCATAAATGCTCATGACAGTTAGGATCAACAAAATATACCCACAAGCAGATAAAGAAATAAAACATGTTCTCATTCCCTCAGTCTTCTAGCTATGCATCATCGAAAACTTCTCAGGGAGAGATCACTCATCAAAGAAATCCTCATAGACAGCACACAAAAAAAAATAAAGTCATCATATCGTCACCGAGTTGATTGTTTAAGTGCGTGTGTGTTGGTCATAGAGTCAGACTCTGAGTATCGCATCTGCACATGAGCACTATCGCATTATACTTAGACTATAGGCAAGACATCTAATAAGTGTTAAGAAACACTCGACACAAGGGTAGTGTTGAAAAACACTGTTTGGGGTGGTGTTGAAAAACACCTGTTGTGAAATGCCCCAAGAGACAAAAGCACCTAAAAGACCAATGCTAACAGTCATTCCCCCTAGACAAAGAAAAAAGACCAATTCCAGACTAGGCCAAATAAGGTCAAGGCATGATGGAAAGTGGTTAAGTGTTGAGGACGCATGTTAACAAATAGGGGTGCAAAGGCCTCAAGTAGCGCTGTTTCCAGGTTTTCACCACTTGGAATCTTTTTTTTTCTTGTTTCATTTTTTTTGGATTTTTTGCTACCAAGGCGCCTGTTTCCAAGTTTTCACCAAGGCACTTTTTCTTCTTTTTTTTTGAATTTTTGAATTTTTTGATTTTTTTATATTTTTTTAAGGACTTTTTTTTACTTTTAGAATTTTTTCAGCATCATATATGAATTTTTTTGGTACTTTTTTCAGGACCATAAAATATGTACAAAGGATGCCCCCAAACAAAATGGGCATCAAACTCTTTAAGCAAGATCACATCGTGTATTCTCAATATCTAGCAATGTGGAGGACAAGAGGGATCACCAAGCTGGTGAAAGAGATGGAAGACATGAGAATGAAGGAGAGTGAAGGGAAGAAATCCTCAAGGTCAAACTCCTCAAGAGTACCCAGGCTAGGGAAAAAAATTATTGTCATGTAAAGCGCATTTGGACAAGCAATGAAAGGATAGCATAGGATAAGTCACAAATGCGCAGTGCAAAAGAAGGGAGGATGCAGTCCAAAGGAGTAGACATGTCAAGAGGCTTCATAGCATCGTGTTTTACTTCTTTTTTTTTATTAGATCAAGACCAAAGGGGAAAAAGACAGTGAAAGGATAGAATGAATGGAGGAAAATAAATATGAAGGCTAAACATGAATGGAATGAAAGCAAGATCATCGTAAGATAGCTCACAAAATAGCCAAATGTTCGTGTATAGATCAACATTGTCAAGATCAAAGATGGAAGATGAAATGGATGAAACATGTAGAAGAACTACGCATGACGCCTGATTGCCAGGTTTTCATCATGGTACTTATCCAAGGCGCCACAAGGGAGTGGTTTTCACCATAGGATGAATTTATTTCTCTTTACTTTTGCTACCAAGGTGCCTGTTTCCAGGTTTTCACCATGGCACATTTTCAAAAAAAATTTTCTCATTTTTTTATTTTTCTATTTTTTTGAATTTTATAATTTTTTTAATTTTTTTGGAAGAAGGAAAGCTTTTTAGCTAATGCTCCTTGAAAGGATAAACCATGATATGCCAAGGATTCAAAATGATATGCTCAAAGATGTTGAAGGGGAAAAGAAGACGTAGAAGGAATAGGCAAATGAAGAAAAAAATGATAGAAGGTAGAAGGATAATGAATGGAAGGAATGTGAAAAGGTAGATGGAAAGAAAGGTAAGATCAACATCAATACACACCTTGAAGGGTGGCGAGAGGATGGAGGAAACATGAACCATATTCTAGTCCAAGTGCGAACCATATTCTGGTTCATTATTGCTATCTGACTCTTCGAAAAGAGGATTGGTGTGCTTGTTATAATTCTCAAATGTGAATGGAGAAATACGAGAAGGAATATGGAAAATGTTTAGCAGAGGTTGCGGTTTAGGCACATGGAATGGAAGAATGTTTTTGGAAAAAGATGAAGTGGAAGCCTTTGGAAGCTTGAATGTCAACTTCACTTTTTGTTCAACATTAGACTCTTTCAAGAGAGACTTTGGAATCCATATAGCCTTAGGCTTTTTATTTCCTTTTGATGACTGAGAGAGAATATCTTCAATGATGGATTTTGGAACCCATACTTGTCTTGTAGTTTTTTTCTTAGATATCTCTTTCGACTTTATGCCCCCATGTCGACTAGAGGAGACATGGTGATCTTCTTTTTTTGATGGATTCTTGTATTGCTTCTTTTTCTTGTTTTGAACATTCAACTTACTTCCAAAAGACTTGGGACTTGTGGAAGAAGAAGGAGGATATGACCGGTTTAGATGGGTGAGTGGATGAAAGGGATTCAAGGGTATGCATCTATGTTGATCTTGAGGAAAGATAGGAGATGGAGGGATGTAAGGACCCAAGATGGATGATGAATTAGGAGAGTTAGGAGGGGAAAGTAAAGGGACATAAGGGCCCAATATGGAAGGAAGACGTGAAGCCCTTGGCAGTGGTGGAGGAGGTCCAAGGATAGATGTGAAAAATGCAAAAGGATAATCATTAAGTTCATCAGCATCTATATGACAACCAAGGATATCAACATCTTTAGAGTGAGCATTAGAATTTTTAACAGGATCATGCACATCTTGAATATGAGCAGTTTCTTTGATAGGATCATTCGTAACTTGCAAAGATTTAGGAAGAGCAGAAAGTGGAAGTGAACATGGAGTGGTAGAACAAGAAGATGGAAGACTTTGATCTTGACAAGTTGCTTTGGATAGCATAAGTGCATCATTTTTTTCTTGATTTTCAATAGGCTTAACATCAGAAGTAACAACACCATTTTTAATAACCTTAATGGAAACATCATCTTTGGAAAGCGCAAGTGTGGTAAGGTTATTTTGATTATCAATAAGCTCAATAGTGTAAGTAGTAGCTTGATCTTGCTTAGGAGATGGTGGAATGAATGCGAAAGAGCGTAGAGGATCAAAAGAACCATGAAGCGGATCAGAGACATCATGAAAAAGATTGGATGACATGGAGGGTTCTTGATCTTGATCTTTTTTTATGTTCTTTTCTTTATCATTTTT
This sequence comes from Chamaecyparis obtusa, assembly GCA_027943335.1. Taxonomy (NCBI): domain Eukaryota; kingdom Viridiplantae; phylum Streptophyta; class Pinopsida; order Cupressales; family Cupressaceae; genus Chamaecyparis; species Chamaecyparis obtusa. The sequence continues at coordinate 151,215 of BSBK01006028.1, read as the reverse complement.
AGAGTCCTCTTGACATGGAGCCACTTCTGAGGACAAGGAAGCATGTTGGGATTGTATGGAAGACTTTGGAAGAGGTGGTGAAGGACTAGCTAAAATAGGCATTATAGCGGATGAAGGCTTAGGCTCTTTAGGTTCAACATTATTGAAAGTATTTGCAGCCAAGTGAAGGTTATCTTGAGTATCTTTAAGAGGTGGCCCTTGAGGATAACTATAGGGAACCGCATGGAAAGTCTTAGGATCTTTGTTGGATGAAGGATTTGTGCTCTTAAGGCTCCTTGAAGGCTTTGTGAAAGATTTGGAAGACTTAGCAGCTTTAGGAGATGTGTGGATATTGGAGGAAGTAGAGGATGGAAGGGGACCATCACAAGACAAAGGTTCAGCATTAACATGATCTTGCTGGAGAGTGTAATCTTTATTTTTAGCATAAGAGTTTTTAGACAAGACATGCTCATAGTATCTTCGTTTATAATCAGCACGGAAAGCTTTCTCTTCCTCAATAGAAGTAGATGTATCATATTGTTCACAACAAATATCATAATTTCTCTCAAAATCAGAATCATATGGATCACCATCACAATCTATCCAATAGGATGACCCTTTAGTAAGCCTAAGCACACGACGACGAGGACTCTTAGGAATAGAGGTGCCATAAGTATTGCTACATTGTCCATCATCATAGTCATCATAGTCATCAAAGGTAGGTGTGTCACTCTTTGTGGAAGAGACATCACAAGGACTATCATGTTGCTCTTTATGGTATGTCTTCTGAAGAGAAGTAAGACTCTTAGGAGAAGTAGAAGAAGAATGAGATTGTGAAGAAGAGGAAGGTGAAGACCTAGTGGAAGAAGAATACTTGGATGATGAGGAATTTGAATGATGTTTAGAAGAGTCATGATAAGATTTGGAAGATGAAGAATGTGAATAGTGTTTAGAAGAATCATGATAAAACTTAGAAGATGAAGAATGAGAATGATGTCTGGAAGAGTCATGATAAGACTTGGAAGGTGAAGAAGAATGAGAAGATTTAGATGATGAAGAATGTTTGGAAGAAGAAGATCGCGATATGATCATGTTTATGATTCTAGCAAAGGGATCTGATTTAATCATCTTTTCTTTTATTTTTGCTATAAATTCATCACTCATGAGAATTTTGGAGGAACAACACTTTTCGAATATGTCAATGAGCTCAAGATCATCTATTCTTAAGAGAGGTTCCTTAACAAGATAGTCAAGATTCATGGTTATAGAAGAGGAGGAATCAAGCATGGAAGAAATGAATAGATGAGTAGAAGAAAGTAGACTAGATAATAAGAGGAAAAGAATCAAGAAGAAGAAGAATAATTTTCCATGGGAATAGAAGACTTCAGAAGAACATGGGAAATGGAGAAGAAAAAAGAAGACTAAGAGTCATCTTGTGCAATTGATACCATAACGTTCATTGAGATGTTGAGCAACATGACAACACCTAGGATCTAAGATCTGGACTAACCAAGGAAGACTGAAAATAGAAGACCCTTGGTAATAGGATGACCTCACAAAATGTCAACACCAAACTAGGATAATCAAAGTTCTCTATTTTCCAAAGAGAAATGAAAAGATAGAAGAAGGGGCTTTACCAACACTGTCAAAGAGGTGCTTCAAATCAAAGGATGAATATCCTTGCACTTTTGAATCAGGAGGTTGGACTAGGCCAAAATATAATTGAAATTGAGATAAATGAAAATGATTTGGACAATAAAAGTACTAAAATTCTCCAAGAATGTGACTAACAATTCTAGAGATAGGCTTTCTCACCAAGAATGGACAAATGCGATAATGATGTTGATTTTGACCAATTTGTGCAAATTTTGAATCTAAGGGTGAAAATGTCTGATTTCAATCACAATTTTAATAGTATTTGGACAGGTTTGCAAACAGTAGGGGATCAAACATGTCTCCAAACACTTGAAACAAGGGCAAAAGTAACCTTGCCAAGACAAGCACTTGTGATATCAAAATTGAAAAAGCACCCTATGAATGCTACCGATTGTTTGTATGTCAAGAACATTTACACTGGTATCACACAATCGAAGACACTTCAAGCAATATCTACCTACAAGACAAGGCTCATTACTCATCAACTTAGCCCACAACTTGATGCCCCCTTGCCTCACACCAAGTAGTTGCCCACAAGAGATATTGGCTTTGTCATGGAAGTGTCAAACAACACAACCAAAGGGACACATATGGTGAGTATCTTGGGGTGATCCGGGTTATTCCACTTGGATCAATCCTTGCACTAAGAAGATAAGCGGCTAAAAGAGGGTGGCTTCTATCTAATGGTTCTTAATAAGGATTTCCGTTCACAACACCCCTCTTGCTCCTCATAAAGGACTAGGACCTCGCGGCCTCAAGAGTACCTTAAGCATTCTTGTCCAATGTTTTTCTCATGGTCGCAATCCCATGAGCTACTCACATCAAACGAAGACAAGTGTTATGTCTATCAAGGTTTTTGGTGTCCTTGATAGCCTTGAGATTATAGTGAGTTGGAATCACTTGCCACCAAGGAGAATGATGACAAGGTTGTCCCCACTTGAGTCGTTCCTCTTGATTGCTCAAGAGAAGGCCCGCTAAAGGATTCCTAAACTAAACAAAAATGGATCAAATCTTGAGGTTCAAGGTTTTTGATTCACCACAAGGGTGAAGAGCATACTCCCCTATCTCAAGAATCTCTCCCAAACACACCAAGCAAAGAGATCAATTACCCCCTTGCTTCCAAAACCTTAAGATGGGTCAAGATTTTCTGATTCACCTAAAGGTGAAGAGCATACTTCTCCTACCACCTCAAGATCCCTTTCACAAGGTATTAAGATTCCTAATACAATTAGTAAATGCCACAAATGAAAGGAAAATAAACAAGAAATGAAATTTTTTTTTTTGTTTTTATGCTTGGGCAGCCCTGCAAAAACTGTTAGTAGCCCTCTTTGACATGCATTTTTAGCAATTTTCAAGCAAAGGAGAGCACCTACAAACACAACTTGTTAGACCCACAATGTTAGCAAAATCAAAATCCAAATGTAAATGTGCAATAATCTGATGGATTCAAGCTAAAAGATGCAGGTTAGACCTATCTAAACAAAGCAAAACAAAACAGCAAGCTAAAATAATCGAATTCGGACAAAAAAACTGAAAGCGCAAGTCTCTGCTAGACCAGGTGATATTTCTCAGACTTCAACAGTATCGCGCGATACAGTTTCCTATAGCCGGGCGATACTTCTCAGTCGCGCGATACTTCGCACAATGACAGGCGATACTTCGCCCGATGTCAGGCAACAGAAGTCAATATATGCGTATGATACTCTTTCCGAGCGAACTATCGCGCCAAGACAGGAAGTATATCGCGCGATATTTCTGAGAAGTGTCGCGCGATAATCTGAGATAGAAAACCAAAGACAGATTTTTTCAAAAATTAATCCGAAAATGACGAAAAATGCATCAAATAGAAGGACAAAGCTATCTAGTTCACCCCACGGTGGGCGCCAGAAATGTACACACTAAAATATGCACTTCTATGAACCATTACATGCAAGGTTTCTCAAGAATGAGGCCTCACAAAGCGGCTCATAGCTCTCTATGCATGGAGTTGCAAGGGACTATGAGTTTTTCTCTCAGCTAGAGCTACAAGAAAGTGACCTTGCTAGTCAACTATACAATGAGAGATTCAAGTGAAGACAAGGGCAAGAGTGCCAATATCTCCAAGAATCTAAATGGAAATGAAATGTAAATGCAACTAGTATGAATGTGCAAGACTAATCTATCAAATGAAATGTAAACTAAGCTATGAAAAGAAGTACAATAGATTCCAAACCCCTAATTAAGCTATGTGAGATCTATTCTATTGCATAAAAGGAAATCTAATCTATGATGCCATGAATGTAACTATGAAAGAAAAACTATTATGAAATGCAACTAAAATGTCAAGGCTTCAAAGCTTGAGTGTCTTCAAAGAGAGCTCCAAAACCTGCAGCATAACAATAGCATAAAATATGGGTATGCAAATGAAGGAGAGAGCTCTCCTTTTATAAGAAATGAGGTGAAATGGACCATTGAGATTAAGAGGCAAAAGTCTTAATCAGTGGTGGAGGTTGAAAGAGGAGCAATCCATGTGCACAAACATCCTCCAATGAGAGTGAAGTGTTGACTTTTGAGCCTCATGTGAGACAAAAAGTGCTTTTTCCCTTTTTATAAAATAGGAATAATGTTTTATTTGTGCAACTTAGGATAAGAGGAAAAGTGGGGCTTTTTATTTAATTGAAAGGGGAGGAAATATTCCTTTTAATTAAATAAAGACTTAGGATAAATGGTTAGCCCAAGGATAAAAATCCAATATATGATCGAAATTAGGATTTGATCAAGAAATTGATAATGTTGAAAATATTGATTATTGATCAAAATGATTCAGGGTTGATAAATCAAATAAATGGGGCCCAAAGTCTAGGCGACCATTTTTGGGTGCATACAAGAGGCACTTCCTCTCATGTTTTATGTTTACGGATATGGTGATATTTGTAGATATGTTGATTCTGATATGGCTGGAGATTTAGATACAAGGAGGTCTACAATAGGCTATGTGTTTACTTTTTCTGGAGCAATGATTAGCTGGACTTCTTGGAAGCAACAAGTGGTTGCTCTTTCCTCCACCGAGGTTGAATACATTGCTCTTGTTGAGGGAGCTAAAGAGCTGATATGGTTACAATGATTGTTTGGAGAGTTGGGATTTAAACAATCCACATTTACTCTATTTTTTTATAGCAATAGCGTCATTCATTTGGCCAAAAATTCAGCTTTCCACAATCACACAAAACATATTGAAACTAGATTTCATTTCATCCGTCATGGTCTTGAAGAGGGAAGATTACAGTTAGAGAAGATTGATACAAAGATCAATCTGGCTGATGTGTTCACCAAGGTTGTACCTTGAGAGAAGTTTGAATTTTGTAGAGCTTCTCTCGGCATTGTCACTACGTAGCCATAAGCATTTCGAGTAGGGGATATCTCTGTGCAGCACTGATTGGACTTCAAGTGGGAGATTGTAATGGTTTTGGCAGAAAGGAATATGTAATGGTTATGTGCAGTCCATCATTGTAGTCTATTCCTCTCCCAGGCTATTTTGGTCTTCCCTTTGAATGTCGGTTATTGAATATGTAAAAGCCAATTTGTGGCTACTGTTGTTGTAACTTTTCATAATCTGAATAAGAGATAGTCCTCTGCTTGAAGAGTGGATGTAATCCAGAATAGCTAGATGAACCACTATAATCTTTGTGTCAATGTATTTTAATTTTCTATATTATGTTCTATTCTTTTGTGTCTCTAATTACTTTTGGGTCTGCAATCTACCTTTAACATAAAATAATATATACTTTTCTCAGAAATATTTCACCTATAGTCAATCCATCGTTATCAAGTATATGGTATAGATCATTAAGCTGATAATCATAATCCATCACAAAGCAAGGATTCATGTATAATGAGAGGGCATGTACTAAAAGATACCATGGACCTATGAGCAGACATGAAGAAGGATTTATGAGCAGGTTCAAAAGAAAGTATGAAAAGGTAAATGGTAGACTTGATGAGAAGATATAAAGATTGTTGTAGAAGATTTATATGAAGATTTTGTAACATACTTTTGAGAAGAGACTGGATACTTTATTACAATCGTATGATCTGGTTATAGAAGACATTACAATTGATTTGTGGATGATTTTGTAGTAGATTTGTGAAAAAAAAGAAGGGAAGGAAGAGTGGAACTAATTAGGTAATCACTTTATTAACACTAATATTAAGGTTACGGTTGAGTATCTATTGTAGGTTTGAAATGTGAGAAGAGGTAGTATGGATTGATATGTATGGTAAAATGATTTTCATTTGTCTATTCATATGCAGAGCTTGATGTTTTAGAGTTATTCATGGAGACTATGCAAATCTATTAAAAAAATTGTTGTTAAGATAAGCATGAGGATAGATGCTTTTGGATGTTGAGTTTTTCTCTTTTAAGAAATTTTCAAGGCATATATTTTGTTATTTTGATGGTATATTTATCGGCACAAGCTAAGCTCCCTACATAATGCATCAAAGACAAAAAAAAATCAAACTTTTTTTTTCAGATTCACGAAAATAGTGATTTTTTTGCAATTTTTTTTGTGGTTTTCGACTACAAAATATGCAAATTATGAAGAACAGATGCTAAAAATTTCACAAAAATCCATTGTATTTTTTGGTTTTTGAAATTTGGTCAGTGGCACATTTTGTAGAGAGCTTAATTGCGTCCATATTTATCTATTCTTTTGTAAATGGGTTTTGAATACTTTTGTGCACATTTTTTTTCTCTTTGGGTTATGTGAAAATAGTCCTTCATTGTTATAAATTTGTTTTCATTTGGTATTAGACACTAGTTGTCAAATAGAGAGAGATCTCCCTATTATAATTAACCCTTCGAAGGAGTAATGTTTTATGCATATATAATCCATGACTTTGCAAGAAAAAAATGAAAACATTTTTGATATATGAGGTATGATGTGCAAGTTTTTTTTACATATTTCTGAGTTGTAATAAGGATTTTCTAAATGTGCTCCATATGAAGGTTTTGTAGGAGAAGTTTTATAGAGGAACCCATGGAACAAAAGAGACCTCATTATTGGATTTAAAATGCATAAATACAAAGATTGACATAAAATTTCACTTATTTTGATTATTTTAGGAGTAAGACAATTATTTTCTTCTAACTCCTGTTGTATAACTTGTAGGTTTGCAGAAGAAATTAACAAATCTTACAACAATTGTTGTTTATTGGTTATTGATCATCGACTAGCAAATAGTGGTCCATGGGGCTTAATCCTTCCATACGGAAGAAATAAAAACTAAAAAAAAATATTTATTCTCAATTCCATTATTGTCGCTAATCTACCTACCTAGTGGGTGGTGCTACTATTGTTGGTTAGCCACCCTACAACCACCACTATGGGGTCGAATTGGGTATATTTTTTCCAAGAGACATAAATTTCACCTCAAGAGGTTGATTTTCAACTTATGGTCAAGGAAAATTTATTTATAACCACTATATTGTGGTATTAATAATTTTTCTATATTTTTTTCATGATACAAAATGCTAACTAAAAATTGGGTTTACTTTGCAAACTTGAAGATGTCATGTTTGTGCATATGGAGTTATATTTTGGACTTTATAGTTGGTAAAAAGTTTGTTTTGAACTCTACACCAAGGATAGATTTGGATACATATTTTGTTGTTTGTTCACTTATAGGCTCCTTTGACTATGGTTTTTTGTGAGTCTATGACAAATCAAATTTATGGTGATTTAGTGTTTTAAGTCATTGGGAACTTATGTTTATATATTTGTTTATCTTTATTTGACATGGTTAATGTTGTATTGTTAAATTTGCACATTAAATTGTGAGCTATATGAATTGTGTCATATTCTAGATTGCCTAAACTTTTAGGTTGAATATATAACTTGGATTTTGAGTTGTTTGTACACATATATTTCAATGTGGATGAAAATTCTAATTTACAACCAAGTTAAATCACATGTTTCATTGTCAAGATGAGGTGAATAGACACTCTTACTTGATGTTAATATTTGGTTGTGGCCATGGTGTCATAAAATTTCCTTATGTTTCTGGGATTTTGTTATGACATGATTAATTATGTAGGTGTGGTGTTTGTGGTTATGGACTTATTCCTATTTTTTCCAATGGCTCATCTTCTTATTTAGGATAACATGGTTTTAGTTTTTCTTTTGGCTGTTCATGGTGTTGCAATTGAGTTCTTTGATTGTGCAACCTAGTTGTTGATGATCTTCATTGAAGAAATGATTATCATGATGTCGTGAATAGCTTGGTTACATAGTATAGTTTTTCATGGTGTTATATCTTTTTTTCTTTTAGATAACATGGTTTTACTTTACCCTTTGGGAGCTCTTGATGTTGAGTTTTCTTTATTGTGTTGAGCACATGGATAATCTTTAGTTAATAGACGTTTATCATGATGGTATATATAGCTTAGTATCATGACTCATTGGAAGATTTTGGCAATGATGTGGATTCATCATTGGATAATGGATGATCTTTTGTAGTGATTGTTGGTGTCATGGAAGACTCTTAGGCCTTGTTTATTATATAAAATGAGAGTTCATTTACATCTTGGGTTCTATTAATATGATATGGTTATCTTCATGTGATTTGAAGATGTTGACACCTTATATTTTGTGGGACTCTTGAAGTCTTTGGTTGAGGTGTTGGTTATGATTTGTCAATTTGACATTTGATCCTTGTTTATATAATGGTTGTCATTGTCATGATGTACTCTTGATTATGAGTGTTGACATGATATAAGTGCTCTTAACACAAAATATGTTCACTTGGGAGGTAATCTATTAAAGGCATGTAGATTGTGACGTTATGGAGAGTTCTTGATGATTGAGATTCAAGCTTCAATAATGGCCTTATCTGTTATCTTAGTTTTGCATACATTGGTCATTTCTTGGGAGGCTTCATGAGAGTGTGGTGTTGCATTTCGATCTTAACATAAATTGATTAGTTGCAAGTGCTCATGGATATGAATTTCAAGTGAGGCTAAGAGATCTCTTACTTTTAGAGATCATGTATTGAGATACTCATTGATGAGGTTTCTGCAGGAAGATCGAGGAGCATACACTTGGGTTAGATGCGAGCTCAAGGATTATTGAGGAGAATGTTCTTGGAATGAGTTATGATTACTTAGTTATCGCAAAGGAGCATTCTCATTCCCTATTTTTGGTCCTCTTGATGATAAGTCATTTGAAGGGTATTGCTCACCTTATTTTCAAATATGTTTTATTTAATCATGTGAATGAGTCTTGAGTTATGATGTTTATTCTGGAAAGCTTATTTGAGGATTGTTTGACATGAGGTATTTGTTTTTCCTTCTCACGAGAATGAATTTTTGCCCTATTTGAGAAGTGTAGAGGATGTTTTTGGGTTTATTCCCTTGGTCTAAGAATAGATTATTTGATTGATCTTTCTTTATTTCAAGAGTTTGGCATCTTCATTATGGTTATATGCAGATAAAGATTCTCTTTAGAGTTTAATGGAGATCAAGCTTATCACAACTTGAACATTTAGAAGAGTGAAGGAAGACATGCTAAATGTTTTGATATGCAAGTTCTCTCTTTGGTTGTGTTCTTATTAGATGTTGTGTTCACATGACATTTTATCAAAAATTTATATAGAGCTATGATCACTATGTTTGCAATCACATGTAATCTTTGGTGACAACATGGTGACTGTTTTTATCTTTCTTTTGTTAGTGTGTGGAAGATGGGAGATTTATGAAAACTATAATGAGTTGTGTTGCAACAAATTTAATTGTAGGATTTGCATATTGTTGTGGATGTTCCTTAGTACTAAATGATATTGGTTACATACTCTATGTGATACTATTGGTGGATCTTTGAATGTATTCACCATTTTCATATTGACATTACCTATACAGTAGGAGTTCCTAGTTGTGTATGTTCATGAATATATTTTATATATAAAGTTTTTAATTGTATTTTATGGGTTGGATATGTTGATGGATGACAGTTACTTGTTATGATATGTATATCTCGATTTCTAAGTATGGTTACTTGGATGTACTGGCAATCAACTATGGTTGCGTCCATATATGGTGATTATTTTTTTATAACTATTGATGCATATTTGTTACCCTTGGATTTAGTGTTTATGTTTGGATATTAGTTTGGAGACAAAAATTATGTTTCCATGTGACATTGTGACATATCTTTGAATGGTATTTTATATTTTGTTCATTGAGATGATGGAGAATGAAAGGATTTATTTTTGAGAGGATGAAAACTTCAATTATTTTCAAAATTTTGATGCAATAAGTGGGGCACTTTGATTTCTTGGATGGTACATGTTGGCTAAAGGAATTGTTCCATTGAAATCTGAGTTTACTTTTCAACCCTTATGAAAAGTATACAAGCATGAAAATGTTGGAGAAAGTTTGTTGTAACTTTATATAATGTTTTTTTGATTAAGGAAAAAATAGGTTTCGAGGGGACCCAAAACCCAATACAATAGGAAAACTTAAGATATAACATGAAAGACCACTCAAAACAAAAAGCTGCCCAAAAATGCTAGCTAGCAACCAAGATCCTCAAAAAGGGCCAGAGAAACTCTAGCCAAATCACCCACAACAAGGACTCGTCAATGTTTTCCTTTAGCACCTCCTTTGTGGGATCGAAGAGACATAACAAAAGAGGGTGAAGATGTCTTGGGTTTCTTTCCTTTCATAGTAATCCAACTCTCTTCAACCTTAGTGGCAACATCCTGCCAAGCTAACAAACTCAGTGCTGGATCTCCACCAATTTGAGAACTTGAAGACCGACATCACCCATCAAATTGGAACCAACATCAATAGAAACATCCATAGATTTACCAGGAATCACACTAGCAAGGGACAAAGACACCAAAGGTCTATCCCCACATCTAGCCAAATGAATAGCATGTGAATCAGCCTCCAAAGCCACCCCACAAGTAGAAAAGTCAACCAGATAAGAGACAACAACCTGGGGAACAAAGGCCACAACAAGACTATCATCCATAACCACACAAGACTGCAACCCAGTCTCAATAGTTGCACCACCGAAAACCAAAACAGTCAGAGAAGAAGTCGCAACATCCTAGGAACCCATATGACAACTAGATTTCTTCTCAACCGTGTAGTGTTGATGTGAAGCACCAATCCACCAAGAGGCCAACAAAACCTTCTTCTCAAACCCACAATGCTCAACTACATGACCTGTTTTGAAACATCTTCTACACCTAAAGGAAATCTCATCATAGTCCAAACGTTGAACCCAACTACCCTTAGAAGATTTGATTAAGATTTCACCAAGCAGTGCTTTTGACATATCTAAGTCAACTAGAATACGAGCATAGGTGATTCTTCATCCACCAACATAAAAACTCCAAGAGAATTACCCACTCCCTCAGAAAGAGAATCAAAACACAAATGAAGCGGAAGATAAGGAAGCCGAACCCAAATTGGAAGCTTATCAAATGTTTTAGAAGAGGGATTGAAATATAAATGCCAAGGTTTAACCATTAAAAGGAAGTTGTAATCCTTCCAACTAAAATAATTATCATAGAAGATTTTCTTTATATCCTCAATATTCTCAAAATTTGCAACAAAAAATCCTTTATCCATGGGGTAAATATGAACTTCACAAGAAAGAAGAGGCTCCCATAAATGAGAAATCCAGCCATGTAGCTGAGGGAGGCTGGGAAAAATCCCCAGAATCAGCAAATAACACCATGAGAGGAAAAAACATACACATTTTGTTCTATTTCCTCCTCAATCACATCATTCAACTCCATAGAGACAACACAAGAAACAAGGTTGAACTTTCCATTAGTAGGTTGTGTAAAGAGCTCAAGTGGCTCTTGCTCAAGAAAATTCAATTCTTTGAAATAGTATGCACTTCTATGGAATTTTTAACAGTTATATATATATATATATATATATATATATATATATATATATATATATATATATATATATATATATATATATATATATCTATTGAATTCTTCTCAAAATATAACATCATAAATTCAAATAATCTATGTATCATCAAACTTGCAATTTCAATTATTTAGAAGAATTTGTAATTTCAAATTCTGAAAATGTTTTCCTTCAAAATAATAGCACCTGGCAAAAGATGTATTCATGATGGAAGACAAATATTCTCCTGGTGTTCACACGCAACCAGGAAAGAGAAGATCAGAACCCAAAAATTGAAGTCGCTGCCACCTAGGAAGAACATGCAGTTGTGTTATGACTCCACGCAACTAGTAACGGAGTTTCATGCCTCTCTTGTGGACTCCACATAGCAATAAGGGAGTCATGTGCTTCCTTGTGGACTCCATGCAGCAATAAGGGAGTCACGTTCTTTCTTGTGGACTCCACGCAACCATTGGAAAAAAGATGTGGCTTCCAGAAATCAATACGCCACCCTAGGAATGTTTAACACAACCTTAAATCATTAGAAAGCAACTCGTATAGACAGTATTGCAGCCTCTAAGGAGATACAACAACCTCCTTGCACACAACCAACATTTTAGAGAAGATAATCGAACCTGGCTGTAAGTAAAATAAATTCAGTATGCTCTTACATGAAATTGGTATACTTCAACACCAATTTGCAGCCATGAATTTATCAGAATTTCTCCCACAGAAACAAATGCACAATTCACCACCACAGGAATGATTCAAAGTGCAACAGAGAGGAATCAGTCCTCAAACACTTGTTGAAAACTCTCAACAAAACTTCATTAAAAAAATTGTCTTCAAGAATGAATTCCATTTTGTCTTCAAAGCTCTTATAAAAGCATTAAAAGAGTGTGGCTTCTTCCACACACTTTTCACTAAAGAGGCTTCTCGTTCACAATTTAAAATTAGAACATAAAGCTAAGTTATTTATTAAGTTCAACTTAATAAACAACTTATATATCATTACACCACATTAAATGCTATAAAATGCATTCAACTGCAAACACCTCAGAACTGTCTTCCTTGACCTGCCAAAAATAGAAACTACCCAGAATAGACTTACTAAAATAGTAAATCCGCCACAAAGATCCTCAAAACCCACTGTCAGCTCACGAGGGTCGCGATGATGAACTGATCATGCTCAACTACATGAACCTGCTAAAATGGGGACATTACAGTCCTCCCTCCCCAAGCTTGCTTGTCCCCAAACAATTGCAATTTGGGGTGCTGAAGAATATCCTCAAGTTCCCAAGTGGCTTCCTCATCAGGAAGTCCATGCCAATTCACCATAAACTCTCTAACAATCCACCACCGCAAATGCCTCTCCTTGGTATCCAAAATAGCCTTAGGGACCAACTCTAATCTGCCCTCATCATCCAAAGGAGGTAATGTAGAAGACGTCACAACATGTTGACCCAACGCCTTCTTGAGGCACGAAACATGGAAAAAATTATGAACCTTGCTATCCAAAGGTAAATCCAACTCATACGCAACCTCCCCCACATAACGAATTGCACGGAAGGGTCCATAATAATGGGGTTTGAGCTTTTCAGCTCCACTCTTCTTGATAGAAGAATGCCTGTAGAGCTGTTACATTAGATAGACCATAACACCTACCTAAAAAGAATGAGCTATCCTCCTCTGATTAGCATACTACTTCTGTTGATTCTGAGCCCTCTGAAAATTATCCCTTAATGTCCTCATGATATCCTGACCATCCTGCAACATATCACCTGCACTAGGCACTCGACTGTCACTGCATAATAAATCCATAAAGCTAGGAGGATTAATACCCATACAAAGCCTAAAATGGTGACATCTGAATAGTCATGTGGTGAGTAGAGTTATAACAATACTCACCCAAATGCATCCACTTCACCCAAGCCCACTACTGAGAGGAAACACAATTTCGTAGATAGCCCTCCACCCATTTATTCACTATCTTAGTCTGACCATCAGTCTAAGGGTGGTAACTAGTGCTTGGAGTTAATTCTGTCCCACATAATCAGAAAAGCTCCTACCAGAAATGACTCATAAAATGGCTATCACGAGCACTCACAATAGTCCGGGGCAAACCATGTAATCTAAACACCTCCCGAAAAAATAGCTCAGCTAACTGAACGACTGAAAAAGTGGTAGTGATTGGAAAAAAGTGAGCATACTTAGTGAGACGATCCACCACCAAAAAAATACAATCTCTACCTTGGGCTTTCGGCAAGCCCACAATAAAATCCATAGACAAACAGGCCCACTTCCGTTCAGGAATGGGAAGCGGTTGTAACAATCCTACAGAATAAGTATGCTTTTGTTTGTTCTGTTGACAAATAGAGCACTCCCGAACATACTGCTAAACATCAGTCTTCAGACCCTTCCAAGTGAACCTTTTACGAACCTGCCTATAAGTCTTAAAGAACCCAAGATATCCAACTAATGGAGAATCATGAAAAGCTTGAAAAATAACCTGTCTCACACTCGATCCAGGGACTAAATATATCCTCCCTTTATAAATGATCAATTCATTCAAAAGTGTATAACTATTGTCCTGTATACTATCAGATCAACAACACTAGCTGCCCACTGATCTCAAGCATACTCTACGATAATCAGGTGTCTCCAATCCTCTGCTATCTCTATGATTACACACAAGCGGATTCTACAAGAAAGGGCATCAACCGCCACATTCTGAGTACCTTTGATATAGGAGATATCAAAGTCATAAGACTGTAACTTACTAACCCACTTTTGTTGCCTCTCATTAAGATCCCATTGTCCAAGGAAATGCTTTAGGCTGTTATGATTAGTTTTAATACAAAATTTACTACCAACTAGGTACTGCTTGAATTTGGCCAAGGAATGCATAATGGCCAACATTTCCTTATCATAAATGCTAAACAATCTCTCAAGACCTCTAAGTTTTTGACTCTTGAAAACAATAGGATGGTGATCCTGAGAAAGCACTGCTCCAATACCCTCTCTTGAGGCATCACAATGTAACTCAAAAGGTCTCGTGAATCCGGCAATGCCAAGACTGGGCATGAATTCATGATCACCTTGAACTTCTCAAAACACTCTTGTGCCTAAGTAGTCCATAAAAAAGCACCCTTACGGGTTAGATCAGTAAGGGGAGCTACATGTCTAGAGAACCTTGACACAAATCTATGATAGAAAGCACATAGTCCAATGAATCCCCTCAGCTGTGTCAAGTTTCCTGGTGTGGGCCAATCTAGAATAGCACAAAACTTATCAGGGTCCATGTGATCTCCCGCTGCACTGATGATGTGCCCCAAATACAATAACTTTGTCATGCCTAAAGCACACTTGGACTCCTTGGCATACAAGGAAGCCCCATCAAGAATACCCAATACTGCATCCAGATGTGATACATCCTCGTCCCAAGTCTTACTATAAACTAATATGTTGTCAAAGAACACAAGAACAAATCTTTGTAACTGGCCATGGAAGACTCTGTTCGTAGTAGACTAGAATGTGGCAAGGGCATTAGTCAAACCGAAAGGCATTGCTAGAAACTCGAAGTGGCCACAGTGACACCTGAATGTTGTCTTCTCCACATCATGTTCTCCAACTCTGATATGATGATACCTGATCTCAAGTGAATCTTAGAGAAGTATTTTTCCCCATGTAACTCATCAATAAGCTCATCGATACGAGGAATCATATACCGGTTTTTAATAGTCTTTTTATTCAACATCCAGTAATCTATACACATCCTGAGTGTCCCGTCCTTTTTCTTCACTAAAACAACAGATGAAGCAAAGGGGGACTTACTCGGCCTAATATGTCCCATAGCGAGCAACTCCTAAATAGTCTTCTCAATCTCATCTTTCAGTCGCTTAGGGTTTCAGTAAGGAGTAATCGTGATGGGCTTAGTGCCCTCCTCTAACTCAATAATGTGTTCAATTCCCCTGTCTGGTGGTCTTCCATATGGTAAATCATTAAACACCTTAGAGTGTTTAATTCAGAGTTGTTGAATATTTGAATGATAAGCTGGCCCACCTGTGTTATCCAGTGTAGAAAACACCCTACACTCCATTGCCCAATCTATAACATCATCATGTTGTACCAAACGTTGCATGCAGTTGAAAGAAATAGTCTTCAAATCACTGCTTTGGATAGCCTTAAGAATGTGAGTCTTACCATCCTTAATGAACCTCAATTCCATCCTCTCCATGTTCATGTAGATGTCCTTGAGTGAATGCAACCAGCTCATGCCAAGAACTATATCAATGTTGCCCATGTCAACCACATAAAAATCTACCTTGAAGGAATAATTATTCAATTTTACAGGAAGCTCAATAATCTTTTTGTTACACTTGAGAGAATAACCATCAGCTACCTGTACTCTAAGTCCTTCAAAATCTTCGATTCAAATCCTCTCTTGGCCACTAAACGTGAATCAATAAAATTATGAGTAGCTCATGTGTCAAAGAGACAAATGACACACTACCCCGCCAAAAAGCCATGCATTCTGAAGGAATCTTCCTTTCTCATACTAGTAAGGTAAACAACCTTAAAATCAGAATTAACTATCTTCTCATCATCATTACCTGGAACCTCATGTGAATCATGTTCATAATCAGCTTGTTGTGCCGAAGAATTAGAATCATCTCCATCATCATAAAACCACTCCGTCATCTTATTTTTCCCTTTTCATTTCAAAGGGAAATCATGATTCAAATCATAGGGCCCTCTACAATGAAAACACAATTTCCTCCTTAGATCATTCAAAGTTTCTTGATCCAAAGGGCCTGTTGTAGGACGATTGAAATCAGCTCTGTCATCCCTTTTAGGTGTTGTCCTGTCATAAGATGAATTAGACGGTCTCACAACAAATTTATTCCTTGGAGTAGATGCTTCCAAATTCCTTGCTTTTTTCATAGCTTCATGCAAGGTAGGCGGGTCCAAAGATTTAACCCACCTTTTGGTAGGCTCAACCAACCCCTCCACAAAGAGCATAACTCTCCTCCTCTTTGATATATCATAAACCATAACAGACAACTATTGAAACTCATTGATAAAGGTCTCAAGGCCACCTATCTGTAGCAATTGAGACAACTCTCTAAAGTAGGTTTTAGGGTCCTTCCTATCAAACCTCTCTATCAGCCTATCCACGAACTCCTGATAATAAATAATCCGATCGTGTTGAAGTGACACTAACCCATGGTACCACCAATCATGAGCTATACCATCAAGATGCAATACAACAAAATGAATGGCGTCCTCCTCAGACATGGGACGCGAAGATAAGTAAGAGTTGAGCTTGTGAACTCAAGCTCGTGTTGTAACCTTATCATTGCCATCATAATGATCCAAATCATATTGTTGGTCGCTTGGCGCAAATCTGTCTCTCTAGGCCTCTGTCTCTCAGGTATAGGCCTACCTCTAGAATGCTCACGCTTCTGTGTAAGAAATCTATCAAAATTTAATTTTTTCTTGATTGCATGTGGTAGAGCATCCCACTCTGCATAGTGAGCAACAATGTCATCTGTAAACGGTGCGGCCTCAGTCTCAGTGCTAACCACATCCACTTCAGGTCTCAGAAATGTAGGCCGTTGTGGCCTGTCATAAATACCAATATAATCCATCCTGTTAAGTCTATCATCTTGTCTAGTACAGTCCTTAGCCCTCATTCTATCACCCACATGTGACCTGTCATCTACTCTAGATCTATGTAAACTGGCAGACACACTCCTAGTACCTTTGTCCCTACCATGATTCCAGGTAGTGCAATGTGTTGTAATGTGTCAGATAACTATTGTAATACAGTAGAAACATGGTGTTGATCGTCTGCAATATTCCAGAGTGCATCTCAGGCTTCTCTATCAATCTCTTAAGCAGTACATGCATCCCTATAACCTGAGCCACCTACACCCCTCTCACCCATGCTGCCAAACTGAATCTCAGGTTCTCCCTCACTAGGTGAAGAATTAGGACCTCTGTGGGTGTAGTGCATGCCAGGTCTAAATCTCTGTGCCATGCTGAACCCAAATTTTCCTGTAGGTTGGCAAGAAAACCTCTCTAATACCATTGTAAAGAGCTCAAGTGGCTCTTACTCAAGAAAATTCAATTCTTTGAAATAGTATGCACTTCTATGGAATTTTTAACAAGTGTATATATATATATATATATATATATATATATATATATATATATATATATATATATATATATATATATATATATATATATATATATATATATATATATATATATATATATCTTTTGAATTCTTCTCAAAATATAACATCATAAATTCAAATAATCTATGTATCATCAAACTTGCAATTTCAATTATTCAAAAGAATTTGTAATTTCAAATTCTGAAAATGTTTTCCTTCAAAATAATAGCATCTGGCAAAAGATGTATTCATGATGGAAGACAAATATTCTCCTGCTGTTCACACGCAACTAGGAAAGAGAAGATCGCAACCCAAAAATTGAAGTCGTTGCCACCTAGGAAGAACACGCAGCAGTGTTATGACTCCACGCAACTAGTAAGGGAGTTTGGTGCCTCTCTTGTGGACTCCATGCAACAATAAGGGAGTCATGTGCTTCCTTGTGGACTCCACGCAGCAATAAGGGAGTCACGTACTTTCTTGTGGACTCCATGCAGCCATAGGAAAAAAGACGTGGCTTCTAGAAATCAATACGCCACCCTAGGAATGTTTAACACAACCTTAAATCATTAGAAAGCAACTTGTACGGACATTATTGCAGCCTCTAGGGAGATACAACAACCTCCTTGCACACAACCAACATTTCAGAGAAGATAATCAAACCCAACTGTAAGTAAAATAAATTCATATTGCTTTTGTATGAAATTGGTATACTTCAGCACCAATTTGCAGCCATGAATTTATCAAAATTTCTCTCATAGAAACAAATGCACAATTCACCACCATAAGAATGATTCAAAGTGCAACAGAGAGGAATCAGTCCTCAAACCCTTTTTGAAAACTCTCAACAAAACTTCATTAAAAAAATGTCTTCAAGAATGAATTCCATTTTGTCTTCAAAGCTCTTATAAAAGCATTAAAAGAGTGTGGCTTCTTCCACACACTTTTCACTAAAGAGGCTTCTCGTTCACAATTTAAAATTAGAACATAAAGCTAAGTTATTTATTAAGTTCAACTTAATAAACAACTTATATATCATTAAACCACATTAAATGCTCTAAAATGCATCTAGCTGCTCACACCTCAAAACTGTCTTGCCTGACCTACCAAAAATAGCAACTGCCTAGAATAGACTTACTAAAAATAGTAAATCTGCCATAGAGACCCTCAAAACCCATTGTCAGCTCACGAGGGTCACGATGATGAGCTGACCATGCTCAGCTATAGGAACCTACTAAAATGGGGATATTACAGGTTGTCACATTAACATCTTAAAACCAGATGAGAGGCCATTCGTGGACTTCACCAAATCCATAGCAGAAGCCCTATTAGTTGGCTCCCCAACCCCAAAAGCAGACCCCACAAGATTGGACGACTGTGTTGGGGCAAGGACGAGCCGCCTACATCTCAATGGCAGACCACCTGAGATCAGGGGGGCCAAAAGCCTTTGCAGGGCAAAATGAGACATGGAAGCAGGAAGTGCCAAGCACCATGAGCGAGAAATGAGATTCAAAACCCTAGTGTAAGATGTTACTAAGGTAGTTAGTCTGCACACAATTGCTTTGTATAATGTTAAAATGTAAAATTAATATTATTTGATGTACAGCTAGTGGAACTAGCGATTTGTGCATCCATTTGTTTTCATGGGGTCACTTTATTTGTTGTGAATAATATTTAGATAAATCTTTAATGTGGATTTAAACATTGGAAAAACATCTTATATTGAGAAACTCAAAAGCAATATGTAAATGAAATGGTTTTGTAAGCTTATGGTACTAGCCATATGGTTTATGGGAAACCACTTGGTGGTTTTGTATATATTTATTCCTATAAAATCAAGCACATGTGTAGTTGAGATTGGCTAAAGGTTGAACATCTATTGTAAGTTGTACATGTGATGAGAAAGCATGGGATGTGTAGTTACATGATAGTGCATAATTGTTTATGGAAATGATTGTGTTCTTTTTTGCATCAATATTTCAGATCACACTCGATGATCGATCATCATGATGAAAGAGCTTAAGGCATCACAAAGTGTGATCTGAAACGTTGATGCAAAAAAGAACACAATCATTTCCAAAAACAATTATGCACAATACTATGGATTGTGGAAAACTGCTAACTTTAGTTACATGATTTTCATTTGCTTTTTCACATGGAATGCTTGTAGAAAGTGTGATCTTCTAAAGGTATTCATGGAGATTCTACAAATGTATTTTAGTTTTGTTTGTTAAAATAATAAATGAGAATGAATGTTTTTGGAGGTTGGGTTCTTCCCTCTTGAAGGTTTTCCTAAATTATATCTTGTGTCATCTTGATGATATGTTTGCATATTATTTTGCATGTGGGTTTTGAATATTTGCTTAAATAAATTCCTCTTTAGCTCATGCAGAAATAATTATTTATAGCTGTAATTTTCTTTCAAATGATTTGTTTTGGTTTTTATCATTTTGTAAAAAATTGTAACATCTACAATCTATTCCATTACTATTTAAAAAAAAGCTCTACAATAAAAGATAAAAGCAAATGATGTCGAAAATAATTTTTGAAGCAAAAACAAGGTGCATTTGGGCTAGATTCGACACCTATGTGAATTTAACAAATGTGATCTTCTCCATGTGATTGCTTAGCCAAAGTAGGTTTGTAGTCTAGATGTATGCTTACTCAAATTGTTGTAATCTGTTATATTAAGGAAGAGATGCCGACATCTATATATGCTAACATGTTTGCATCAACAAATAGATAAATTAAAATGCTTAATGTCTATAATTAAACCGATAGGCTTTCTCTTGGGAGAGATGCCCACCGGATTGTTCAGACTTTCCGGCAGTCTTACGCCGGGAAAGCTGGAACGGTGCCGGGAAATTTTGTTGCAGGCAATTCCGGTAGTCTAGCGTGGGGGCTTTGCAGGGCAGCAGACATATCATTTATGGGAGTATTTGTTTGGCGTCGTGCATGTAGGGCATGTGGCTCTTCTTAGTGGCTCTTAGCATTGGTTTGAATCCATATAAACAAAAATTTATCTCTGAAGGCCGCTGGAACCATTTACAGTTGAAAGCCATATAGAAAAGAGGGCGAGGGACAGAACAAGGTAGTTTAACACCTCTGCTTGGGCATTATGGATATGGAGGAGGTGTCTTTTCTGGCCATAAACGTAGACAAGGGAAAATGCCTGTTTAATTTATTTATTTTCTGATCATGGCCCTTGTAGGAGGGGCTTACATATTTGTTATATATTCAGAAGCAATAAAAATAGTTCTGAGCTATAATCAGGAAACTCTGACCACATTGAGGTTCTTTAAAAATCTGGGAGGGAATGTTGGAATTGTGTCTGGTCTGCTCAATGAGGTCAATCTATCATTGGTAGTTTTGGGGATAGGAGCAATTATGAACATCACTGGCTATGTGATGATCTGTTTGTCTGTGACCCAAAGGTTTCCCAGGCCTAAAACATGGCAGATGTGTGTATACATCTGCATGGGAACTGACTCTCTGGCTTTTGCCAATACAGTGGCTCTTCTTACCTGTGTCAAGAATTTCCCTCATAACAGAGCAATTGTGCTGGGAATCCTAAAAGGGTTTGTGGGGTTGATTGGAGCCATCTTCACTCAAATATACCATGCAATTTATGGGATGGACAAAGCAGCGGTAATTCTGCTGTTGGGTATCTTGCCAGCTGTTGTATCCCCGTCTGTCATGTAGGAGTTGAATCGCTTCTATAGCTTTATATGCATGGCCCTGCCCCTGGCAGGGTTTTTGATGATTATGATTGTGGTGGGGAAAGCTCTAGGTTACACTCAGTAAGTATCAGCAATTTTATTTCTCTCATCACCATCTGGAATTTTCTAGGCCATATGCTGGCAGTATTTTGGTCTGAGTTTCCGTTGCAAAAGTAGAAATCTCCCAAGTCTTTGATGTTCACAACAATCTCGGTAGTTATGGGTATTGTTGGGCATGTCTTTATTGCATTTGCACGGTCAGAATTACTGTATGTAGCTCAGTGGCCCAAATTCTTGAGATCAGTTTAGCCGAGATTCTTCTGCTTTCCGTTTCATTGTATATGAATTGTTCTACATTTTGGCGTACCTATCATAGGAGAATGCAGGCTGGATGCGAAGACTATCCAGAGATTTGACTCTTGATATAGCTGTAAATGTCATTCCTTGTCTCTCTATTTTACCAATGTCAATTGTTGCTTTTTGTTGTGTGAGCCCCTATGATTTGTGTATAGTAATAGCCCATGACATGGTCAAGGGAGTTGTCTTCGACGAGAGAACGGCATCGGGAATTTGTGAAACGCGGGCATCACATGCCAGTCTGTGTGTGCTCCTGCTGTCCGCATTAATACTCATTCGTGTGTAGGTTGCATGTAAGCGGTTACTAGCAGGTCAGTCAATGCAATATGAAGCAGAGCACGCAGTGCCTTAAGAAAAACCCCTTCCAGTAATCTTCAGGACTGGCAATTGAGGCTTGCACTGGAAGAAGAGCAATGCATTCCCTAATGCTCTTCGCCATAGCCAATGGCACAGTAAGCCTAGGGTTACCCTACAAAACGGAGGGGCAGAACTGCTCAGCGTTGGTGAGCTTCATTCCACAGGGAAACACGAATGTCGTCCATAAGGTCTATGTCTAAGTTAAGTAGTTGCCAGCGGCTTTTGGGGGCCAACGCCTGGCATTTCTCTCTGGGTGCCAACACGGATGTTCCGTAAGGGATGATTGTGAAGGTGCCTATCACTTGTGCCTTCTCCAATGGCACCGGGATCTCCCAAGACGGACGCAAATACAAAGTGCAGCAGGACAACAAACTGTCCCTCATTGCTGGAACTATCTTGGAGAGCTTATGACCTACTTTGATATCCAGAAAGTTAATCCCAGATTCCAGACGACAAAGATTTGTATTTTACGCGTCTTTCATTTACCTTTTCCTTCTATTGGTTAGAATTGTAAATTAGTTACAGGGCAACACTTTTTTCAAGGAAATATTTTTTGCAGTGTGCGAGAAACTGCATAAAATTGTATCGTATTGCTCAAAGCTTAACCATATATTGAGGTTTTTCATATGTTCTGT
Source organism: Chamaecyparis obtusa (assembly GCA_027943335.1). Classification (NCBI taxonomy): domain Eukaryota; kingdom Viridiplantae; phylum Streptophyta; class Pinopsida; order Cupressales; family Cupressaceae; genus Chamaecyparis; species Chamaecyparis obtusa. The sequence goes on along the minus strand of BSBK01006028.1, from coordinate 128,417 downwards.
TGTTTTAGAATCTGCTGATACATGCAGCCCTAAATCTCTTTTTTTTTCATTTGGGTATGCAGGAAAAGAGTGGAACATCGGATCCATCTGAAGAATAAGGGAGAGAGAAATTCATGACCATGAATCACATGGTGTGGATGCTACTATTGATGAAAACACTGCTCCTTCAGATGTGAAAGGACCATGTATTCTCCAGAGAATAAGGGAGGAAATCCAACCTCTCTTTCAGACTATATTCTCAAAGGAAAAATCAAATCCATATGAAGAGTTAGCCAAATAGTGGTAATTATGATTGATTACTGCATCCTGGATTTCGATTAGTCTTTTTCGTGGTTGGCTTTTTATAGATTTATTTCTTTAAAAATTTGGTGAACCAGACCTGTTAAGCTGATAAAAATTAGAACTCCAGGTATTGCATATACCGAATCCAATAGTTCATTGATTTTATATTTAGTTTCCTGTTGATTTTTAAACCACTTTGCATTGTTATTACAACTGCCAATTAATACGGTGGCAAGTCTATCAGATGTCTAAAAATAGATAAGAGATAAGCTTAGATTATGCCCATAAATCGCTGATGAAAGTGTCTTCTTTTATATATGTAATTGCTGTCAAATGCATTTTATTTATACCGTATCATGGGATGCAAATGGGAAAGTAGCATTCTCTCTTATCAGCATATATCTTGGACCGCTATAACAATTTTGTCTCTAAAAATCGTCTCTTGTTAATTAGTGTCTTGGGCAGCAAGCTATGGCGTCAGTTAATGCAGCTATGACCACATTTTCTTTGGTTATTCTTAGGGAGATTTTACACAGCCATTAGTGTTAGTTTAGAGTGAGGAGAATGAAACTCGTGCGTTAACTCCTTAATGTGTTAGCTTTTGCACTGTCATCTCTAATTTGGAGGAAATTTGATGATGCCTATGATTAAGCTTTAAGACTATTTACTTGACTTTCTTTTTGCTCTAAGTATCCTTTCCTTCTTATGGAATAAATTCTCTTTTTTTTTCAATATTAGTTAAGTTTTATTTAGGATCAAGTTTAAAAGTTTAGATTTGTTTCTTTTATTTGATAATAAAAAATAATAAATCAAGGAGGTTTTTATATTATGTAAATTGTTTTGTTGTAATTTTTTTGAAAATCATATTTTGAGATTTAGATAGTATATTGCTATTGAGTTTAATTATTTAGTTAGCAGTATTAAAAGTTACTTGTTTGTAGATTAGATTTAATCATTTATAAGTAGTAATTAATGTAAGTTAATTTATTGGTAATTTAAATTATTAGTGATTTAATTTACTTAATCTAATTAATTATTTAAATTTAAAATAAATTATTAAAGGAGTCTTTTTTATTAATAACTATTTTTTTTCTTATTATTTAACAAAAGATATTTTGTTTATTGGAAAATGAGATTCTCAACTTGGTTAGAAATTGTTAATTAAACTAAATTAATATTATATGGTCATAAAATAGTTTAAAATAAATTATTTTGTTCGAGAACATAATTAGAGCTTTGGTTATATTGGTTCCTTAATCTTAGTATGATGTACTGTATTCACATACAATGAAAGTGTCTTTGTAAAAGATGTTTTCTTTATGTAAAGTCTTGTATGTTTAAATTTTAGGAATGGGAAAGGTTGTGTTTACCAAAGGCGGGAAGGTTATTTTTTTTAATGCTTGATATATTTTGAACCTGTTATTGTAGGGAGATTGTTAATTAAACTAAATTAATATTATATGGTCATAAAATAGTTTAAAATAAATGATTTTGTTCGAGAACATAATTAGAGCTTTGGTTATATTGGTTCCTTAATCTTAGTATGATGTACTGTATTCACATACAATGAAAGTGTCTTTGTAAAAGATGTTTTCTTTATGTAAAGTCTTGTATGTTTAAATTTTAGGAATGGGAAAGGTTGTTTACCAAAGGCGGGAAGGTTATTTTTTTTAATGCTTGATATATTTTGAACCTGTTATTGTAGGGAGATTGTTAATTAAACTAAATTAATATTATATGGTCATAAAATAGTTTAAAATAAATGATTTTGTTCGAGAACATAATTAGAGCTTTGGTTATATTGGTTCCTTAATCTTAGTATGATGTACTAATCTTAGTATGATGTACTGTATTCACATACAATGAAAGTGTCTTTGTAAAAGATGTTTTCTTTATGTAAAGTCTTGTATGTTTAAATTTTAGGAATGGGAAAGGTTGTGTTTACCAAAGGCGGGAAGGTTATTTTTTTTAATGCTTGATATATTTTGAACCTGTTATTGTAGGGGGACATAAGGGAAGAGGGAGTGAGTAAGTTGAATACTACAAAGAGAGAGAGAGTTGACTATCAAAGTGGGGGATAGTTATGAAGGCAAGAACAAAGAGGAAGGGAGAGGGAGGGAGGGAGAGAAATAGGAAGGGAGAGGTCGAAGCTGAAGAGATAAAATGATATAGATATATGAAGTGGTAGATGGATAGTAGATATATGGATAGATAGATAGATATATAGATGGGAAATAGGAGATAATAAAGAGAGGTGAAGTTAAAGAGGGGTATACATCATACATTCTTATACAACCAATTGATGTTGTCCAAATTTTCATAGATAAAAATTCCAAATGAGAAATAGAAATCTCCTTGACATCTATTGGTTATAGGCATTGTTGTGGAAATTGAATCTTTACATTTTGTTAGGAGAGTTCATATGAATATTGTGTTAGACATTGAGTCCTTACAATCACATATTGAATTAAAGTGAATTAGACTTAATACTTACTGATCTATGTTGTTTACATGAGCCTATATAGGTGACTTTCGATAGAAATAGAACATTAGAACATTTTAGAATAAACTGACATGAAATAAGGGACTTAAATTTTTTTAACATTTTCTAGAAATTATCAAAATATTCTAATAAAAGTAGGAAACAATTTAAATATGTATAAAATAAATTTATTTTTTTCTAAAATTTAAAAGAGTGGTAGTAAACAATTTAAATATATGTAAAATAAATTTATTTTTTTCTAAAATTTAAAAGAGTGAAACAATTTAATTGTGTGCAAAATAAATACACTTTTTTCTAAAAGGTAGGAGAGCAAGAAACAACTTAGCTTTTTAATATTTTATTAAATGAACTTTTAATTTTTTTAAATTATCTAGAGAAAAAATAATCTAGTAGTCAAATTAGCTTTTTAATATTTTATTAAATGAACTTTTAATTTTTTAAAATTATCTAGAGAAAAAATAATCTAGTAGTCAAATTGAATGAAAATGGATATAAATATGTGTCAATCAAATAAAATCTACATGTGTTCAAAACATCATTTGATAACACTGTGTATGGTAAAAGCGTGTGACAAGGGTAATTCATGTGGCAATACCCCAGACTAACCGAACATGCATGTGAACAAGGTAGAGCTCGAAAGCTGGACCAACTACTGCCTCAAGTAAAATTGATGTTTATATATCGTAGACATCTTACACCATGTCAAGGACGTATCATTGGTTTCTATACATAACAGACATATTATATCTTGCTTCTCATAATTTACCAAAGATGTATTAGCCTCAATTTCGGCTCTCTCATCACTTCCAGATGCAACTATTTGTCTCCTACACCTCAAGAGGTAATTCTATTAAATGTCTGATCACTAACTTCAATTCATCTTATTTGTATTATGTAGGGTTACATTTGAATGAATTCTACAATTGATCTTACTCATATGTTCTAGGATTACATGTGAATGAATTCTCTATGAATTATACATCTCATTATCTATCTGAATTATATGTTAGAGAAGCATTTTACCAGAACCATCTCTTCCTCAGCTTGAAATGCCTACCAAAGAAGAAGACAAGCAATCTCAATTAAGTTTCTTGCTGCACGAAGAAGAAAATGAGGAGGAGAACCAAGTAGAAATTAAGTCCCAAAGGAATGGATTACAAATGAGAATGGTGCAAATACTACTAGATGGAAACTGCTTCTTCGGAGCCCTAGTAGATCAGCTTGAACGTGACCAAGACCAACACTCAAAGTATCATGCTATGGTGGTGGAGTACATTATGGAGCATCGTTCAGACTTTGCGCCTTTCTTTTCTCAAAAAGATGAAATGACTTTTGAAGAATAGTATGAAAAAATGGCAAGAGATGGAACCTGGGCAGACCATTGTGAGATTTATGCAGCCTCCATGGTGAATCACACCAATATTCATGTGCACCACTTTAAGGGTCAAGTATCCCAGATCTACAATTTTGATAGTGCAAATACTCTCATACTTCATGTCTAATATCATGATGGAAACCACTACAACAGTTTGTGCTTCATTAGTGACAATGACAATGTTGCTATTGCACCCATTCAATCAGAGGAGGATGATAAAAGCACAATCCATTCCGACCGAGAGCTTGTGAAATGCGTTGTTGGCGAAATATGGCGCAAAGATATTGATTAAACGTGCAAAGAAGATAAATTCTTGAAAAGATAGGATGAAATCTAACAAGGTGTATTCCATAGGTACCAAGGAAGAAAAAATAATAAAGATAAAAATTATCTTACCAATGTATGCAAATAAAAATTGCTTATTGAAATTTGATTCTACATGCATATAAGAGCAAAGCAATGCAGGCATCTTGTTATTAAGATATAATTTTGCATATTATTGAGTGTTGAAAAGCTAGGTATACCCTTTTCATTTAAACACCTTTTACATTTCACAATATTATTTGATTGTTGGAGATACGTGTTTGGGTAACGTTCCTTACATATTGTACATGTTTGTCGACGAGAAACTACATCTACCCATTTTCAGAAATTCTTCGTCGCTATCATAAATTTAGCATCATTTCGTAATGGTGCATTCGATTCTAGATGATATTGGGTTTCAACCAAAACAAAGGAGAATTCCAATTTCTATTTTACTGGCACTATACTATCATGCAGGAGCTGAGATTGTAAATATGTTGTTGTGAATGCCATCACTAATATCTTCTTTGTATAGTCTTCTCACCTCTTGTACACCTCGAGCTAGACAGAAAGCCAATTCATTGCTTAGAATCCTCTTAGACTAATAATTGTTAGTCTACATATTCTTACTATATAAAAGTGAAAAGAATCAGAATATGATTAACCAAATGTTTTAGTGTATAACAAAAAAAAAATTACGATGAAACTTTCTACGTCAGCAATAGAGAGACATCATTTAATATATATAAAACTATCGGCGTAACCCTTGCACCCTTCAAAGGTGCAAGTGCTAGTTTTTAGAATTTTCAATCACCTTTGTGATGATTTGTGCATGTACTAATAAATAAAATGACTCCTGATATTTTACTGTAATTTAGAACATGAAAAGAATAAGACTTCGAGTTATTCAAGAACCATATACTTATATTGTGCAGCTACATGGAGTACAATGGCTTGGAGGCATCCACTCAAGAGAGAGATTATATAACATTGAGGTTTGAGGGTGTTGAAGCCGCAAGTTTCATTTGGTATTTAAAACATTTGCCATACTTAATGAGTCAAAATAGAGGATTTACATATCAAGTTAAATATACATTGTCATACGAAATTAAGACACTTTCACATCTGCTTGTTCTAATGTGTTTATATCAGGAACTCGGGAAACAATGAGGATGAAAAATGAGCTTGGAGATAATGGGAAACAAAAAGGTGTCACTGCATTTTTGCCCTACAATTGTCTTGGTAATTGAAGCTATGCCTATTAATTTATGCACAATAAAGGATATCTATTCTTATTGTTTGATTATTGTCACTAATGGCTTATAATCTTCTCATCTGATCCAGTTTAAGTCAGCACATTGAGATTTACGAAGATTGTTTCATCTGACTACAGATTCTGATATATGGTAGTGTGCCATTGTAAATTGAAGCAACTTGACAAATTTAACATTAGTTAATTGAAGAAATACACGTGTAAGTACATATTAATCATAACACAACCCACTAACGATTTTTGAAAAATTTAGAATGCACAGCTCATTTTAAGAGATTTACATCTACCTCCACCAAAGAGTTATATGTATGTTAATATAGTTTGCATTTGCGCTATCTATCAAAATAGCTCACAACTTTAATTTTAATGAAATGTAGAAGGGCCAAACAATCGCTTACCAGATCCCTTTTTTGGAAACATGAAAATGGATCTACTCAAATAACCATACTATAAATAGAAGAAGAAAATATAGTACACCATCAATATCGAATAGTAATATTGCAGCAAAATTTGCTTTGTGACACGCTTTATCATTAGCTAGTCATCTTGCCTTTCCTCTTATTTTTATAACTTTTTTTATTCTCAATCAATTTAGCAGAAGTCCTACTAACATTGGCCTCTGAGTTGTGAGGAGTTTGAAATATCTTCCTCATTGCAGTTTTTTTGTCCTTTACAACATTGCGATTCCTAATAATGGCATGGCCTCTTCCATTAGTGTTATTGTGTGAACGATCATCTGTACGATGCCTTTTTGTCACCATGCTGCTGTTGTGGCTAATTTCGTGCTTCCTCTTTTTTGGTATGCAAGTACTCGATGACCTACACACCACCAGTACATTAAAACTGAATAAAAGTAACCCATCAATCAGCTCTCAATTTTCTCATATGACAACTAAAATTTCATTAGCAATAAAAATGAAAAATGATAAGTGCAGCTCTCTTAACAATTGTACATGAATGTATTCCATCCTACAAAAAAACCACGGCTACCTATTTAGTCAACATGATAAAATTTTGGCTTTCCAACATTGAACTTTCGAAAATCTGGATATTTTCAGAGTACAACCCCCTAGGTGAGATTGATTTGTTCTTAACGAATTCACACAGCTACCCCCCTGGCAAGATTGATTTTTTTTATGAATTCACACAGCCGTAGCCTTTGTCAAGAAACCCTCAACCGATGAGATAATGTGCAAAAATACATATGTTGCTTGGAAATCTATTTTCATAACGTGATTTTTATCATTTTGGCTTTCCTACATATAACTTTTGAAAAGATGGGTATTTGTAGAGTACAAACCCCCTAGGTGAGATTGAATTTTTTAATGAATTCATACAGTAGTAGCTTGTGTCAAGAAAACCCAACTGAAGTGACAATGTGCAAAGTAACATATGCTGCCTTGCAAAAATTTGGAACCATGTAGAATCTACTTTCATATTGTGTTTTTACCAAAAACTTTACATTCCTAGGTTAAAGGGACTTGGAATAATCTCACAAAAGGTAAATGGAACAGAGGATGCAATAGAACATGAATGTTCACCTTGAATAACTTCAATAAAGGAAAATGAAACACAAGGATGCAACAGATCATGAATGTTGGAAACAACTTCAAGAAAAGAAAATGGAGCACGAGGAAATAATGGATTATGTATGCTGCAAATAATTTTAAAGGAAAAATGTGAACATGCAATGTCTTAACTTCAAGAAAAGGAAATGAAACACAAGGACACAATAGATTATGAATGTTGGGAATAACTTCAAGAAATATAAAATGGGACATAAAGATGCAAAATATTATGGATGTTGGGAATAACTTCAAGAAAGAGAAATGAAGCATGAGGATGCCAATGGAGTATGAATGTCGGGAATAGCTTCAAGAAATGAAAATGGAACACAAGGATGTTGGAAATAACGTCAAGAAAAGAAAATGGAGCATGAGGACACAATGGATTATGTATGGTGGGAATAATTTAACGAAAGGAAAAAGTGGACATGCAATTTCTTATGAATGTTGGGAATACCTTCAAGAAAAGGAAATGAAACACGACACAGATTCGGGGATGAGGATGGCAGGGGATGACGGGACATGTTTCCAATACAGGGGTACTTTTGGGCCATTTTTGGGGGGATGGCAGGGGACAGCTGCTAAAAATAAGCAGATACCGGTTTCCCCAATTGTATATCAATGCTGAACAGTATTGTATTGAAAAGTAACATGTACTGACTCATTCTTGTCCCCAATTGTTTCAAGTGTGCATCTTCTTTTGCAACTGAGTTTCATAACTCTGAACTTGAAGCAGCATCTAATGCAAGTTCAGTGAATCAGCTGCCAAAAAACAGTGTCAACTTGCAGGGTACTTCCAAAATCCGTCCTCACTTCCCTGGTAGGGGAATGGGGGTACCAGCCCAGGGGACGCACCCATGTGGAGAACAGAATGAAACATGACATAAAAGATTATGAATGTCGGGAATCCCAAATAACTTCAAGAAACGAAAAATGGGACATAAGGATGCAAAGCATTATGAATGTTGGGAATAACTTCAATAAAGAGAAATGGAGCTTGAGGATGCCAATGGACTATGAATGTCGGGAATAGCTTCAAGAAAGGAAAATGGAACACAAGGACATGAAGTATTATGAATCTTGGGTATCACATTGAGAAAGAGAAATGGAGCATGAAAATACCAAAAGATTATGAATGTTGGAAATGTGGAACATGAGGACACAGTATTATGAATGTTGGGTATAAATTCAAGAAAGAGAAATGGATTGTGAGGATGCAAATGGAATGAATGTTGTGATTCAAGAAAGGAAAATGGAACATGAGGATACAATGGATTTTCAATGTTGAGACTAGATTCAAAAAAAGAAAATGGAAGATAAGGGCATAATGAATTATGAATGTTTGTATCACTTGCATTATGAAGACATTTGCAGTCAAACAGACTGGCAACAAATCATTCAGTTATATTTGAAAAAATTATGGCAAGAAAATGTAAGGGAATATAAATGGAATTTACTTGTATCATGGTTGATAATAGCAACTGGAGTGGAAGTATTAAAATTAAAGTCACAAAATCCTTGCTGCCTGATATGGATGCAAGAGCACTTTTGTCCTTGGATGTCTCTAAGGCATGCCCCGAGAATATTGTATTTTCATTGCATGGCAGAGGTCTATCGTACAAAAAATGGGCTAGGAGACCTCAACTCTTGTTTCTTTTGTAAAATGGATATCTAAGAACAAACTAACCTTCAAAGTAGGAAAAATCTTGTTAGAGAAAGAAACAATGCAAATAAAGTGATTGACAAAAATACAAACAAGATTGATTCCTCATCTTCAGTTCCTATTATTGATTACAGAGTCAAGAAGGTCTAAGAATGTTAATAGGGTTATGGTACCATGTGAGTCTAATAGTAGTATTGAGTGCATCCCTAAAGATAACTAGGACAACTTTGCTTTGAACTCAATGTTGGTTGATGAATCATTGAAAAGAAAAATCTCTCCCGACTCTTCTATTTTGATTTTTTGAAAACATGCCCCTAAGTGGATCGATAAAGTTCCCAAACAGCCTTCTGCTTAAAGACCCAAGCATTTTGTTGATGATTTTAGCAACGAAGAGCCTAATCCAATCAATGATTTATGATGATATTCCTAATGAGTTCTCAACCATTGTTTGAGTTTATGATGTTCCCAAAAGGGAGGTTAAACTTCACCATAGGTTTGCAAACTTATGTAGAAGAAATAGGGATCCCCTTGAGGGTTGGAGGCCCATGGCAGGTGATCTGCTATTAGATCTTTTTGTAATACTATTAAGGATTTCAATGTTTTGTGTTTGCAAAAACTAAGTCTACTTGTTTCTCCTTGGAATGCGCCTGTAAATTTATTTAGCTTTGTTCTATCTTCTTTGCTTCTAATCACTCTAAAAGGAAAAGGGAAAACGGCATTTTGATAAACAAGCAGTCACAGGGATATAGGACTCATAATGACTTTTCTCTAGGGTAGCTTGAGAAAGAATTTCTGTGAATGGGAGCGAGTTTGGGTTCTGCTCTGTTTCTGCCCATAATGATCAAAAAAATAGGACTGATCTGTGATTGAGGCTCTACTATGGATTACCTAAGCTCCCATAAATCATTAGGGGGGAGTGATTTTAATCTTGTGGAAAATAAAGAGGATAAAAACAGAGATATTGATTTTTCTTCAAATGAAAATGAACAATTTTTTCGTCTAACTTTAAAAGGAAGCTTAATTTGTATGACCCTTTGGATGGTTACAAAAAAGACAGTATAAGTGTGTGGTTGGGCTAGACGAATATGGAAAAAGGATGTAAGAGACTTTTCTCAAACTAGATAGATTTTACTTTGATAATTTATTTATTTTTTTAATTTCCTATTTACTCTAATAGAAATGTAGTTAAGGTTATACCTTCCTCTTTGTCTGACCATCACCCCATTGAGTGCTCCTTTGTTGTTTTAAGTGATGATCTGCAAACTACATCTTCTTTTAGTGGGTAATAGTTCTCTTTTAGAGATAGATTGTGACTTTGTAGTTTGTAGCATTCATAGTTTGTGGAATATTTCTCTATGTAATGTCCCCAATCGAAATTATTAATAAATATGGAACAATTACTTCAATTCCTTAATTTACACTACCCGATATTGCCATGATGGTCAATAGGAAGATGAAATGTACAAAATGTCACTTGTTATTTCTGGTACAAACCTTATAGCAGACAATGCTTGATCCTCGATTATTTCTTAGAGAGAAATAATTGTGGTTCCTAAAAAAATCCTTTGATCCTTGTAATCAATTTCACTTGTAGTTTAGAGCAATAATGGCTGTCTCAAATATTGGTAAGTTCATGCAATTCTGAAGATGTTGCTATACCTGATATCGCTTGTTGATTCTTGGGGAAAGGTGCTGACTCTAATCTTTTGGTATGTGTATAACACCAATAACATCAATGTAATTCTCTCTATATAGAGCAGAGACATATGGGATATTAGCCAATAGATTCCCATCACAGATGTTGACTACCCTGTGCTTTGGTTTTCAGATTCGTTCTACCATTAATCGGTGCCTTGCCTTGGTTGTGATTTGTGAATTTTATAGAGTCGGGTGTCCACTATATTACAATTCCGCTATTAATTCTACTTTTGGTGAACCTCCTATTTTTCCTTAATGTTGTTTAATGCATGGTCTATGAAACTAATGAAGGGTACTCCCCTTAATACCACAAACACATAAAAGAAACAGAGAAACAACAACGATTTGCAAGAACAGAAAATGGGCTTCTTGTTATCTCCACAAATGTGGAATTATAAATTTCAGAATTACAATATGCAAAGCCACATGGGCATTTTCCTTACAATATTCTAAGAGACAAAGCCTTGAATTGTTACCCAGAACTACTCTGAACTACTCCGAACTGCCTAAGACAACACTACAGTCTTCCTTATATAGGCAATTTTCCACCGCCTGAGAAGGTTCCAAAAATTTAGCCATAAAGGCCGACCAAATTTAGAATTATTTTATTTTTCATTTTATTACATCATAGTCGGCTCAAAACAACTTAGGAAATTTATTTTTCGCCATTTCAGGTGGCCCAACTTCCGAAGACCATAAGTCATCACCAGTTGACCCGATTGACTATTATGACCCCATTTCGGAAAGGGCCCAAAGTGCTATACAATGAATAAATTAAGTAAGCTTCATTCGGCCAAAGTTTCGACCTCATCCGGGGCCTCTAAAGCCTTCAAAACTGAGTTCAAAGTTTCTGTACCTTGCTGCCAATACTGAAAATTTTCAATATCTTCAAAACTGGACTTGATCTGGCAATGAAACTTTACTGGCAGGCTGATATAACCAAAATGAACCTCCAAGGAAGAAAATATAACATTCTGAGCTCAAATGGAAAACTTACTAAAAATAGTAAATTTCCAAAAATAGCAGCTCTGCACAAGATAGCCCTTATTGAAAAGAAATCAGAATTATTTTTGGGTGATGCAAGATTGCTCTTACACCCAGGATGCTCCTGCATCAAACACCCGGGGTAATTTGAGAAGTGACCCTGTCATGACTCAGTTGTGAAGAGGGAAACCAAGACGGTTAACCTCCTCCTTTGTTAGCCATGATGAATCTTCAACAGGTCGTCCTTTCCATTTGACCAAATATTCTTCATATGTCATGTTCCTTGTGCTTCTGCCAACACGACTATCCAGTATGTCCTCAATCTCCTTGGTATCTGAACTAGTTGCTGGAATACTTCACTGTGCTGCTGTGATCTCATCTTCAACACCCCCTTCATGATACTCTATCAAATCTGAAATGTTAAATACTGGTGAAATATTCAGCTCTGTAGGCAACTCGACCTCATAGGCATTTCCAGAATCATGCTTCTTCAGTATCTTACATGGCCCAAACTTCTTCATTTTCAGCTTGTTATATGTACCAACTGGAAATCTCTCCTTCCGCAAATGAACCATGACTTCATCCCCAACCTGAAATTCCTTATGCCTTCTTTTCTCATCTGTCTTAGCCTTATATTGCGCATTCATCTCAGTAATGTGCTTTCTCACTTCCTCATGGATGTTCTTCAAATGTTCTGCAAAATCCTCAGCTTCAGCACTACTTATTTCTCCTTTATCTATCTTCTTCAGCTCAAATGCATTTCTAGGACTACTTCCATATACAATCTGGAATGGTAATTTACCAGTGCTCCTGTTGACAGAATTATTGTATGCAAATTCTGCCTGTGGTAAAATCAAATCCCATCCTGTTGGCTTATCTCCAACCAAAAATCTCAGCAAATTTCCCAAACTCCTATTCACCACCTCTGTCTCTCCATCAGTCTGTGGATGATGTGATGAACTGAACTTCAAATTTGTCTTTAACTTCTTCCACAATGTATGCCAGAAATATCCAACAAATTTAGTGTATCGATCTGAAACTATACTCTTTGGCAAACCATGTAGTCTCACCACTTCTCTGAAAAACAATTCAGCTACATGAACAACATCATTAGTCTTTTTGCAGGGAAGAAAATGTGCCATCTTTGAAAATATATCAACTACCACAAAAATTGAATCATGTCCCCTCTGTGTCCTCGGCAAACCAAGAAGAAAGTCCATATTGATATCCTCCCAAGGTTTCTCTGGTACAGGTAATGGCTGATACAACCCTATATTTTGTTTCACTCCTTTCGCCATCTGACATACTCTGCAACCTTGTACAAACTTCTTGACATCTTGCTGCAACTGTGGCCAATAATAATTCTCACCAACCAAAGCAAGGGTTTTATCTCGACCAAAATGTCCAGCCAATCCTCCGCTATGCTTCTCCTTGATGAGATTCTCTCTCATAGAACTTCGTGGAATGCACAATTGACTCCCTCTGAATAGCATATCATCTTGAATGATGAAATCCAACCACTTTGTTCTGTCTAGAGTAATAGGTACTTTACAAGCTTTCCAAGCTTCTCCAAAATCAAGATCCTCTGGATACAAATTCTTGAGTTCCTTGAACCCAACCACCTCAATCTGCATCTCTGTCAGCAATAGTTGCCTTCTGCTAAGAGCATCTGCAACCCTATTAGACTTTCCACTCCTGTGTTTCAAAACAAATGTGTAACTCTGCAAAAACTCAACCCATTTCAAATACCTTTGATTCAACTTTCCTTGACTATTCAAATATTGCAAAGCTCGATAATCAGTATACAAAACAAACTCCTTAGGAAGCAGATAGTGTCTCCACTTCTTTAATGCTTGAACTATAGCATAAAATTTCTAATCATAAACAGAATATTTTCTCTTGGCATCATTTAACTTCTCACTAAAATAAGCAACATGTTTACATTCTTGACTCTTAACAGCTCGTATTGCAGTACCACTAGCATCACAGTCTACTTGAAACACCTTATTAAAATCTGGAAGTGCTAAAACAAACTGTTCTGTAACTTTTTGTTTCAACAATTTAAAACTCTTATTTGCCCCATTCGTCCACTTTAACTCTTTTCTATCCCCTCTCATTTTTTCAGTCAAGGGTCCACAAATACTGCTAAAATTTTTGATAAACTTTCTATAAAAACTAGCCAAACCATGAAAAGATCTTACCTCAGTAGCACTCCTTGGAGTAGGCCATTCAAGGATAGCCTGCACTTTCTCTGGGTCCATTTTTATACCTTTTGCTGAAACTACAAATCCCAGATACACTAATTCCTTCTTCACAAAACTGCACTTCTTCAAATTAATCAACAATTTCTCTTCCCTCAACTTCTCAAACACTATACGAATATGCACCATATGCTCCTCCAATGTCTTACTAAAGATCAAAATATCATCTAGGTAAACAATGACAAACTTACCTAGAAATTCTTTCAGAACCTCGTTCATGAGCCGCATGAAAGTGCTCAGTGCATTGGTTAGCCCAAAAAGTATGACTAACCACTCATACAGTCCTTCCTTTGTCTTGAAAGTAATCTTCCATTCATCTCCTTCTCTGATCCGAATTTGGTGATATCCAATCTTCAGATCTATCTTTGAGAAATACACAGCTCCACTCAAACAGTCCATAATATCATCCATTCGTGGCAATGGAAACCTAAACTTGATTGTGATCTTGTTTATTGCTCTAGAACCTGTACACATCCTCCATTCTCCATTCTTTTTTGGTGCTAATACTGCTGGTACAGCACATGGACTCAGGCTCTCCTGAATCAACCCCTTCTGTAACAACTCATGTACTTGTCTGTTCAACTCTTCACTTTCTGTTGGTGTCATTCTGTGTGCTGCCTTATTTGGCAAACTGGCTCCTGGAATCAAGTCCATCTGATGACTGATCTTCCTTACTAGTGGTAATCCATCAAGAACATTATCGGATACAATATCCTGAAACTCATTCAACAAATCTGCAACTTCTACAGGTACATCTTCTACTTCCTCTTTACCAACTTTTGGAATTAAAGCAAAACACATGCTCATGCCTCATACCATCTAAGAATTTTCTTCCATCGACAAAAGTTATTCTTGCATTATCACATACCTTTTCTTCGGTCTCCTTCAATGGCTTTAGCTTATGTTGCACTCCATCCTTTGTCAAGGAATAGGTATTTGCACGACCATCATGTACAGCACGCCTATCAAATGGCCATGGTCTACCCAACAACATATGGCATGCATCCATTGGTATGATATCACATAGTACCTTATCATGGTATCCGCCAATCTTAAACTTCACTAGGCATTATTCACTGACCAGGACCTTGTGGTCATCCTACACCCAGGCGATCCGATATGGATGTGGGTGTTTCTATCTCTTGAGCTTCAACTTTGTGACCATCTCTTCTGACACCAAATTGTCAGTGCTTCCGCTATCGATAATCACATCACAACATTTACCCTCACACTTGCACCTGGTGCGAAACAGGCTTCTTTGCTCGGGTTCATTCTCCCCACTCAGCAGGACTCTTCTGTTAATTAGTGTTTCTCCTCTTTCAGCATCTTCAAAATGTGATGATTTGGCATCTTCATCGACATGTGAAACTCTAGCCTGGCCTTCAATTCTTCTATCTGTCCTTCCTTGGCGTTGAGGACATTCATATGCCCTATGACCTCCACAGTGAAAACATGTTCCACGGAAGCCTCCTCTTCCTGAACCTTGTCCTCTTCCTCTTCCCCTCTGATCTCTATTATTTTGATCATGGAAACGATTGGAATTGTTTCCTCTCGGATTTTGACTACTACTGGCCTCATCCTTCTTTTTCGGATCTTCATTTTGGCTTCCATATGACCATCCACCAGATCTTCCACCATGATTTCTTCCATTTTGTCTGCTCTCAAACTTCTTGTTCAGCTTTTCCTCTACTTTTAGGGCAAACTGGTATGCCTCTTCAATACTGTTCATTTGAACCAAATTCAACTCCTCTTGAATGCTCGGCCTCAACCCATTAAGGTAACGGGCAACTTTCTCCTTATCAGCTTCTGCATGGCTTGTTCTAATGAGGATTCGATAGAACTCCTCTGTATACTCCTAAACAGATCTTCTTACATTTTCTTCAGTAGGTCAAGCTCATAATCAACAGGAATGAACTGTCGCTTCAATTTGTCCACCATTCGATCCCATCTTGTGATTTTCTCCTTTCCTCTTCTATTTCTCTCCAATTGAATCTCTTGCTATCAGATCTTTACATGACCCTTCAGTCTGGCCTTCGCAAACTTGACCCTATTAGGATCCTCAATATCTTCATACTCGAAATATTCTTCACATTCATTGATCCAGTCGATCAATTCCTTCGGGTTAAGGTTTCCTAAAAATGTAGGAACCTCAATCTTAGGTCTTTTCCCGATCTTGGAAATGGCTCGAAAAAGTCTTTCTTCTTCCTGATTCACAATTTCAACTTCTCCTTCAGAATTTCCTTCTTCAGCTTTATCCTTGCTTTCATCTTTGACATTAAAATTCATTCCTCTACGAATCTCTTCTTGCAATGCTCGCACTTGTCTCTGGAGCGCTCTAACCTCAGGTATCACACCACCAGCTCTTTCGCCACATTCCCTTTGTGGAGGCATTTTTGCACTACTCGCTGAAACCCTAACCACGGTCATGGTGCAAACTGCCTCACAGTCGATGATCTGTTTACACACTCAGGAACTCCCGCTCTGATACCACTTGATGAAGGGTACTCCCCTTAATACCATAAACACATAAAAGAAACAGAGAAACAACAACGATTTGCAAGAACAGAAAATGGGCTTCTTGTTATCTCCACAAATGTGGAATTACAAATTTTAGAAGTACAATATGCAAAGCCACAAGGGCATTTTCCTTACAATATTCTGAGAGACAAAGCCTCAAATTGTTACCCAGAACTACTCTGAACTGCTCCGAACTGCCTAAGACAACACTACAGCCTTCCTTATTTAGGCAATTTTCCACTACCTGGGAAGGTTCCAAAAATTTAGCCATAAAGGCCGACCAAACTTAGAATTATTTTATTTTTCATTTTATTACATCATAGTCGGCTCAAAAACAACTTTTGAGACCCAAACAGAAATTTTGAAGGAAATTTATTTTCCGCCATTTCAGGGGGTCCAACTTCCGGAGACCATAAGTGATCACCAGTTGACCCGATTGACTATTATGACCCCATTTCGGAAAGGGCGCAAAGTGCTCTACAATTTTTGAGTTAAGCAAGTTTCATTTAGCCAAAGTTTCGACCTCATCCGGGGCCTTTAAAGCCTTCAAAACTGAGTTCGAAGTTTCTGTACCCTCCTGCCAATACCGAAAATTTTCAATATCTTCAAAACTAGACTTGATCTGGCAATAAAACTTTACTGGCAAGCTAATATTACTAAAATGAACCTCCAGGGAAGAAAATAGAACATTCTGAGCTCAAACGGAAAACTTACTAAAAATAGTAAATTTCCAAAAATAGCAGCTATGCACAAGATAGCCCTTATTGAAAAGAAATCAGAATTATTTTTGGGGGATGCAAGATTGCTTTTACATCCAGGATGCTCCTGCATCAGAAACACGTGAACATATGCTTGAGTCTGCTATGCATCATAGAGCTACTATCCAATTAGTAATCGTAATTAGAGTTGTAGGCTTGAATTTAAGAATTATGACGACAGTGAGTTGCTCATTTTGTTGTATTGTGTGGAATAACTTCTTCCCACTTAAATCTCCTGAATGCCTCGTGATATTATTTGCGGACTCTATTCATGTCGTCTTCTCAATCCTAGTGATGAGTGTCTTGAGAAGAATCCATGCCCAAAACTTCAAAGAGGAGATTTTGAGCCGATAGTGACTCCAATGTGTTTGTCGTATGAACTGAGCAATGCTATGAAGACCATTCTCAATGTTGATGGTATACGGTAATCGATCTCCTGTTAGAGCGATTCCCCTCCATGTCTGATTCCCGGGTACAAATATCAATGATGTGATATGTATATTCTTCTCAGCAATCCCCAAGAGATAATTATGTGTGGTTTCGTTTTCATCCCCTCCTCGACAACTCCTCATTTTTATAGTTGGTAAAGACGAGAGATATGACTCTTGGTCTTTAATTAATTTACATTAATATGTTTGATTTAATTTATATTATATATATTTCATTTATATTAATATTATATTATTAATATTAATTTATTATATTGTATTATAATTCTATTATTATCATTTATTATTAGGGTATTATTATTATTTTATTGTGTTATTTATTAAATATGATTCTGGAGAAAAGGGGACATCACAACCTGCCCTTACCAAAATTGCTTGTCCTCAAGCAATGCAAACCTTCGGTGTGAGTAGTTTCTGCTATGCAACTCAAAATCCAATCCGAATCCAATAACCTTGAAATGGTAATTTCAACTCAAGGTTAGAACTGCAATTTACAAATATAAACTTATCAAATTTGAAGATCATAATATTCAATTTAAAATACTAAGAATAATTTAAAGATGGAACTTATCTCGATTTACGGTAACACTTTCCCTATTAAGTGTTGCTCTGCTCCTCCGAGATTGTCTCTCTATCAAGATCGGACAGTCACCAAGAATGTCCTTGATCAAGCCTCGACGCTCACCAAGAACGTCTAAATCAAGTTTCGACACTCACCAAGAATGTCTCTTGATCAAGCTCCAACACTCACCGAGAATGTCTTTGATCAAGCCTTAACGCTCACCAAGAACGTCTAAATCAAGTTTTGACACTCACCAAGAATGTCTCTCGATCAAGCTTCGACACTCACTGAGAATGTCCTTGATCAAGCCTCAACGCTCACCAAGAACGTCTCAATCAAGTTTTGACACTCACCAAGAATGTCTCTTGATCAACCTTCGACACTCACCAAGAATGTCCTTGATCAAGCCTCCACGCTCACCAAGAACGTCTAAATCAAGTTTTGACACTCACCAAGAATGTCTCTTGATCAAGTTTTGACACTCACCAAGAACGCCCTCTGCCAAGAATGGCGATGCTCACCAAGAACACCCTCTATGGCCGACATTCATCAAGAATGCCCTCTATGGCCGACATTCACCAAGAATGCCCTCTTTTAAATTTAGTACATATATCTATATAAATCTCATACTTATTTTATCACATATCTTCCTTGAATGATCTCAATATCTTGTTTATGCTTTCATTCTTTAATATTACTCTGAATAGATATCGCTACAATAATGTGTTTCTCTTTTTATTTATTTATTTCTTTGTAGAATCAAGACTTGTCAAACGTTAGCATTGTTTTCTTGTTTGATGTTGAATGATGACGTCCTTTCTCTTGTGACTGAATGATAAGTATTCTCTTAAATCCTCCCTTATTCGATGAGTCCTTATTTATCTTTTACCCTGCAGGATGGCAGGATGATGCTTTGATACCACTATAATGTCCCCAATCGAAATTATTAATAAATATGGAACAATTACTTCAATTCCTTAATTTACACTACTCGATATTGCCATGATGGTCAATAGGAAGATGAATATGTACAAAATGTCACTTGTTATTTCTGGTACAAACCTTATAGCAGACAACGCTTGATCCTTGATTATGTCTTAGAGGGAAATAATTGTGGTTCCTAAAATAATCCTTTGATCCTTGTAATCAATTTCACTTGTAGTTTAAAGCAATAATGGCTGTCTCAAATATTGGTAAGTTCATGCAATTCTGAAGATGTTGCTATACCTGATATGGCTTGTTGATTCTTGGGGTAAGGTGCTGACTCTAATCTTTTGGTACGTGTATAACACCAATAACGTCACTGTAATTCCCTCTATATAAGCAGAGACATACGGGATATTAACCAATAGATTCCCATCACAAATGTTGACTACCTTGTGCTTTGGTTTTCAGATTCGTTCTACCATTAATCAGTGCCTTGCCTTGGTTGTGATTTGTGAATTTTATAGAGTCGGGTGTCCACTATATTATAATTCCTTTATTAATTCTACTTTCGATGAACCTCCTATTTTTCCTTAATGTTGTTTGATGCATGGTCTATGAAACATGTGAACATATGCTTGAGTCTGCTATGCATCGTAGAGCTACTATCTAATTAGTAATCGTAATTAGAGTGTAGGCTTGAATTTAAGAATTATGACGACAGTGAGTTGCTCATTTTATTGTATTGTGTGGAATAACTCCTTCCCACTTAAATCTCCTCAATGCCTCGTAATATTATTTGAGGACTCTATTCATGTCATCTTCTCATTCCTAGCGATGAGTGTCTTGAGAAGAATCCATGCCCAAAACTTCGAGGAGATTTTGAGCCGACAGTGACTCCTATGTGTTTGTCGTATGAACTGAGCAATGCTATGAAGACCATTCTCAATGTTGATGGTATACGGTAATCGATCTCCTGTTAGAGTGATTCCCCTCCATGTCTGATTCCCGGGTAGAAATATCAATGATGTGATATGTATATTCTTCTCAGCAATCCCCAAGAGATAATTATGTGTGGTTTCATTTTCATCCCCTCCTCGACAACTCCTTATTTTTTTAGTTGGTAAAGACGAGATATGACTCTTGGTCTTTAATTAATTTACATTAATATGTTTGATTTAATTTATATTAATATATATTTGACTTATATTAATATTAATTTATTATTTATATTATAATTCTATTATTATCATTTATTATTATTAGTGTATTATTATTTTATTTTTCATTGTGTTATTTATTAAATGTGATTCTGGAGAAAAGGGGACATCACACTCTAGCTGATGGTAAGGATAAATCCAGTATAACTAATTGGTTTGTAGTTGTGAGTTCTGTTTAGAAGTTTTTAATGATAGTTGGGAAAGTTCTGGCCAGGAAGGAGCTACTCTTGCCATGAAGGCTTAGTTAGACCCTTTTCAACTTAAAGATGAGTTGTGGACTAATCTGTAATGTCCCCAATTTTAATAAAGTGACTTAATTAAATTAATTAATTAAGTGGTCCCAAAAATTAAATAATATTATAAAGGACTTATTTAATTAATTAATTTAGTTATAAAATAAAAGGGGGCCAAAATAATAATATAATAAATAAAATGATGTCGGCCTATTTGTAACCCTTTGGGAAACTTCTCGGAGTTCTTTATAAGGCCATGGTTGGCAATGTAGGAAAGCATCGTAGAGTTTATGTTTCTTTGTATTTGTGATTCCATTTGGAATTGGGTATTTGGTTTAATGCAGTTTCGGAGGTGGAAGATCCTCTCTAGTCTATAATTGCAATTTTAGTGGTTAGCAACCACCCTGGTCTACCCTTGGAAATATCATCTCAGATATTTCACCTTGTACTTGAATGCTGAATTTGTGAAGTCTCCCTTGGAGACAAATTTGTATTGTTGAACTTCATTAGAAATATATCTCAAATCTAGAAGTACAATCCGATTTGCATCCATTCATTCTTGTACCAATAATATTGTTTGGTATAGCAAATTTATCAATGCCTAATTCTAGAATTAGAGGAAGATCTGTTCTTGTTGTCACTGTGCACTCGGAGAGTTGAGCTGCGTGCTCACTTGGTTGTACAGTGACTAGTCTATATGGTGGAGGTAAGAGTGTGTGCGGTGTGCAAAAAATGTGTAAGTGGAGTGTAGAGTGCGTGCAGGTGGCGTGCGGAGTACGTGTGGTGTGCGGAGTGCATGTGGGTAGCGTGCGGAGTGCAATGTGCAGTGTGCGGAGTGTGGTGTGCAGTAAGCGGAATGTCATGGTCGTGTAGTGTGAAGACAAACATTGGCACGTGCGTGTGAGTGTTGTACTAGAAACTCACCGTACAATGGTAGTGCGGTACGGTGTGGAAGTCTTGCCATACGGGCATAGAAGTGACATGGTACTGTACGGAGACATTCTGTTGGGGAGTGACTAGGTACCGTATGAAGATATTACCATCTAGAGGTGATGTGCAGGGTGACTTGGTCACACGAAATACTGTAGGGGTGAAATTGTTGGCCATACATCCATATGGTACATTACATAATCCTTGTAATCCCCTAGTGCAGCAAAAGGTTGTTGGTCTTGAGCATAAAATTAGGTGTCATATGTGACTAGAAAAAGGTGTTAAAATAAGGTGTGGTCAACTCATTTTAATTTTCTGAAAATTAAGTTGGCTATGCAGGAGATTTTTGGAATTAATGCCCAAAATATAATATTAGTCTCAGATCTGGAAAATAAGTCACAAATAGTAGACAAAACTTCACCAAAAACATCCAAACTACTTAGGTACTCTTGCATAGAAAGGGCTATATTAAAATGGAACTTTATAGAACATTACTGAACATGATTTTTTTTATATGTGCATCCTATAATCAGGTCTGAAACTGATCTATTACTTATATTCAAACTCCACTTCATAAGAAAAACCCACAAAAACTATTAAAGCCAAATACCACCAATGTCACTATAACACCACCAACTGATATTGTTTGATTTCCAAATTGAAAATACATAGACTATGATCTGATTCAAGATTAATAAAAGCAGAAAACCCCTCAAAACACATCTAGTATTACTGCAACAATATTAATGAAGCCCTGAACACACATAATAGAAAACTGTTAAAACTGCTAAAATCTTGAAGATCGAGTGCAACCTCTAGATGAAATTGCTCTATGTGAACAATGGGGTTCCATCCACAAGCCTTCAATCTCCAATGTGTTTTCATCCATTGAAGAATTTTGCAAAACATGAAGTTCATACAATGACAAATTGAAAGTAGAAATGGCATAATCTGCCATTTTCCCAAACATTCTTTGTATATATCTTGTCCTTGGCCAATTTGGTGGGAAAATCATTAATTAGAAATATTACAAATTTCCACTCTACTACTTTCCAAATCTACACTTGGTGGGAAACTCATTATTAGAAATATTTTAATTTCCACTCCTCTTGGGAAAGTCATAATTAGAAATATTTCAAACTTCCCATTATAGCACAAAATCCAACTCCCCACTAAATGTTTCTAAATATTTAATTTATTATTTGAATGTACTCTTGACATTGAAATTATTTGGTCATTCATAAATATTAAAAAAATTATTCCCCTAAATCTTTTATGATTAACCCATAGAAGAATAAAATGGGTTACCCTTGACCAAAAACCAATTTTTAACAAAAGGGGACATGATATTAGGGAATATGCAACTCTAGTGAATACTTTCTTGGATTTCTATGAGGAATTGTATGCCATTAGAGGAGAGGATTCTTTAGTTGTTAAAAATAGAGACTATGAGGAAGATTGTTCTAAGGAAAGTCAATACTATTGAAGCCATGAGTTGGATTGGCACTTATCTTTGGAGCAGATTAAAAAGGATATTGACTCCATGCTCAGGGGTAAGAACCTGGTTTTTGACAGTATTTCTACTGAATTCTATAAATATAACCATAGGTTGTCGACTCTACGAGTACTCGGTGAACTCGCGAGGCCTGAAGGTGGCAGAGTCAACTCAATGCGTGAGCCCCCCCCGCCCCCCCCCAGATTTGACAAGTATTCGACTGAGTTTTAGGAGAAAACTTGGAGAGTTTTGAGACAGGACTCATGAGTTTTGGATGACTCTCAGATCTGCCTGGGCGTAGTTGGGAGCTTAAAAATTAAAAAAAACTATCTTTTTTCATTTTTTTGCTCTGACTTGTTCAATACAGGTCTGGTATGAAGAGGGAAATAGGAAGGGAAGGAGAGGAGAAGAGGAGCATTTGAGGTTGAAGAAGATGCAAGTAAACTTCACTCTTTTTTTTTTGTCTTCCTGTTTTGAAATTCAGAACAAACTTTAAAAACTTGGGGAAATATTGGAAATTTTTTTTTTCATTTCCCTTCATAACCTATTTCCTAGCATTTTTAGCTTACTTTTGTATTTTTTTTTTCTCAAATGAATGATTATCATTTTTCTTGCTGATTTTCTGTAAAAATTTAGATCTTTTTTTTCATGTTAAAACAGCAATGTCAGCTTCAAGGTCAGCACAAGGGCCAAACAGAAAAGACCTTGCATGGAAGTATGGGATACAGAGAAAAGAAAAGGGCCAAATCACTTGTACCAAAATACCACCTTGCTAAAATAACTAGCCAAATTGTGAAGAGATGCCCTGAATTGACCCCAAAGATTGTTAGAGAGATGAAAGCCCTTCTTGGCGAGTATGAGTTGGAAAAACTAGAAAAGCAAAAGAAAAAGGAAGTACTAACAGCAGTGATGAGTCAAAATATATCTAGTTCTACACCACTGGATTCCTTTGGTGCCCTTGGTCCAACCATTTGTCATCCACCTTCATCTATTGGTGAGACTCTTGAGGGTTCTTTTCCTATTGCTAGCCAGATTCCTTCATCATCACCCAAGTTCTTTATTCCACACAATGTTCCAAGAGCACAACCTTCACTTGAAGGTACTGATTGGAATAAATAAAAATACAATGAGGCTAGGATGGCATCAGTTTTAAGTACATTGTTCAATGTGGCAAATAGCCCACATTGGGAAGGTTTGGTGAATGCATTGATACTTGCAGGTAAGAGGTTTAATACTCCAACAACTAAAGAATTGAGTGGGCCATTGCTGAAAGAAGCTGTAAAAATTACATACTTCATGATTGATGGTCAAAAGAAAATTTGGCAGAAAAAAGATTTCAGCATCTTATCAAATGGATGGACAGATGGACGAAATAAGACTCTGCTTAACTTTTTAGTTGCTTCAATGGCGCATTAGTGTTCTTGAAGTTTATAGATGCCTCACATGTAGTCAAAAATATTGAGACTTTGTGCAATCTATTAGATTGGGTGATCTAGAAGGTTGGTGTTGATAATGTTGTCCAAATTATCATAGACAGCGCAGCTGCATACGAAGTTGCAACTAGACTACTTATAGAGTGGGATCCTACAATTTCATGGACTCATTGTGCTGCACATTGCTTTGATTTGTTATTAGAGGACATTGGGAAGATTGGATGGGTGAAAAATGTGGTTGAAGATGCTAAAAATGTTGCCAAATTTATCTACAACCATACTTGGGTCCTTTGTTTGATGAGGAAATACACAAATGGCAAAGACCTCGTGAGACTAATAGTGACACAATTTGCTAGCCACTTCCTCACATTGCAAAACACTCTTGGAGTCATTCCTCATCTCAAGTAAATGTTTGTGTTTGATGCTTGGTTGGAGTCTCCATTCCAAAAAAAATGAAGGAGAGAAGATTGTAAGAGCAATTTTTTATGACACATTCAACAAAAATATAGAGTCAATCAAGGTAAGAAACAAACACAAACATAATATTTACGCAAGATAATCTATTTGCTTCTTTTTTTGAGGGGCTAATTTTGTAATAATTTAAAATTTGCTTTAAATTATTTGGTGAAAGAACCTTTGGTCAGGGCTCTTCGTATGTCGGATGGAAAGGGCATGCCAATGGGTTTCATTTATGAGGCCATGGATAGGGCCAAAGAGGCCATTATGCATTACTATGGCAGGAACAAAAGAAAATACAAAATTATTTGGTGCATCATTGACTGTACAATGGAACCCAAAATTCTACTTTTCTGATACATTCAAGGCCAATAAGGAGGTCATGGCAAGTGTTGTTTCATGCATCAATAAGATGTTGCCTAATTGTAACTTAGAGACAAAGTTCTTGATTAGCTGGGGGTAAGATTTACTAGAACTTATTTATGAATTTGGCAATGTTGACTCTTTAGAAACATCCAATTTACATACATAACTAATTTTTTATATTTGATTCATTTATCAATTCAAGGTCTACAAAGGTGCGGAGGGGAGACTCTTTTCTTGAACTCAAGCAATTGATAGGAAAGAAAAACAATAACCAAGTAATAATTTCGTCCAATACTAAAAGAATAAATTAGAAACTTGATTCTTATAATTTTTTACTTGATTCTAATATTTTAAAATGTTTTTTTCATAGATTTGTGGTGAGAGAATTATGGTGCAGGCATGCCATATTTTCAAAAGATAGTCATCCGCATTTTGTCCATGTCGTAGCGTTGGAAGAGGTAGATAAGAAACATGAGGAGGTTATGTAGGCAGTGTTTATGGTGAAGACCGTCAAGGAGAGACAGATGTTAACCAAGAGGGATTTGCAGCGACGAACTGAGCAAGTCGAGTAGTTGAGGGACAGCATTGTAATTACCTCTATATATAGCATTGTAATTACCTTCGGGTGATACAAATGATGTGGTGTTGTGGCCATAAAACTATTGTTGTGAATGTTTTAAGATACATTGTAACTTTGTGATCAATGAATAAACATCTATGAGTTCTCTATAAATTGTGCATATGCATACTGTTATAATTTGCTTGCATGTTGTTATATTTTGAATACCCTACTGGGCAAACAATCCCAGCTATGTAGTGCTTCTAGGTGTGAACAAAATTAAAGCATATTTGAAAGTGATCACACAGAAGAGAAATAGGTTGACTCAATAGAGCCTCAATGATCTCTTCAATCAAGACAACCTTCACCTTCAAACTAGAAAGGAGGAAGGTGTTTCACATGATTCCATTGACTTGGATGATATTGATCCTTATCATGACTGGACTGCCAATGAACAAAATGATGATGTTGATGTCCTCCTTACTGAAGATCTTCTAGATTTGGAGAGAGGAGCAGTAAAAGCACAAGCAACAAAATTGGATGCAATGGAGGAGAACAAAGACACTTTTGAAGAAACTATTCATCATCATTTTGACACATAGCACCTTCTAGTTCGAGGCTTGAAATATTGAGTTACATTAGGAGGGAAAGAGGATAATGTAGATTGTATATAGTTGTTTTTCACATTCTGACATATCATTATATGTAAACATTTATAAACTTATGATGTTATATATTTGAAAGACTAAAACTAGTATGAATTATGAAATTTCAAATATTGAGTGTCTAAAGGTCATATGATGTGTAATGTTTGAATTATGACAAATTGATAGTCAAATTAGGCTTTTATGTTCTCTAAATGCATTAATTTTTTAATTTTTTTTTGTGAACTATGGTTTTGTTTTTGCCGAGTCCCAAGTCCAAGTCCTATGCTAGGTTGTCAAATCTGCGTTGGGTTCAAGTTTTCAAACATTGAATATAACTAGCATTGTATCTTTTCAATTTTCCTATGGTTATACGATCAAGCTATTGTGGTGGGTAATTTAGGTAAGGATACCGATAGAGTGATTAATAAGATGATTCTCAAGGATGTCATATCTCTAGTAAAAAATTGCAGGCCTATAAAACTTCTAAATGTCTCTTATAAGATAAGATAAGATAAATTTATTAATGTCCAATAGAAGACCACAACAGGACAAAGGGACTGTTGAATTTTGCTGAAGTTCTTTCTTCCACGTTGAAATGACTTTACTTGATTTACGCTAAATTTCCCAATTAGGGTTTGGATTGCACTTGGGAATGACAACTTGTAATGTTCCCTACTAGGGAAATGCCAATTCCCAATGATTAAACTTCATCACTATGCTTTTAAAACAGGTTAAGGAACAATAATCGATTCATAATACATACTTAAGCCCTAATTCCTTACTACTAGGGAAATGTCAATTTCCAATGATTAAACTTGTTAAGTTTTTAGGATCATTGCAAACGTAATAGCACTTCTTATATTGTATGTGTTTTCCAAATGCAACAATCTCTTGCATTTATATTGAGAATGAGCCAAGAAGAGACATGTCCCTTCATGAGACATGTCTATTCATTAATATGTAGTTAATATAATGACAATTACTATTATTATATATATACATACAAATATATATATTATCTTTACTATCTTGATTTCTCTAATATTTACATAATAATATATATATATATATATATATATATATATATATATACATCTCATATATACTAAATATATATATACATATCTTCACTAGTATTGACTCATAGTGTTTATTCAACTAAAGCTACAAAACATCAACACTCCCTCTTAGCTAGGGAGGATAAATCAATCCAATGTCAACACTTAAAACACTTTGACAACATCAATCATATGATGTAAGAAATTAAGGCATCATCCTCAAGATGTAATCAATAGAAACATAGTCTCAATATGTGATTGCTTCCATCAGCGATTCTATCCACAAGTTCTCAGGTGGATTGCCTCCATCGGCGATTCTATCCACAAGCTCTTGAGTATTGGCCTATCAGAATGTCAACACATGACACTCACCAAATACTCTAAGTATTGGCCTATCAGAACATCAACATATGATATTCACCAAGTACTCAATAAGGTACTGGCCTGCAGAATATCAACACATGATATTCACCAAATACCTATCATATATCTATACAAACAACTCATAGACCGTCAATGACATCTAACACTTAGTTGTTGATTTACAAGATATATCTATGCAAACAACTTATAGACCATCAATTTAATGACATCTAACACTTAGTTGTTGCTTTACAAGATGTATCTACAAGCAACTTATAGACCGTCAATTTAATGACATCTAACACTTAGTTGTTGCTTTACAAGATATATTTATGCAAATAACTCATAGACCGTCAACTTAATGACATCTAACACTTAGTTGCATTAATTCATCATGATTTGTTTCAACATTATAAATAATGTATGTCATGATTTAAGTTATTGTAAGATCGTCACCTTCCAATAACTTCTGCAAATACAAGTGATAATCATTTGGAAGTCGTCACTTCCTCATGATTTACACAGGGGGCAAGCCCATTAAAAACATTCATGATTCATTACTATAATAATCAAATATCAAGTTTACCTCAGAAGTGTTTCACCTTCAATAATGAACTCCCTCTTAATCAATATGATCAAGATTATCACAAGTTGACTGAACAATCTACTCCCTCTGAAGCTAAAGTTTATCAACTTCTTGACCTATTTTGAAATGTCAGACTCCCTTTACATCTAGTCTCAATCATCAATTCGTTTGCAAGCATCAAGTTCTTTCTCCCTTGAATGCAATTATCTTGTGCTTTTGTCCTAACAATATGTCAGAGAGAGATTACAAATAGCTCACTAAACTATCTCGACCGGAAATACCAATGATAGAAGCATACAATATTTTAATAACCAATAGTATAGCATGAATTTAAAAAATTCAAAAATTATGTGCATTAATAAAACATGAAATACTTATCTTTTATAAATTTCAAGTATTTCGTTTTGTAAGGTGAGCCGATATAGAAAATATCATGCAAATTCACAAAGTGATGTCGTCGTTCTTGAACATTATCATAATTCTTCACATGACCTTTTTTTGAATATCCAAAGGTTCTATACACTATGACAACCTTCAATATGATTGGATCTCCCTTCAAGCGGTTAGGCTTTTAAAGAAGGAACCTCGCTCTTTTATAGATTTTTGCATAGACCCATACACAGTCGTTCATAACTTTTGAACCTGACATTTTCTCTCCAATCGCTCCGATGAGATTCTTCTAACTTTGTTTATCACCAACATATCCAAAATTTAGCAAAATCCAACAGTGCATTTGTGAGATATGGTCCTCATACTGAGACTGTATTTTCTGAGACAGTCACACATTCACCATCAACAAACTACTCTCTCTTACATTGCAACTTGGCTCTGATACCATGTTAAGTTTTTAGGATCATTGCAAATGTAATAGCACTTCTTATATTGTAAGTGTTTTCCAAATGCAACAATCTCTTGCATTTATATTGAGAATGAGCCAAGAAGGGACATGTCCCTTCATGAGACATGTCTATTCATTAATATGTAATTAATATATTGACAATTATTATTATATATATATACATACATATATATAATATCTCTTGAGTATTATATTAATTTCTCTAATATTTACATAATAATAATATTTATATATATATATATATATATATATATATATATATATATATATATCTTCACTAGTATTGACTCATAGTGTTTATTCGACTAAAGCTACAAAACATCAACAAAACTTCATCACTATGCTTTTAAACCAGGTTAAGGAACAATAATCGATTCATAATACATACTTAAGCCCTAATTCCTCACTTCACTAATAATCACTTACCTTTAGAAGGATGGTAGATTTATTGTGCCAAGAGCATATGAAACAGTCTACAAGTGGGCTCCCTCAAGGCTCTCACCCATCTTGGGACCTACCTGTCTTGTGACTAAATTTAATTTACCTCTCCCTTCACAAAGGCCCTATCCTCTTAACGGTAATTAGTGAGTGAACTAGGAATAGATCAATTGAATATTACTATCTTATTTATTATAAATATATAACATAACTGATATATAATTTTGGTTTCATTATTACTAATAGATAGATCTAATATATATATATATATATATATATATATATATCATAGTCCCTAGACTCTCAAAGACTCTCCGAGTCCTGGCGAGTTCTGAGTCGAGTCACCTTGACCGAGTCGTAGTGACCCTTGCCTCTCCAGAAACTCAGCCTAGGCAAACCTCCCTAAAAACCTAGTTTTTTCTGAGTCCTGTCGATTGAGCCTTGCCGAGTCTGAGTCGAGTCCGAGTTTGGGATATATATATCAGACCATGTATACACTGGCCATTTATTCCTAATAACAGTCTGATATAATATTGTTAGTATCAACTAACTGATTTCTACCAGCGATACATATGATACGTCACCTTTCTTATCTCTTCCTTATGAAGAGTGCAAAAGTATTTTATATTCTACAAAGAGCCCCATGGCATAGTGACAAATCATCTACAACAGTTGGAGAGATTGTTACTCAAATATGACCTTCCTCTGCATTTGAGAGGGGAAGCTCCCTCACTTATGACAGTTGTCTTTATGAAATGGAGTAAACCCATGAAAATGATCATGTTCTCATACGATGAACACAAAAGATTACATATGAACGCTTTACAAAATCGGAAACACCTCCAAAAATGCTATGCATTCACTTAATGAAGTTATACAACCCCAATACAATGCTGGCCCAAAATCATAAGGAGTCAAAAGTCCTTAAAACACCCTTCTCATCTCCTTATATAGGCATTTCTCCTTGTAACTACCCAATTTGTCAAGTTAATAACTAACTATTTTTTCTGTGTTTTGAGTATGGTTATGAACTTAACAATTTTGGCGCGAAAAGAGTCAATTATCTAACTTTGACTTAAATAACCGAAATTGCTAATTACAAGAAAAAACAGGTAGATAAGCATTTGAATTTAACTAAAGATGTACAATGAGAAGAATGGATTCTTCCGTTGTATCATTGCACTAGTAATCTCCTTGGAAGTAATCCGAGCAATAGTTTATTCCTGAAAACCTAAGGATATAGTTCTAAAAGTTCTATAATGAATTAAGAATCTCCACCATAGACTCATAAATAGGGATGAAGACATCGTCTATTTTCAATTTCGAAGTGATTTGTTTGTCCTATACCTCCATCAATTCTCAGTCATAAGCTGGTATGTTGCAGGCATCCAAGGCAACTGAACTAATGCTTAGTCTTTTCATCACATCTAAATCAAACACTCTTTGCTATTTCTGCATTGATTTTGTCAGTGAACATGTTTAAGAGAGATTGGCAATCAATCTGTTGATAATCCTTTACTACTTGTGCATCTGTAATAATTGTATTAAGCTCCTCTAAAATCTTCATTTTTATTTACTCACAAACTGTCAATAACTTCTCACCTTCAACTAAGCTTTGACCGATATTTACCAACTTCCAATTTATACTTTTGCACCGCATATTTGTTTGATTATCTTCTGCATTGGCTAATACCTTTACATCAATCAGCATTTTGGGATCGATTTTAGAAATCTCTTGAAGTTCACCTGGTATGCTCTGCCAAGCTATTTCTTGTTCCTATAAATCAACTTTCTCATTGATATCTTTTGCTTTAACCACAAAATCCAAAGCTTCATTCTCCATTTGTGTGTCCTCAACGACTTTTTTTTTTAATTATGCCTTCAGAACCTATGAGAGCTGATGCAGGAGTTGTTGTTGAAAGTACACTAGAAGGATCCGCAATGGACTTGATATAAGACACTAAAGCTTGAACCTAATTTTTGAGCTGATCTTTTGATTGTTTCTCCTTCCTGACTCTTTGTACCAGTTGGGCTATAGATATCTCAAAATTGTGAACATCTTCCTCAGTTGATGGCAGGCCAAGACCTACTTTGCTAATGTTG
Organism: Chamaecyparis obtusa; assembly: GCA_027943335.1. Lineage (NCBI taxonomy): Eukaryota > Viridiplantae > Streptophyta > Pinopsida > Cupressales > Cupressaceae > Chamaecyparis > Chamaecyparis obtusa. Next base: position 96,554 of record BSBK01006028.1, on the reverse strand, counting down.
AAGTCACCTTCATTAGCTTCCTCAATATTCTTTTCTATATTAATAAAATAAAATATTCTTTTCTATATTGATTGTGAGTGAGAAATGGTTGGAGAGTCCTTATGCCAAGAAGCCTGAAGCAGAGAAGGTTGTGAAGACTGTTTTTTATGTTGGATTTGCCGAGGTGATGGAGAAGATCATCAATGTAAGTTTTCAAACCTCGATTGATGATTTATTATTTAATTTTCAGTTATTGCAATTCACTGATTTTGTTAATTTTTTTATGTCCAAGAGTCAAAAACATTGGTGAGGGTTCTACGAATGGATGGGAATAAAAACCCCATGGGGTATCTATACGAGACCATTGATAGGGCCAAAGAGGTCATTCATCACCTGTATGGGTCAAATGAGACCAAATATAGACCCATATAGAACAAAATCGATTGTAGGTGGAACCGACAACTCCACCAACATATTCATGTTATTGCCTACTATTTGAACCCCAAGTTTTACTTCTCCAACACTTTTAGAGAAAATGTAGAGGTTCAGGTTTGCATGGACACACGCATTCGCAAATTAGTTGTTGATTTGAACCTTTGAAACCTCATATTTGATGAGTTACAGAGCTATAAGAGGGTTAATGGGCCACTGTTTTCTTCAGTTGATTGCAAACGTAGGAGAGACACCCTGCAACCAGGTAAAAAAGAACATTTGTTTAGTTTTATTATACCATTATTTCACTCATTAAGTTTATTGGAAATTTTACAATTATAAATGGCATTTTTTTATCCTTGAAAATTTGTGGTGGGAAGATTATGGTGCCACAACACCTAATCTTCAAAAGCTTGTCATCCGAATATTATCGCAGCCTTGTAGTACTTCTAGTTGCGAGCGAAACTAGAGTGTACACACAAAGAAGTACAATAGGTTGACTCAAAAGCGCTTGAATGACTTGGTTTATGTGTGGTACAACCTTTGATTGCACGAAAAGAAGGTGCAAGGGTATGTCTCAAATGAAGCACTTGACTTGGATGAGATTGATCCAAATTCAGCTGATTGGGTTGTTGCTCCCGATTGTGATGATGTGGACGTGCATGTGGATCCTTTCTTGATTGATGACTGGGATGTAGAAGTAGAAGTGGCAGCACGTGAGGAGGAACATGAGCTTGGTCATCCATCAAAGACTTCTGCTAAGGCACATATTCAGGCACCTGTTGAGGATATTGCAACTACTTCAACACCACCCACCCAGTAGTAGCGATTTCTTTTGAGCTTTACTCAGATGCAATTTATGATTTCTACTTATAGTTTTACGTTTCAATGATACTGAAACTTGAACTTAATATGTATTTAGAAGTTGTAGTTTCATGAAGTTTGACTTCAATAAATATTGAGCTCAATTTTATTTAGATGTTGCACTTGTTTTTTGGTATATGATTCTATGTTAATTTGCTAAGTTCTAATTGCTATGTATTTAGCTCAAAACTTTAATTAATATATGATGGATATCTCAAATCAGTATATGTTCTACAAATTTGGTGTAAATGTCTGTTTTTAAGAAATTATATATTTTCAAAATTTTCGATAAAAGTATTGATTTATTGCTGATTTTTTCTCTGAATTTTTGGCGATTCCGAGTTTTTCAAAAATTTTGGGCCGGCCAAGTTATTGCCAAGTCCATGTTTTTCAACTATGATTTGCACAAGTCCTTACAAGGCAAGGTTCAGCTTAATAAAGAATGAACTTATATAATCTTGAATTATTCTTTTCATTTGGCATGAATAATGATCATAAGATGGTATCTAAGTGAAATCTTTATACATTATTTAGTACTTCTTGAACATGCTCTTGGGGAATGCTTATCTGGAACTGTTTTTGGTCTGCGGACCAAATGAGACTCATACAATTGCTTGTTTACTTAGGTCTATAATTAGAGTTAACTAGTCATAATTGTTGAATATGGTTAAATTTCTTTCAGATTTGATCTATTTATGGCTTTTCTATTTGCAGAATATGATTCTTACAATCACTGTACATTCTTGCAGATTATAATCAGAATATTGAACTTGATAAATATGAAGTTGATGCCAAGACAATATTGAGAAATACTGATCATGAATTCACATGTCTGAATATTTCCTTAATGGAATTCGATCTACAAAAGCAGAACATTTATTGATTTTGATGTCTCCAATTGTGGATCAGATCTGCATTAAATATATAAGAAAGAGACACATCCCATAAGCGGACATGTCTCCACAAAGTGGAGGCATGTCCGTTCATGAGATGTCTCATAATTGTGCCTTTTCATCTTAACTAAACACCAGATCTGTAATCGGGGTTTGTTACTTAATAAACATAAATGCTTACCAAGTTCAATCTGTATTTATCTTGCACAAATAAATAATATTCAATCTGGAAATGATCACTGATAATGATGCTCGATTGGGATCCTAAATTAAACATGAAATGCCAATAATTTGCAAGGAATAACCTCTAAATGCAGATCGATAATATACTTGGACTATAGTAGATTTCGATCAGTTATATAGTGATCATCGATTTCCAGAATTTATTGCAAATGATGACATTAATATATATACAATTAAATATATGTGTATACATATGTCAGTACATACTGACATATATATACACACATATTATCAAATCGATCATCATTTCTATATCTGACCGAAGCTACCATATTTCAACAATAATAATAGCACTATACAAGGCACCAACATATGAAACTGACATAAGTGATGTCATTTGTTTACTCCATAGTAACCACCATCAAGAAAGTGGAAAATAAAGTTAAAAGCAATCTATGAATAATTGTAGGAAACATTTAAATGGCCAATAAAAAAGGGTAAGATTCTTGTACTTTAATTGCTTTACTTTAATTACCTTTCTATGTTTGCATGCAAATGACATGAATCTCCTGCTTCCGGGTAATCAGAGAATGCTTTACTCAAATTAACTTTCTCCTTTCTTTGCTGTGTTCAGACAGATCATCAATTAAATTTAACAAAGAGATGTAAAAAATAACTAAATAATGTGATGACATCACAACCCTAACCTCAGATATGCTTTTGAACAGCTGCATATGTTTCTGTGGCATGATGTCCCTAATAGAATCTGACCCACATTTACGGATCAATATTTCAAGTACCACACGAACCTGTGATTGATACATGAAAACAAGAAAAATAAAATTGACAGTTAGGTTCTAGGTGGCAATAAATTATCTCATTAACTGCACTTTTCAGAATCTTAAAAGTTCCAAGAGATATATGCTAACTCTTGAAACAGTTCTGCACCTTTAACTTGAAATGATTTTTTGAGTCATCTGCCCAGAGTAACAGCCCCTCTAATATATCTGGTAGATATTTCTTGAGATCGTCTGCTTGTAATCTCGTTGCCACAACTTTCATAAACCCTAAAGTAGACTAGTTCAAAACAGCCCACAAGTCCAAGTTATTTTCTCCCAGGTAAAATATCAACATTGACCAATAGTGAACAAATTTATGAGAGAATTTTACTATATTTGTAAGCACACTATTATGTATGACGATACATACTTTGACTACCTCCCTGCTTTTGCTGTGCAACAGAAGAAGAGCAGAAGGAAGCAAATTTGGCACTTTTAAGCAGAAATCTGAGAATTCATAGACCAATCTTGCTAGTCCAGCAACTGCAGCACTTATCATGTGTGGGCTAGTTCCAACTAAGTAGCCAACAATCTGGAACCAACAAACAAACAAGAAAAATGTTGCTAACCATAAATATCAGTGATATCCAAACAACAAATTCACATAACCATAACTATCATTACTAAAAGACAGTGGACACAAACTACTCTCACAGCTAGGGAATATGAACCAATTAATCCTGTAGGATATTGTTCATTTAAGCTTACATTATAATGAATGTAATTTTCCAACCATCCCTGATATTTGGCTATATAATTTTCAGAATTAAACCCAATGTCAACACAATGATTTCAGAGGACATAAACTGAGGAAACAGATAAGGAAACTTAGGAAAGCTTAAGACACAATTAGTGCCATAATTGAAATTCCAAGGATATTTGTCAAGGTTCTACAAAGAAAGAACTTATAATGAAACCGCAGTGGTTATAATACTCAGCAATAAAGCCAGTTTCTTACAAATGATAAAAAAATATCTGCTTTAGCTGAAACAAGTCATATAAGACAAACAGGTGATTATTGTGTCACTGTCATACAGGTTCGTAGTTTAACCATAGCTTTAACACATTTAGCAGTTCACATGCCTTATATATGGCTTACTTCCATCTAGCAATGCCATGATTTCCATAAAATGGCATTCATTATTAGTCTAGAATCTTTAGTAAAATGCCTCATTACAAACCAGAGCTTATAGCATTTAATTTATCACTTAAAAGCTCATTTTACAACATTAAACTGGGGAGTAAGGATTCTTATGCATCCAATTCAACATATATGAAAAACATTTGCATAGCACTTTCATTTCAACCGATACCTATCATTAAGAGTAACTTCAACCTTACAATCACAAACTGACTAAATTAACTTTCATTTCAACTCATGCAATTTTAATTAGTTGAATTAATAGGTATACAAAAGCAAAAAGTATCATGAAGATAGCTTGCTCAAAATCTCACGAGTATATACTAATATATTATATGTCCGAAAATTCTCCTAGGATCAATGATAATCACTGGTCTTGTGTAAAATATTAGTTCAGCTTCATTGCGCCCATCATATATATGATGAGGTTCAATGATACAAATCATCCATGTTTGGGAAAGATACATGACAAGATTCAATTGATGATGAATAAAATAAGTAGCATGATAGCAATTGAAGAGGAAGACTCTTCTAAAACATTTTTCAAACAATTGCAAAAAGTATATATGAGTACTGAAAGAAGATGACCACCACCTAGAATCTCCTAACATTTGCTTTGAACCTTACCATAAGTATTATAGCACAAAGATACTTATTTTGTCCAAGATATTGTCACCATTCATTAACCTATTTCCTAGTCAAGTTGTAGAGCAAGTAGTAGTCTATAAGTTTGGTAATTGCATTACTTCAACATACACCAACCACATTGGGCCCTCTTGCAATACTTACTAGCTCAAGGGGGCCTGTACGAGCCATAAGTGTAACTTGTGAATAGGTCCAGCTTAAGGAGGGGACATGACAGTCTCCACTTGCCAAAATTGATTGCCTCCAAGCAATTTCAGATTAGGATGTTTCAATATCTACTCACTCTCCCATGTGGCATCCTCAACTGACAAGTCCTTGTGTAATGTCCCCTTGTCCGGTCTTGTGAGTTAGGGGATGATTTCTTCAAACTCAACTATATGAAACTTCTTTTAGACAATATCAATTTGGAAGAGTGGCAAACTCAAAGTTAATTATTTGGATAAATTGCAAGGATTAAATTTGTCCTCAATACTTGTGAGGGAAGGGTGATAACTATACCAATTGCATGAACCTTTGATGGATATTCTAATGTTCCCAACTATATATCACTAAAGTAATTACTCAAAAATCGATCCAGATATGAATAAATGAAGGAATTAACAGATTTGATTCCTGAACCTCCAAACTCATTCCCATCGTAGCTCACGTTTCAGATATATGCTGTCTCAAAATATTTGTCATGTAAATTCCTCCTCCTGTCCATATGTCAAGGTTGGTAGCAATATTTTCTTGTTCAATTACAGACTAAACCCTTAATTCATCACTACAGATAATATATTATCACAGAGCTTACTGCAATATAATATAATTGTCATGAGAAATATTTTTGGAGTGTTAATACTATTTGATGCACTTCTAATTCTGACTGTCGACAAGTCTTCCTTAATTACAAATTTTATTTGAGGTATTCAAATAATATAAAACCATTATAATATTGCTGTGGAATGCTTCCCGTGCCTTGCTGCCGATTGGATTTTTCCTCTTCAACTGTATGTCATTTTCTTCTCGCTGAGTTCCTTAAATGGATGCTGAGTAATCTCCAGGGGGCTTGCTGAAATATTAAAACATTGTCTGTAATGTGTCCCTCCCCCAATAGCTCGTTGTTATTCAGATATATATATATATATATATTATTCCCGTGTGTTTCTTAGCATGTTTCATTTTCCCGTTAAATGGATGTATATCTTGGTCGTCATTCTTCATTTGCGACCAATGGTTTGTTAATATAATTTTATCAAGGTTTGATTTATATTATCTTAACTTAATATCATTATCTATCATTTGTTACTTATTTATTTTATATTTCTAATATCATTATTTATTTACATATTCAATATTATTTTTATTATATTAATAATTTATATTATCATATTATTTTTATTATTTATGATTTATTCATTTAATAAATAATGATATAAAATAATGAATAAATAATATAAATAATGATATAAATAATAAAAAAATATTATTAATAATAATGATATAATAAATAAATGAATAAATAATCAAAATAAATTATTATTACTTATTCATTTATTTTTATTATTTATTATTGAATCTTCATTCAAGAAGGGGACATCACACCTTGCACCTAATGAGATACTCCTTGATTGTACAAGGCCTGAGCCTCCTTTCTCTAAAATCAATGACCTCTACGGGCTCCAATGCAAGCTTGTCCTCATCCTCAAGTAGCACAAGCACCTTTGAAACTGCAACTCCTTGCTCAAGGGCCTTCATTAGGAAAGAAACATAAAACAAAATTGTGTATCATGTTGTTTTCCGAAAGTTCCAACTCATATGCCACCTCTTCAATTTGCCTAATCACCTTGTAGGGCCCATAGAAACCAAGCTTAAGCATCTTTGCACCACTCCTCTTTAAAGAAGACTATCTATAGGGCTGCAAATGAAGATAGACCAAATCTCCTAGTTCGAGATTACGCTCACTTTGATGTTGATCTATGGACATCTTATGCTGGCTCTAGGCTTTCTATATATTATCCTTGAGGGTTTGAAGGATATTGCAATGTCCTCTTTTCTAGCCCATTAATTCATGATGTGTCGTTAGCCCTATTTGCCTCGGTCTCATGGGCTATCCAAGACTTTGCAGGGATCAGAGTGAGAATTGACCTAGGCAACTCTAGTTTCAAGCCATTTGGAGTTTGATTCAGCAAGGTTCTCAAATCTTACTATTTATGGTAAGTCAGCCGGGTTTAGTATTTTTGGCATTTTAGTATTGGACTTGGAGCATCTCGCTAAGATCTTTCCAACGAACTATCACACATGGTTTTCCGAGTTTGATTGGTTATTTATTTTAATGCCCAAGATTAAATAGTTTTTAATAAAGTGACTTTTAAATTTAAATGCATATTAATAAGTCACTTTATTATTAAAAAGCCATTTTATTCTCTTAAGTGGGAAAGGATATTTTTTAAAGGGAATTAAAGATGAAGAGACAGGCAGTAGAAAACGAAGAGTCATGGGGCTATTCTTTAAAAGAACAAAGTGAAGCTCATTTGCATATGCTTGGATTATGTTTTGATTTCTTCTCTTGGAGAATTTAGAAGCTCAACTTTCAGCCAGTTTGAGGACGGAAACCCTCGAGCTTGGAGGCATCGGAAGGAAACCCATTTTCTGCTGGAGATATTACTCAGGTATCTCAATTGTGCTTAAAATCTTTATTTCTTAATATCCAATCTGGTTGTAGTTTTCTATGTTTGCGGTTAGATCTTGTTATTGTACTGCTGAAGATTGAAATGCAATAATATTTCTAAGACTATTTTATTTGGGTATTTTCTAGTATTTTGCTGGTTAATTTGAAATATATTGCACAGAATTATTTGTTTAAATTTTTGGGATAACTTTTGACAAATTTGGAGAAAAATATCCATTGGGGGATATTATAGTGGTATTAAAGCCGTGTATCCTGCCAGCCTGAAGGGTTAAAATTTGCATAAATAATATATTTACAGGTTTTCAACAGCAACACTATTTTGATATATATCTCTATATTTGGCTGTTACTGGTTCTAATATTCTGAAGTCCCAAATTAAACATTGCCAGGTGGAGGTAAATTGTATCCATTCCAAGCAGATAATATTTTATTGGAATATTTGTTTTCCTATGCAAAGTTCAGGAGAATAGTTTATATTTGGTTGGCTATCTAATGTTTGATGTTTGGAGGGATACGGTTTAATCTGAATATTTTATTGAAAATATTGCGGGCCCAAGTTCCAATTTGATAGAGATTCCTATAACGCTCAATAAGTATTAAGGAAATATATTAGTTGGGCATTCGCAATATTGCCGGGAGAAATTAATAATCATTGGGCAAGTAGTAAATATTTATGAGGAATGTTGTGGGTGCAAAGGTATGCACTTTAAAATATTAAAAAATGTTAAGATGCGGGCCCAATGTAATTTGGGTGAATTGATTTTTTAAATGTTAATCGACAGTCTATAGTTTGGAGCCGAAGTCTATATATTTATCGTAGATGCTAGCCGCATATCGTGGTTTCTTTCGGCATTACGGCATCCTATTTTATAATCAAACATTGAAAGCTGAAGGGAAATATTAATCCGGTGACTATATGAGATATGGAATTATTGGCTTGCCCAGAATACAAGCTTCGAACAAGTGTTGGTTCAATTTATCATTGGTTCCCTTATTTACAGTGGCAAACTCCCTTATTTCCGAAATGCTCAAGATGGAGTTTGAAATCTATTGTTAGCCAAGGAGTATTGATTGCAGCTAGAAAAAGAAATGAAGGAGGCATAGACTCAGCTTTCGCCAGTATTCACAGAGCTATTATTTACGAAAATTGCTGATAACGGGCCATTGAAAATCCTGAGAACTCTGTGTGGAGTCTAAATAAGTCCGTTTATATCTCTCAAGGAGATGTAATAAGTCCGTTCACATTTTCCTCATTTGTAATGTGATCCGCATATAATAGCAGGAGATGTAAACATTCATGGATAGGACTTTCCTAAGTCTTGGACTATACCAAAGGTTTTTCTTTCCTCCGTTCTTTGCCTTTGGTGCCCGCACTGAACGGAGGTATAAATTTTTTTTTAAAATATAATAATAAAAAAGGCCTAATTACTTATAGTTATCACATATATATATATATATATATATATATTATAATGATTATTAAATTTAATATAATCAATATACCTTATAATACACTATATACATTTACAATTTTAAATAATATTAAACAATATTAATTTTTAGATATACTATAATAAATAGTATATATTTATATAATAATTGTAATATAAAATAATATTAAAAATAATGACGAAGTATCTTATATATTGTTGAAACTTCTAGATGTTATATATTCATATAATCATTATATTTATTATAATTTAAAAATATCAACATTTAAAACAATATACAATAATAATAATAACAAAATCTAAATATTTTTAGATTTATACATTTGAAGTTCAAAACTTTGAAGTTTTAAACTATACGAATTTTCATTTAATTGTTCATCCTAAAATGATAGCGGAGAAAAAAAAAAAAGAAAGGAAAACAGTGGAAAAATTCTATCACACCTGCGAATCTTGCCTATTTTTTGCCACAGGTGAAGTCAACTCAGCTGTGTATTTTGTGCAGCACAAGCAGGGTGTATAAACCCCAAAAACAACAGAAAATGGAAAGAGCCAAAAATGGAAACAGACACAAGCAAACAGCAAAAAACAGAAACTCAAACAGTGAAAAATCATAGTTTTTTCTCACGTTTTAGCCACCTACAAATTCCAGTGAGTTCTCGGCGAGTTGCAGGCAAATTTATGGTGAGTTACAAGCAATTGTAGGGCCAGATATGTTGCACAAGTTAACTCGCAACCTTCTCGCGGGGTTAAAAAATCCATGAGTACTCACACACTCGTCGAGTGTGTAAACCATGATGCAAACAATAGAGGAACAACCTTGAGAGAGAGAGAGAGAGAGAGAGAGAGATTGCTTTTAAGATATATGATTTCTATTTTCTAATACCACAACATAGCATTGCAATAGATCAATTATTTATGTAACAATTAACAGTCAGTAATTAAAATGTAGGCAATAATAAAGTTAGGAAATTAAATGTTGCTACAAGGTATAAACAAAAAAAATGCACAGTAGAGAAATTCTTACCATATTGAACAAGATAATGATGTCTTCATTTGGACAACCAGATGAGTCGGCATTTAGTCCATTACCAATCTCAATAAGTATTTGGTAGGCATATGTAGTTATTTCCTTATTTGACTGTAAAAAAGATACAAAACACACAATACATCAGTCAAAACTAGAATTTTCTAGTACAAGCAAGTTATGGATTCATCAAATATAGAGGATTCAGATTAACACAGATACATGCAAGAAAAGGCATTTGACTGGTATATTATCAATCATAAACAAGATGTATATAGTATTCACAAGGTTCAATCTACTCCAAAACTTGGTCACTATGTCAAATCCCATTGATACAAAATTTGAACAACAGTCAAGGACAATGGAAGAAATCCCCTCCTAAGATTGCAAAACCCAGCTTATATTTGTATGTATTGTATGTGTGAACAAATGAATCTAATTGTATGGACATTGTGCAAAAATGTAAAAGCACGCATGTGTGCATGTTTAAAAGATTATATAAACTACTAGTCTTTCAAAAACTCAAATACAAGAACCGTGGATATTGATATTGCTAATTCGCAATGATTTTTGCAAATAAGTCATATATCCCAATTACATTTGCTATCTATTATACATAAACTAAAAAAATATACATGAATGCCAAGCATCTAGAAAAAATTAGCCTGTTAAGTTGCAACAAATTTGCCCTTACAAATACAAAAAATTAAAAATATTTGACCTGAAATATGAGTCACGATACAGAAGTAAGGCCATATTGATTGTTAATGTTGCAGATTTACAATTTTTCAGAAAAAAAGGAGACATTTGTCATGATTTACACATTTATCTAGCCATGGACTTGGGTAATCAATGCCGGATTCCAAGAACAGCTACATTTTGAAATATGCTCATGATGTTTCTCTAAACATATGACCACTGCATGTGACAAAATACATCATAGAAAGAGTTTATGATGAGGACTAATGCACAGTAAGGCAATAAACATTCAATTACAAACAAAGAATGGTATTGCATGGAAGACGTCTAGCACATGATATCAAGCAAACAAATATAAAAAAAAAAGGGTCTTGCACATCCCCTTGCCAAGAAACGCTTGCAAAAACCTTCTAGTGGCAACACACAACCAGATGACCCACACCCTTGTTGGTGTAAGTGGTTTTATCTCACTCATATAGGCTTAAGTTTTACTTAGGTAGCTGACATTACAATTTATTAGATACTAGTTATGTACTATTTAATAATGCTTGGAGTGCATTTAGTTTTTTGGCTGAGATAGTCAGTTGGCGGTTGCTCATACCTCATTACACCATTGTTATATATTCAAGGTCTTTGTAGATTTTGTTGTATCTCAATACAGTTATTGCTTATTAATGAAATAGCATCAATGCTTCTCTCGATTGTTGTTCTTCTTAGGAATTTAGATCTTTAATAGAGAGAATTCAATATTCTGTATTTGTGTTATTCTCAATTATTATATTTTGTATATTTACTGAATTATAAATGCAGATATATGTACTTCGTATGTTCCTGTGGTAATAACATGAACACTGTAATAGATGTTTTTCCACAGCCACATACGAAGGCATATATATATAAAACATAAGAGACATGTCTATGTAGAGAAATGACTGTACGTGGCTTAAGCCAGGCATGCACAATCATGTCTTTACATAGACATGCCCTTTCAATTTTGGTGCTGTTTATACATAACGCTTAGCAATGTTTAGTGTTACATATAACTATCGTATGATAGTTATCGTAACACATATCTAATATATGTGTTACGATAACTATCATACAATAGTTATCGTAACCAAAGATAACCAACATAATAGTATCGACTGCGGTCGATTTCATATACAATAACAGTCTCGTCGAATATAAGGAAACCGATCTAATACAAGTTAAATATATATTATATGCAATCAACTAAAGTCGATTCATTCAAGCATATCGAATCTAATCAATATATATATATATATATTATTATATATTATTATATATTGATATGTCAATTAGATTGAAGCTATAATTTAACACTCCCTCTTAGCAAGAGAGGATTGATCAGAATCAAGATCTCAAGATATGAATGTTATTGAAATCCCCGACTCAATTCGGAACTGGATATAACACTTAATCACTTTGCATCAGGGTAACCGGCAAGGTCTGGAACACAGTTTAATGTACTCAACCTGATAGAAGAAATTATCACAATCCCCGACACAATTCAAAACTGGATTTAGTGATAAGTAGTGGTGTCAAGATATCCGGCAGATTTAAATGATAACTTAAAAGGGTCACACTATTGTAGGTCGTCACCTCACAATAGTGACCTCACACACATAAAAGATCGTCACCTTTCAAAAACACACAATATTGCAATATTTTATTTATTTTATTCATGAATACATCAATTTACATAATAGAGAGATTTAATCTCGGAAATTTAATCACAACTTAATCATACCAAGTTTCTTTCTGAAGTACTCAATTTTCAACTTTCCAAGAGGCTTGGTAAAGATGTCGGCATTTTGTTCTTTAGTACTAATGTAGACTAGTTTGATAAAAAATTTGTCTACCATGTCTCTTATGTAGTGGTAAGGAATTTCTATGTGCTTGGAACGATTGTGAAAAACTAGATTCACTGAAAGTTTAATGCAGCTTTGATTGTCACAATGAATTACTATAGGCTTTAGGGGCTTGCCAAACAATCCAAATAGTAACTTCCTCAACCATGCTGCTTCTCAAGCTCCCATCGAAGCAACCATATATTCTGCTTCAATAGAACTTTGAGCGACCACTGATTGTTTCCTACTGAACCAAGAAATCATAGCAGATCCAAGACTAAAGAAACATCCTGTAGTGCTTTTACGATCAATTGAATTTCCAGCCCAGTCAGAGTCAGAGAACCCTTGAAGTTGTATCTCAACATTCTTGTATTTTAGACTCATTCTAATTGTACCACGTAGATATCTTAGAATATGTTTAGCAGCTGTTAGGTGAATCTTCTCTGGTTCAGACATGAAATGACTTAAAACATTTGTAGCATAGCAGTTATCAAGACGAGTGTTTACCAAGTACAAAAGGAATCCTTAGCTGTCTATAATATGAAGGATTTGTAGGTTCTGAATTTGTGGCTTCATCTTTGAGTTTATGAAGATTAGTTTCCATTGGAGTGGTTAATGGTTTACAATCCATCATACCAAATCTGGTTAAAATGTCCATGGTGTATTTTCCTTGATTTAGGAAAATATAGTTTTCTTTTTGTAATACTTCTAAGCCTAAGATCCTTCATGTTAAATTCGTTTGTGAGATCTTGTTTGCATTTAGCAATAAGGTAATCTTCTTCTGTTATTAATAAATCATCCACATAAAGAACTAGAATTACCATCTCACCTTTGAATGTTTTGAAGTATATATTAAGATCAACTTCATTTTTGGAGTACCCTAGCTTGGAGAGATAACTATCTATGCGTTCATATCAGGCCCTGGGAGCTTGCTTAAGGCCATAGAGGGCTTTCCTCAATTTGCAAAGATAACTATTGCTGTCAAGAGTGGTGAAGCCTTCAGGTTGTTCTATGTATAATTCTTCTTCAATAATACCATTAAAAAATGTTGTTTGCACATCCATTTGATGTATCTTCCACCCTTTGGATGCTGCAATGGCAATAATAGTCCTTACAGAAGTACATCGGGCTACCGGAGAAAAGGTTTCTTCGTAGTCAATTCCAACCTTTTGAGAAAAACCTCTGGCGACAAATCTGGCCTTATGTTTTTCAATGCTACCATCTGAAGCATATTTGATTTTGAATAACCATCTTGAAGAGACAATTGTTTTCCCTTTAGGTCTTGGTACTATTTCCCAAACATCATTTTTTACAATAGATTGATATTACTTGATCATCGCATCTTTCCAGGCTTGACATGTTAAAGCTAATTTAACATTAGATGGTTCAGATTTTGTAAGTTATGTCGTAAGTGCAAGATAGCATCTCTGATTTCTTGTTCTTTTACTTTCTTTAAATATTTCATCTAATTCAACAATATTTTCTTCAATCATTTTTCTTGCCCATAGTGGCCTTTTCTTATTGTTCGGAATTTCAACATCTTCAAGGTTAGATGAAGGGAGTTCATCGTTTTTTATTATGTTCTCTCTTTGGTTCTCATCATCTTGAAAGGCATTCTCCCTTTGATACTCAATTTCATGATTTTCATCATTTTTTGTAATATTCTCCTTCTGATTCTCATTTGATCCCTCTTCTGTAAGTGTAGAGGCTTTGAGAGCAATGTCTTCTTCAAATTTGATATCTCTACTAATGTCAATAGATTTCTGTCCTGGTATGTAGACCCTGTATCCTTTAGGAGTTTCACTGTAACCAACAAATATTCCTTTCTTTCCAGAGGGTTCTAGTTTGGTTCTTTACTCTTTAGGAATGTGAACATATATGGGACATCTGAAGATTCTTAGATGACTTAGGTCTAGTTTCTTTCCTGTAAAGGCTTCTTCAAGTGTAATGTGTTCTAAGATCGAGTGAGGACACCTGTTTTGAATGTATACGGCAGTATTAGATGCTTCGTCCCAAAATGAGGTATGAAGATTTTGATCATGCATCATAGCCTTGGCAGCTTCAATAATGGTTCTATTTTTCCTTTTTGCTACTCAATTATGTTGAGGATTACAAGGTATTGTATACTCCCTCTTAATCCCAACAGAAGTGCAAAATTCTTTGAAGTTTTCGGAGATATATTCACCTCCATTGTCAGATCTTAGAGTTTTTATCTTCTTCCCAATTTGGTTTTCCACTAATGCTTTAAATTCTTTAAAATTTAGCAATACTTCATTTGATTCTTTGAGTTTAAGAAAATAGATCCAAGTTTTCCTAGAGTAATCGTCAATGAAAATCACATAGTATGAAAATCCTCCTAGTGAGAGAGTTGACATAGGTCCACACAAATCCGTGTGAATGAGTTCTAATACAACTTTGGTTTTATGTTCACTAGAAGGAAAGGATCTTTTGATACTTTTCCCTAGGGAACACCCTTTACAAGTACTAATATGATTTGATTTTAGATTAAGTATACCTGTAGTGATTTTCTTTATGGAAGGAAGGGTGCTAAAACCAAGATGTCCTAATCTTTTGTGCCAGAGTTCATTAGAGTTTGATACTTCATGACATAGAGCTAATTTGAGACTATTGTTTAATTTGTGTAGGCTTCCTTCCCTATACCCTATAGAAATAGCATTTTTAATATTAGTGTTCTTAGTCCATATTAACACTTCATCTTCTTGGAATGTGACTCGATAGCCTTGATCAACTAAGCCAGAAATAGAGACCAAGTTCCTTTTTATGCCTGGTACAAAGAGAACATCTTTGAATAGTAGAGTTACCCTTGTTTTCAATTTGATTAAGCAGGTCCCAATTCCTTTCGCTGGATAGGTGGAGTTGTCTCCAATTGTAAGCTCTTCAGAGGAATCTTCTAGGGTTTCAAATTGATCTCTGAATCCAATTATGTGTCGTGATGCTCCGCTATCGATTATCCAAGTGTTTTTGCTTGAATTTACTTCACTAGATAAGGCCAAGAAGAATAGGGATATTTTTGCTTCTTTGACTTCAGCTAATGTTGCTTGAATTTTCTTCCTCTCTGGACAGAACCCGTGCGTATGTCCAAGTTTATCACATTTATAGCACTGTACTTTGGAGGAGTCTCTATTTTTGTGATTTTTGCTATGGTTTCCCTTCTTATGTTTGAACTTCCTTTTGTTGCCTTTGAAGTTTGAATGAGTATTTAGAGCTTGAATCTCTTCTCCTTTGTTAGGCCTGATCCCTCTTGATATTAAACGGGAATCCTCTTGAGTGCAGTTATTCTTTAGTTGATCGAACTTAGGTAGAGAAGGACGTCCAGTTATATAGTGAATAAAGGATTCCCATGTGATAGGTAATCCTCTAATAGCTATTGATGTTAACTCCATGTCATCAATATTGTTTCCAATAGTAGATAGTTGATCTCTTAATTCGGAAATTCTTAGGAAGTAAGACATGATGGTTTCCCCTTTGTTCATTTTTAAATTCAAGAGTTGTTTTTTGAGAGTAAGTAATCTACTTGTATTATTAATCTCATATGTCTCTTGAATAGTTTTGAATACTTCATAAGTGGTTTTTAGCCTTGCTATAGAGGGAAGAACATGGTCTTTGACAGCATCAATTATTATCCTATTTGCTTTGTTGTTACGCCTTTTCCAAGTTGATTTATAAGGTTCATCTTCAGGCATCTTTTTATCCTCCTCAACATAAGAATCTAATTCGAGTTCTTGAAGCAATGTTAGGATTTGTATCTTCCATGAGAAGAAGTTTGTAGTGCCTTAAAGTTTGTCCTCTACTTTAATGTTGTTGGCCATTATTATTTTACTCTTAAATTATTATAATGGATCTGATATAATTCAGAATTTATCTATATTGATTCTTCTCTAGAGAGGCTCTGATTGAAAAATGGAAAAGAGCTGAGAGGGGGAGGGGGTGAATCAGCATTTTAAACTTCAACTCAAAACAATTTAAGCAGAATCACACACACGCAACAAGGGAAGAGACACGCAGATTTTATCACGTGGAAAACCCAACAGGGTTAAAAAAACCACGGCTTCACTAAATACTTGGGCAACAACCCTTGCTTACAAAGAGCTACAACTCTTTCAGAACAACAATTCTGAACTGGCTTCAACCAGTTAGCACAAGGCTCCAACCTTTTCAAGAAGATAAGGATGTCCAAAAACAACAAAAGGAAAATCTCTAGTCCTTACAGAAGTATAAGGACTTCTTAGAAGCTTTTTGACAGCCTGGAAACAAAATTCAATTTAGGATTGATAGTCAAATCTCCAGCACTCCATAAACAGTCAAACTAATATGACTTCAAGTTGTTATCCCAGCTGTAGGACAACACTGCTGCATACGGTTAATTGACTGTAGCATCAACAAGCTACCATTTACTTGTGTGTCCCTCAGACTAATCACTGTGTCTGTGTGTATATTTTCCAAACAATCCTTTTTCTATTCACACAAAGATCTTAAGTCCTGCAACACTCCCCCTGAATTGAAATACCACTGATATTCCTTTCTAGTTCACGTGCCTGCCTTGATATTTAAGACACAGATACTGCTATCGAACTTATCACTATTCTATTTTCTTTTCTTTACTGGCTGTGACTAATAGTTGGTTTTTTAGCTCACAGCATCACCTGCATCTTTAGAAACTTACGCCAACTCCATGTATGTGTATTTTTTTAGTTGCAAAACATCTAACGATGCTCTGTGTTGGATACGATACATGCCTCTTTTTGGCACTAACTCTGCTATGATCCAACAACACCCCTTTGTTGGAGACGTCACACAACATAAATGATTCCCCTGCAACAACGCATATGCCCAGACTGTCGCATACGCCTTTTATGCAAAATGTGATGAGTTCCCCATTCTCGATCACTACACAGCAACACGGCTCTTGATTTTCCTTATTTTAACAGTCGTCTTTTTGGTGAACGGTTACACACACTCGCCAATATGCAAACGCCAACTCACTATTTTCCAGATGAAGTTCGTACTTCGACCGAGATGCCAGATACACCAAAATAAAATGTATTCGGTTTTTTTTACACACGGCTCTTCCATAACTTCAGTACCTATGTTCTTCTTCCCGCGATGGATTCTTTTAACTCTTATAATCTCTACAGATTTCCTTGCGTGCCCCCTAAAGCCATGTTCTCACAAAAAGTAACCGATGCAAACTACAAACTGTGTAGACATTTTGACAGTCTATCCAAAGATTAACCTGTGAACATTCTCTGCCAGAAAAAACGGCAGCACTCCTTTTCCACACACGGCAAACATAGGACTTCAATTTGTCTCATACGCACACAGCATATAATGTTATAAAGTTCGAGAGCTTTATTTGATAATTGTTGACGCTCTTTAAAAACTATATGTAGCACATGGTGGACTGCAAGCACAGAAACATGAAGATAGCATCAACTAAACACTTGGCATGTTTTTGTGAGCACCATTCTATTTTGCCAAACTGGCCAAGTTTTATCCAAAAACTTCCTCTGCGTAAAGCAACACCTGGCAGATTACTCACACACGG
This sequence comes from Chamaecyparis obtusa, assembly GCA_027943335.1. Lineage (NCBI taxonomy): Eukaryota > Viridiplantae > Streptophyta > Pinopsida > Cupressales > Cupressaceae > Chamaecyparis > Chamaecyparis obtusa. The sequence continues at coordinate 78,296 of BSBK01006028.1, read as the reverse complement.
AGACAAAATCATTCTTCTAACGGGTGAACTTGACACATGCAAACTGTCAAGAAGAGAACCATGTGTCGACAGGAAGACACAACATCTTCCAACAAGGCAATGACATACGCAGCAGACAAGAAAACACACCAGCAGCGTATACAAGTGCACATATAGCGGAGGAAGTCTGCTCACGATAAAGTCATCAATGACAGAAAAATAACAATCTCCCCCTTTTTGTCATTGATGGCAAATCAACTAAAACACAGCTGAAACAATTTGCAAAAAACAAAGAACTCCCCGTAAGCAAGTGAACCAATCTGAAAGCACTACAAATCTGAAACCAAACTGAACCAAATCTGAACGGATCTACCCCTTAAGCTCTACTCCCCCTTTGTCATCAATGACCACAAAACTGAAACACAACAATAGTGCAAAAGATATAGCGGTGAAGTGCTGAAGACGAACCTTTCATTGAGGTGAAATAACACCAAGCTTGCTTCGAAGATACTCGAAGCGATCTCAGGGTAGAGGTTGTTGGAATCATTTGCCATTGCACCAAAAGCTCGAACTATCAATGCCCGATACAAATGCCAGATTTAACCCGATTCACGGGAGGCGGTTAAGCCATGTCATGAATCTCCAAGGAGGTGCTGACCACCAAGTCAACAATCTCCCCCTCAGCACCGACTGAGCCTTCAGCACCCACTGAAGGGAGACTCAAACCCGTGACCCAAGGCTCTGATACCAATTGTTGGAATCATTTGCCGTTGCACCAAAAGCTCGAACTATCAATGCCAGATTTAACCCGATCCACGGGAGGCCGTTAAGCCATGTCACGAATCTCCGAGGAGGTGCTGACCACCAAGTCAATAGAGGTTAAGTAAACACATTTACAATTTGCTCCTGAGAACAAACATAGTTCAGCTTAACAATATTATTTGCAACTTGCTCCTTCAGATGGTGATACTTGATTGGAATGTGCTTAGTACGAGAATGCATCACTGGATTCTTCGAAATGTCAATGGCGCTAGTGTTGTCACAGAAAATACAAATAGGATAAATAATCTCAAGCTTATAATCACATAGAGTGTTCTTCATCCAAATTACCTGAGTGCAACAAGACACTGCTGCAACATATTCAGCCTCAGCGGTGGATAAAGAAGTGCAAGACTATTTCTTGCTAAGCAATGAATCCAAACAGCCACCCAAAAAGAAAGCACACCCACTAGTGCTTTTCTGATCATCCACAGAACCTCCCCAATCTGCATTAGTATAGGTTGTAAGAAGAAAATCAGAACTCTTTGGAAACCAAAGACCAAAATCAACTGTGTCTTTCAAATATTTAAAAATTCTCTTAACAGCACAAACATGTGTCTATTTTGGAGAAGCTTGAAATCTAGCAACATATCCTATAGCCTGCATAATATCCGGTCTAGTGGTTGTCACAAATAGCAGACTTCCTACCATAGCTCTATAAAAAGACTGATCAACTGAAAGAGACACATCCTCCTTACTTAGCTTGCATCCGGTTTCCATAGGAGTGCTGACCGGATTGCAATCTTCCATCTTAAATCTCTTAAGTAATTCTCTAACATACTTAGCTTGGGATATGAAAATACTTTTAGAAGATTGATTAATTTGCAGCCCAAGAAAGTATGTGAACTCACCCATCATAGTTATCTCGAACTCATTTTTCATACACGCAACAAATGTCTTGGACATATTGACACTATCACTCCCAAAAATCAGATCATCAACATAAACAACAGCAATAAGAATGTTGTTACCTTCTTTAACATACAAGTTGCTGTCCACATATCATTTTTTAAGCCTTGCTACTGCAAATAGTTATCCAACCTGTCATACCAAGCTCTATGAGCTTGTTTGAGTCCATATAATGTCTTTTTCAGCTTGCATACATAGTCTGCATTTTCATAAATCAGACCTTCCGGTTGTTCAACATGAATTTCTTCAACTAAATCTTCATTTAAGAAAGCAGATTTAACATCCATTTGGAAAACTTTAAAGCCTTTGAAAAAAGCAAATGCAAGAAAAATTATGATTGCTTCTAACCTTGCAACTGGTGCAAAGGTCTCACTAAAATCCACACCTTCAATTTGAGAATAACCTTTGCAAACTAGACGTGTCTTGTTTCGAATTATCTTACCATCTTCATTTACCTTGTTCCGGAATACCCGTTTTGTACCTATCACGTTCTTGTTGATAGGTCTTGGTACAAGCTACCAAGTATTGCTCTTTTTGATTTGATCTAACTCCTCTTTCATGACAGCCACCCAATGTTTATCTACAACTGCCTCTTCAAAACACTTAGGCTCAATCATGGAAATAAGTGAGAAATCATCATCCTCAAAATAGTTAACATTTTTTCTAGCATTTCTAGTCTTTCTTTCACCTATGACCTGATCAATAGGATGATTCTTTTGCACAAACTTTGAAGGAGTTTTGAAATTAGAAACATCATGTTCATCTTGAGAATCATTTCCAGAATTATCATGTAGATTTTCAGCATCATTAGAAGTAGGAACTGTTTCTTGATGAGCAGATTGCACTTTACCTTTGTCATTCTCACCACTCTTGCTAGCTGTTCCAATTTGAATATGTGTAGGAGAAGAGGGTACAACAGTGCTGGTTTGAGTTTTAGAAGATACCACAGTGCTGGTTTGAGTTATACCTTCTTCAGGGCTGTCATCATTCTCACCAAATTGATTAGTAACTTCATGAACCTTCACATTTGCACTCTCTACTAATTTATGCAGCCTTTTATTGTAGCATTTGTATGTCTTACTCTTAGAAGAATAGCCAAGAAAAATACCTTCATCAGCTCTAGATTCGAACTTACCTAAGTTATCTCCATCTCTCCTAATGTAGCATAGACTCCCAAAAATTTTAAAGTACTTAACAATAGCTGGTTTACCTTTCCAAAGTTCATAAGGAGTCTTCTTGAGCTTGGGTCTCAACAGTGTTCTATTCTGAATATAAACAGCTGTGTGGATAGCCTCTCTCCAAAATATATCTTTTACCTTACTTTCATTCATCATGCAACGAGCCATTTTCTGAACGGTTCTATTTTTCCTTTCCACAACACCATTTTGTTGTAGTGTTTGTGGGGCTGAAACCTATTTCTTAATACCATGCTGCACACAAAACTTGACAAACTCATTAGAAGTAAATTCTCCCCCATTATCAGAACACAAGCATTTGATTTTCATATCCATTTCATTTTCAACCAGACTTTTAAAAATCTTAAACTTCTCTAAAGCTTCTGATTTTTCTTTTATGAATGTAATCCATGTCATGCGAGTAAAGTCATCAATAAGTAGCATGAAGTATTTCTCACCTTGAAGACTTGCTGCCCTTGTTGGTCTATAAAGATTTGTATGGATAAGCTCAAGTGGCCCACTGCTGAATTCATCTTTTGGTTTGAAGGAAGCTCTAATTTGTTTGCCCTCTTGACAATTTTTGCAAACAACATCTGCTAGTTTTTCTAGCATAGGCATATCTCTAACAGCCTCCCTTTTACTGATTTTGATAAGATTATCAAAGTTAACATGCCCAAACCACTTGTGCCAAAGCCAAGCATCCTCTACCTTGCTCAAACAGCATGTCTCATCAAGAATGTAAAGATTATTTGCTGCTCTAGTAGCTTTCGCTATGACATCAATTCTCTTTTTAATAGAGCAAGCATTAGAGTTAAAACTGAGATCATAACCTTGATCACAAAGCTGACTTACACTTAACAAATTATGTTTCAACCCTTCTACATAGAGAACATTCTCAACAATAGTTTCATCATTATTAATTAGGACTGTACCTATACCAACAACCTTTGCAGAAGAACTACCACCAAATCTAACTTTACCACCTTTCATTTTCTTGAGAGAATGAAACTTACTCAAGTCACCTATCATATGTCGGGAGCAGCCACTATCAACATACCATATGTCCTTGTCACTGCTAGCTAGAAAGGCTATTTGAACAACAAGAGCTTTAAGAGGAGTCTCTTGAACTTTTCTCCTCCAAACCTTAGTCACTTTAGTTCTTCTTTTAGGCTCAACATTATAAAACAAATCTGCATTATAGCTGCTACAAAATCTAGATGTATGGCCAAACTTATTACAGCTGTAGCAAATCAGATTGTACTTCCTAAAAATATTTCTTTCATGTTGATAATAATTCTTGTATGGAACAACTCTACAATCAGCAGCTCTATGTCCAAAGTAATTACAAGCAAAATAGTAGTCATAGAAAAAAAGTTTTTTTACCTTGTTAGGAGTAGACTGACTACTTTCCGATGGTAAAGTGTTTGATTCAAATTGCATGTCAACTCCTCGTTTATCTTTGATGGGTCTTTGAGAACCAAGAACATCAAATAATGTGATTTTACCATTGTTGAAAGATAGTTCTTCACTAGAAAGCATAGAAGTTTTACCAATGTTCCTCATAGCAACAATTTTAGCTTCCAACTTGGCAATGTTGTCTTCCTTTATTTGAATCTGATTTTCTAAATCTTCACGAATCTTTTTGGCCTCCTCATTCAGAATTTTAATATCAACAAGCTGACTTTCAGCCTCTTTAAGAGATGTAGAAATTTTCAATTTTCCAGCACTCTCAACTTGCAAAAGATCCACAAGATTTAGATTTTTCTTTTTCAATTTCTTAATTTCAGAAAGAGATAAAATCAATTCAAGCTCTAGGTCTCCTTCATCATCTTCATCATCTCCAATTTCATCAGAACTCACATCATCAATAGCCACATCATCAATAGCCGTGAACATGACTTCACTTATCCTCGAATCGCTCTCACTGCTTGAAGAATCATCGCTGTCATTTTTTGAAAACAGCACCTTCTTACCTTTTTCGGATTTCCAATTTTTCTTTGTAAACCTCCTAGATTTCCGGTGTTTGAATTCTTTTTCATCATTGTTATCCTCATCTTTATCAAACGAACACTTAGAGGCAAAGTGACCGAGCTTTCCCCAGTTGAAACATTTCAGACCAAACTTACCTTTGTTTTTGTTAAAGCCCTTTTTCAGATTTCTAATGAGGTAAGCTATTTCTTCATTTGAGTCCTCATCCGAGCCTTCACTTGAATTTTCTCTTTGTCCTTGCTTCTTGTAGAAGCTTTAAATGCAGATTCAGTTTTAGAAGACCCTTCAACCGTAGTCTTCATTTCATATGCAATCAAGATACCATGTAGCTTATCAACAATTAGAGTGTCTAAATCTGACATTTCTTCAATAGTAGAGACTTTAGCATCAAATCTCATGGGAAGAGAACGAAGAATCTTCTAAACCACAGTTTTCTCTTCAACATTTTCACCTAGACCTCTTAAAGCATTGACAACTACATCAACGCGCAGAAAATATGCAGCAATGTTTTCACTGTCCTTCATTCAAAGACCTTCAAAAACAGCCCGGTGAGTTTGAACTTTGGCCTTTCTGACTTTGTCATCCCCTTGATATGCATTGTGCAATTTGTCCCAAAATTCTTTTGCAGTAGCGCAATGCATAACCTTTACAAATTCAGCTTCTGTCAGAGCACACAAGATTGCATTCATGGCTTTGGCATTATTCTCAAATTCCTTTTTACTATCAGCATCTACAGGAGTAGCAGGGATAGTATAGCCATTTACGAGACTGAGATACACATCGCAGCCAAGAGACATGATATAAGTTTCCATGCGAACACTCCAAAAGGCAAAGTTGTTTCCATCAAAGAGAGGGGCACGGTTTCTAGCTAGACCTTCTAAGGTACTCATGATGGACACAAGGATCAAACTCTCAAGCTTTTAAGCATGGAAAGAGAGTGACCGGCTCTGATACCAATTGAAAAATGGAAGAGCTGAGAGGGGGAGGGGGTCAATCAGCATTTTAAACTTCAACTCAAAACAATTTAAGCAGAATCACACACACGCAACAAGGGAAGAGACACAGATTTTATCATGTGGAAAACCCAACAAGGTTAAAAAAACCACGGCTTCACTAAATACTTGGGCAACAACCCTTGCTTACAAAAGCTACAACTCTTTCAGAACAACAATAATGAACTGGCTTCAACCAGTTAGCACAAGGCTCCAACCTTTTAGAGAAGATAAGGATGTCCAAAAACAACAAAAGGAAAATCTCTAGTCCTTACAGAAGTATAAGGACTTCTCATAAGTTTTTTGACGGCCTGGAAACAAAATTCAATTTAGGACTGATAGTCAAATCTCCAACACTCCATAAACAGTCAAACTAATATGACTTCAAGTTGTTATCCTAGCTGTAGGACAACACTGCTGCATACGGTTAACTGACTGTAGCATCAACAAGCTACCATTTACTTGTGTGTCCCTCAGACTAATCATTGTGTCTGTGTGTATATTTTCCAAACAATCCTTTTTCTGTTCACACAAAGATCTTAAGTCCTGTAGCACTCCCCCTGAATTGAAATACCACTGATATTCCTTTCTAGTTCACGTGCCTGCCTTGATATTTAAGACACAGATACTGCTATCGAACTTATCACTATCTATTTTCTTTTCTTTACTGACTGTGACTAATAGTCAGTTTTTTGGCTCACGGCATCACCTGCATCTTCAGAAACTTACGCCAACTCCATGCATGTGTATTTTTTTAGTTGCAAAACATCTAACGTTGCTCTGTGTTGGATACGATACATGACTCTTTTTTGGCACTAACTCTGCTATGATCCAACAACACCCCTTTGGTGGAGACATTACACAACATAAATGATTCCCCTGCAACAACGCATATGCCCAAACTGTTGCATACGCCTTTTATGCAAAATGTGATGAGCTCCCCATTCTCGATCACTACACGGCTCTTGATTTTCCTTATTTTAACAGTCGTCTTTTTGGTGGACGGTTACACACACTTGCCAATATGCAAACGCCAACTCACTGTTTTCCAGATGAAGTTCATGCTTCGACCAAGATGCCGAATACACTAAAATAAAATGTATTCGATTTTTTTTTACACACGGCTCTTCCGTAACTTCAGTACCTATGTTCTTCTTCCCGCGATGGATTCTTTTAACTCTTACAATCTCTGCAGATTTCCGTGCATGCCACTTGAAGCCATGTTCTCACAAAAAAGTAACCGATGCAGACTGCAGATTGTGTAGACATTTTGACAATCTATCCAAAGATTAACCTGTGAACATCCTCTGCCAAAAAAAACGGCAACGCTCCTTTTCCACACACGGCAAACATAGGACTTCAGTTTGTCTCATACGCACACAACATATAATGTTATAAAGTTCAAGAGCTTTATTTGATAACTATTGACGCTCTTTAAAAACTATATGTAGCACATGGCGGACTGCAAGCACAGAAACATGAAGACAACATCAACTAAACACTTGGCATGTTTTTGTGAGCACCATTCTATTTTGCCAAACTGGCCAAGTTTTATCCAAAAACTTCCTCTACGTAAAGCAACACCTGGCAGATTACTCACACACGGAGACAAAAACATTTTTCTAACGGGTGAACTTGACACATATGCAAACTGTCAAGAAGAGAACCATGTGCCGACAGGAAGACACAACATCTTCCAACATGGCAATGACATACGCAGCAGACAAGAAAACACACCAGCAGCATATACAAGTGCACATATAGCGGAGGAAGTCTGCTCACAATAAAGTCATCAATGATAGAAAAATAACACTGATACCATGTTAGGAATTTAGATCTTTAATAGAGAGAATTCAATATTCTGTATTTGTGTTATTCTCAATTATTATCTTTTGTATATTTACTGAATTATAAATACAGTATATGTACTTCGTATGTTGCTATGGTAATAACATGAACACTTTAATAGATATTTTTCCACAGCCACATACGAAGGCGCTTAAGCCACGCACGGTCATGTCTTTACATAGACATGCCCTTTCAATTTTGGCGTTGTTTATACATAATGCTTCACAGTGTTTAGAGTTACGTATAACTATCGTATGATGGTTATCGTAACACATATGTAATATATGTGTTACGATAACTATCATATGATAGTTATCGTAACCAAAGACAACCAACATAATAGAATCGATTGCGGTCGATTTCATATACAATAACAGTCTTGTCGAATATAAGGAATCTGATCCAATACAAGTTAAAAATATATTATATGCAATCAACTAAAGTCAATTCATTCAAGCATATCGAATCTGATCAATATATATATATATATATAAGTAAATCAGATCGCAGCTATAATTTAACAGTTCATGGGTGGATTGTTGTTCGGTCCCACAAAAAAACGGTCCATTGGACAAGGCCTTCGGCAATGAAACCAAAGAGGTTGCAGATTAGAGCATTCCTCATTGCATCGTGGAAATGGGCTTCCTTTCAATATTATTAAATCACCTTTGAAAATACACTTCCTAGTTATGTTAGTCCTAGGTATGAAAAGGTGTGAACCACCTTAATGGCAAAAGAGAAAGCTTCAGTAGAGACATCATTAAGAGTGATCAAGGATAAATGGCACGAAACATGTGTCCATCATTTTTGATGGATGGGAAGATTGCAAAAATAAACCATTGATCAATGTTATAGCAGTGTCCCCTAAAGTTGTGATGTTTTTGTAACCAGTGGATTGTGAGGGGCAAGTAAAGTATCCAAATTTCATTTCCAACATCCTCATAGAATCTGTTGAAATGGTGCAGCCTGAATGTTTTCCAAGTCATAACTAAAAAGGAAAGATTAACCCAAAAAGACCTCTGTGAGCTAGCATGCACCTTTAGTATCCTACATTTTTCTTTTAAACCATATGTTCAACAGCTTCATACAAGCACAAACTACTAAGACATTAAAGTGGAAACTGGCATGGTTAATTTCCCATCCATTAACCCTTAAGAAAAAAGATAATTTAGTTAGGAGATCCAATAAAATTTCAGCAGAATAATAACATGTAATCAACACTTAGAGAATAAAAAAGAAGAAAAGAAAGATAGTCAGAAGAGAAGAAACATTGATATACATAGGGAAAACCCTTTCAGGTCAAAAACCCCATGCTCAAAAGCATCTAACCAATGTATTAATCTGCAACAAACTATTAAAATATACTTGTAGGCTCTAAGCCTTTAATTGGAGTCTACATCTTGCCCTTCTGAAGGAAATTTGATAGCATAACCTTGCAAAAATATATTTTCCTCACTCTCTCTTCAACCCTCATAGAAGACATACAATATATAGAGAAATACAAGTTTGAAGTAACTTCTAGACAACGGCAAAAGAGGTAGGCATCCAAATCCAGGTGGCAAATTTTTCAACCAGCTCTTGGCATGTGTAATGTCCCTCTTTTGGGACATTGGAATTAAAATGTGAACATAATAAAGTACTAAAATGACTTTATTGGATTTTAATGAAAAATTAATAAAGTCATTTTAATTTTAAAAAGGAAATTCAAAAAGGGACAAAAAGAAAGGAAATGAAGAGACAAGCAAAAGGAAAATGAAAAGTCACACGGTTGTGCTTTAAAAGAACATTGAGAGGTTCATTCTAATTATATTGGATTTATGTTTGATTACTATTTTCTCTTGGAGAAATTTGGGAAGCTTCTAGCTTTCAATTCTGAAACCTGGGGATGGAAACCTTCAAGATTTCTCAGTGGATTGGACAAAAACCCGATTCATCTTTGGAGGTGGACTTGCATCATAGTTCACATTGGGGCAAATTTGTGAAGTTATAATCTGAAGACAGTCCGCAGTGTTTGAGGTTTTTCGTGTTTGTACTGAAAATAAGATTGTAATGTTTTATCTTCAAATTTAATATCAAGCTTCTATGATTTATCAGCATAAACTATTGCTTAAATAGAAGTAAGTCAGTTTGATGCAAATTGATTGTTTAAATTTCTGAAAAATATTTGAGAAAATCTGAAGATAATATCCTAGGGGGGTATTATAGCATGCAACAGACACTTGTCCATGATTCTCTAACCCCTCTCACATGCCTCTGAACTTGGGCACTTCATTTTTCTAAAAATAGGTGTAAAAATGCTCTTATGCACCTCACAGTTGTCATAAAATATGTAAATATATGATGACACTTACAGTTGTAAGAGAAACTATCATAACTGACTATGATTAACTAATTCTCTGACAACTCATCATTACCCAACTCGGGCACCCATATTCTCCCTGCAAGATATCTTCTAACACTTGTCCAACTTGTCATAGGAATTTGTAATAACCTGTTGTAAGAATCCGTCACACTATAATGACTTACACGGGTTTCTAAAATGTTGCCATGTTGCAAAATATCTCTACTAAAGTAGGATGCCTACGTGCTTGTATAGGGACAAAATACATCCTTGTCATCTTCCATATCACCTCCTACCATGAAGACAACTCCTTGTGCCATGTAACACTAGATGACAAAATACAATGACCAAGAAATTACAATTTAGGCATTAAATAATTAAATACCATGTTAGAAATTTCTAAGGTTGAGACACCTTGATTCCCAACAATAACGAACAATGCTCAAAATTGTAGGGCAGTTGGGTCTATAGTGGAGGCTACATATAGACACATTTTTGGACACCACGTGTGGTCCACTCAATTTAATATTCCAAGAGATTGAAACACAAATTGAATAGGTCAAACAAATCTACACAAAGGTAGAGGAAGTTCAAATGTTTGTGACTAATCATCATATGTCACAAGCCATATTTAGGACCTTCTCCAACATGGAGTTATTAAAGGTAATTAAAATTTTATTTTTTAATTTTTGCATTTTTATTGTTAATATGTGATGTGTATTTTTTTGTACAATGCTAGGAAGTCGAAACACGATTTGCATTTCACACAATCATCTTATGATGACTTGTGAAGGTGCAAGAGGCCTTGATTTCTATGGTCACAAAGTGTTTGTCGAGTGTATGGAGACACTCAAGCATAAAAAGAGCCCAAAATGTAAAAGCATTGATCCTAGATGATGAGCAGTTGGCTCGTGTAGAATCTGAGCATGATTAGTATTGCCGATACTAAATTGCCCATGTTTTGGTGAAATTATGATGACATGGACTCCGTGAGGGAGAAAATAAGAGAAATAATAGAGGGCAAGGAACATGCCCAAATGTACACATTTTTCAAAATTGTGCAAAAAATTATCATTGATCATTGGAACAAGATGACCACCCTCTTACATCTCTTAGCATTTTCTTTGTCACCAATGTAATATAGCAAAGAGATACCTTTAATGCCAAGGAGTGTGTTAGTGACGACGCCATACAGAGATGGGGAATTTGTTGGTGGCTATAAGGCAGCATTTAGAAAGATACATACAAATGAAGAAATCCAAAATAGTCTTGTCTTAGGCGAATTCATAGCTTCAAAAAATCATGATGTTTCCACTCTTCATGACAAATGCAGGATAAGTTCTCGTGAGTGGTGGTATCTACGTGGTCAAGGCTCCATTTTCATGCAGCCTCTTGCAATTAAAATTCTCTCCCAAGTATATATATTTTTATTTTTTATTTTTATCCTTTCTCATTCAATGCTATCATGCTATATTTCATATTAAAATATTTCTATTTTATAAGTTTTTAATTCTCGAATTATAAAATTAAATATTAAATGTTGTATGCAAACTAAATAGGTTACAAGTTCTTCTTCAGCTAAGTGGAATCGGAGAACACCCTCCATCCACTCGACCAAGCACAACTGTTTGGGTGCAAAAAAAGCCAGGGGTGTGGCCTACATATACTCTAACCTCTGTCTCTTGTCACATAAGAAACCTGAACACAAAAAGGATGTGACAAAGAATTGGGATCTAGACCATAAGTGTGCTGATTTAGATGTTACAGTTGCACAACCTGCCCAAGTCTCTATAGATGAGCCAAATTCTACACTTGACACAGCTAGTGAGAGTGGCAATCCAAAAGATTGTGGTTTAAATGAAGCTGAACCAAATGTTCACCTTGATGCTTCTAATAAAGAAAATATTGACTATAATTTGAATTTTCAATGTGCAATAACATTTCAAGACTTGAGTGTTATAATTTTTGTAAATTATGAATATGATACTATGAGGTATTTAAGAAATTCTATTTTTTGGCAATTATAGATTTTTATCACTGTTCTTATATATACAAGAATGAATATATATGTGTGTTTGTGTGTGTGTTCATTCTTGTACATGTACCCAAGGGGAGTATGCTCAGTGCTAAAAATCTTGAAACAAAAACTCTCGACAAAAGAAGTAAAGACTGCATGTTACTTGATCAATCAATCAGCTACCTTAACGCTTGTTGATAAAAAATTTACAAGAAGCGTGGATTAGTAATAAACCCTAAGTTCAACAGCTTATCGAGTTTTTGTTGCAATGCTTATGCGCCTGTTCCAAACAAAAAGAAAACTAAAATAGATAATAAAGTAGAGAAGTGTACCATTATTGTGTATAGACATGGTATAACGGGCTACAAACATAAGATCCCAAAAACAAAAAACATTATATGCAGTCATAGTGTAATCTTTATAGAGATTACAAAGCCTCGAGAAAGAACAACCAAGAATGGAATAACTTAAAAAGGTGTTATATAAATTAAAAGATGAAGAACATGTACATCAGTATGAACTAAGAGAAGGTAAACTAGAAGAGAAACAACCTCATACCCCTATTTTTATTAGGAACTTAATCAATGTTATTGTAAACCAATAGATTCAGATATTGTGACATCTTCAAACTAAGTTGCCGGTTTGGGTTCAAGTTCAAGTTCAGGTTGAAGAACTGGTTCGCTGGTATGGCAAAATTTTGAAATGGGGTTTGGGTTTGTTAGTACAAAAACATGTAAAAAAAATTTATATATATATGCAGCATAGAAGCATGAATTAAGATTAGAATGCCACATAATATCATAAAAACAACAAAAACACTATAAACTTGTAATCATAGCATCATATCTATTATCAACATCAAAATATTAAAAAATATTGAGTTCATGTATCATTGTTTTGACTTTCAACAATCGAAACTTTATACTAAGTTTCAATCATCTAATGGATTTTCTAAATCTTCATCATCATCTTCTTCTTCATCAAAGGCATTAGTTGATTCACAAACAGTGCCAATGCCAATGGGATAGGTTGCACTAATAACATTCCCGCTTTCCAAGTCCTCAAATGATTATTATTTTTTAACTGCACAGAGAGCTTGTTTGTTTGTAATTATCATCCTACTTGAAAAATGTTATAAAAGTAGCTTGCAACTCCCTTCCCCTATTGAAGATATTGTTTAATGTTTAAAATATGATTTATCACAATAAAGAGCTTCCAATTAATTGGACAAGGGTCATTATCAGCAATTGGATATAAAAATTTCACTGGAAGAAATCTTGAGGGCTAGTTAAATTTGATGTAATAAATATCTGAACTTCAGCAAATTTTGTTTTGTAATGTCAAAGATCCTATTCAAATTCTGTAATAACTGTTTTCTGCACTATATTATAGAGTGTTTCTCAGTGGAATTGTACCTGGTTTGCACTTGGTCTGTCTGGGTCTGCCCTGGTTCGACCATGGTTCAACCTAGGTTCGGCCTAGATGAACCAGCCTACTTGGGTTCGAACCCAAGTGGAATCGACAGGAGAACCCGGGACCAAGACCAAGGACCAGTTCGAATTTCGCCCGGTCCGGAGGGCCAGGGGGAGAACTAGGTAATTGAGCTTCAAAATATAGGAAGCAAATATAGTTTATGTTTGCTTTATCAATTCAAATAGCATCTTCAAGGAAGAATATGAAACAATACACAAATCACAAATACATGTAAGAATAATTTACCTGGAAAACCCTTTTAGGGAAAAAAAAAGCCCACAACAAAAAGGAAAGAAACAACTTTATTATTTGGGAAACAACATCTACAAACCAACAACATGCAACCTCACAACCAATTCTTCCACACCTTCAAGCAACAATGCACCGACCAACATCAACCATCACTAGCCAATCCATCTATACAAGCAATTAGATATAGTCATTCTCATAAAATACCATCTAATTGTCTAATCGCCACATACAATTTCATGTACCGCAACCAAAACTTGATCGTACCATGACATCACATATCACACATTATATTAAACATGACTTCTTCACATGGATAAACACCACATGTAATAAGCTCCTCCCACTCACACATGTTCTAAGGTTTTTGGTCAACTATACATGAACCATGTACATGTCTTCTTACCCTAGAACCAAACACAATATGTGGTTTGCAATGCTAGAGACAAACACCTTATTCCTAATTGTTTCTTGCAATAACTCTAAGCATTCCCTAAAACATCACACTCTGAGATGTCACCACATGTGCTCCAATGGCACCACATGTGCACCTGCACTATTATACACACTCCAATAACTACTTAGAACAAAGATGCAGCAATGAGTTCTCATCAAATGACTTGTAGTTGCAAAAATAGCAAAAATAGACTTAGATGAGCCTTTACACATATAATATCTTAAATTCACTACAACTTATTGTTACTTGTTATGTGGCTCTTTACCAATCATTGATAAAACACGTGAACAAGAGCTAGAACAAATTCACTCATCTTCTCTTCAAGTACATTGGCTTATGTTGGCATATGATTACATTTGGATATGTACATTGGTTATGCATATGTGGATTCATAAGATAATATTTATGTTGGTTATTCTTATGCTTATGTGGATTCATAAGATAAGATTTATGTTGGTCATTCTTATGCTTATGTGGATTCATAAGATAAGATTTATGTTGGTTATTCTTATGCTTACGTGGATTCATGAGATAAGATTTTGCTTATATGATTCATTCGATTACACTTATGAATTGGAGATTTAGTGAATATAATGGATTTGATATTCTTCCCATAGATTAGGGATCCATTGCTGAGTAGTTGGTGGACATCTTGGACTTGATGTCTGGAGACCATTACTCTGAGCATTTGGTGAATATCATGGACTTGATATTTGTTAGACCAATGCTCATGATATCATCGACATGATATCTCATGGATCAGGGATCCACATCTGAGTAGATGGTGGACGTCATGGACTTGATGTCGATAGACCATTACTCCGAGCACTTGCTGAATATCATGGACTTGATATTCATTAGACCAATGCTCTAAACAGCATGGACCAGATGTTATTTTTTGACTTGTGATTGGTAAACATCATGGACTTGATGTAAATTTGAATATCATGGACTTGATATTCTATCTCTTGAGTTATGGAGACTCGTGGATCTAGGAAATCCACATCCGGTTGGTAAGTATCATATGACTTGATGTTACCATGGAAAGATGATTCTCATTTGGATATGAGATGAACGGTTGGGGAATGATGAAGAACATGTGTTCTCATCTTATCTGGTAGATAGAGACCTACCATCATAGATATGAGATCTATGGCACTATAGGATAAGGCATCCATTGAGGTTATGTTTTCAAGTCCTACTATAGATGGGAGATCTATAGGTTAATCATTCTCTCAAGTCCAAGAGGGAGTGTTATTGTCATGGGCCTTATTATTCTCAAGATCAAGAGGGACTGTTAATATTTTGATCTTGAAATAATAATAATAAAGTAAATGACAAAGAGGGACGACTTGGATTAATTCCAAGAGGGACAACTTGGAATTAATTAATTAATTCCAAGGTGCAAGTCGGCCAGCCTTGAGGAAGGGTTGTGACTCTTGAAGAGCCACCATTATGGGTATAAATAAAGCATGTAGATCTGCTCAAGGAACACACCGAAAACATAATGTGATAAGTACTTGAGCAGATTTACAAGTTCACTCTTTCACATTATTCTTATTCTTCTTGAGCAATTTATTTCAAACCTTCTAGGAAGCTTATTGAAGGTTCGAATTAGAGAAGAAAAGAGCAGAGCATTAGGGCAGACATTGAGGAGCGAATTCACGCACTTAGTAGCAGACCTCAATGACGAATTAAAGTACAAATCGGTGACCACTAAAGATAGCGAATTGGAGCATACTTGTGACGACTTGGACCAGATCAAAAGGGTGCATGTTTTGTTATACTTTGGGCAGATCTAGAAAGCGAAATTTGCTAGCAGCGAACAAGATGAATTTGCAAGACCTTAAGATCAAGCTACAAGGGCAGATTTAGTAGAAGGCCAAATCAGGGCAGATTGGCGACAAATTGTGAGCAAACCTTGATAGCATATATGCAAGTCGGAATCAATCTAAGCATTGGTAATATTCAGACCTGAGCGCTAGTTATTTACAATATTGGATCAGAATTAAAGGAGCCCTAGGTGGGCAACTTCGCATATACAAATTAGGCCAATATTGAAAGGCAAATTGAAGATCTCAAGGTACAGATTTGAAGTCTCTAAGGACTGATTCAAAGCTATAATCCAAGTATTATCTCTCCTTGTTCTTTGTGATTTTTTATTTATATCATGTGCTTAGTCTTGGAAGACCTCTATAGATTGCATATTCCTTGCTATAATCTGAAAATATTAACAGCAAAAGAATTTGCACTCAAATAATCCCCAAATTAATGTGCCCCAAAACCCATATCTTCTCAAATTCTTCCTCTAATCGCTGCAATTGTCAGTTATCTAGCCTCTCTCAAGTTTGCCAGTTCTTGGCCTCTTCCAAAATGAATCCCCCTTTCAATTCTGTTATCCACCTTTTTATGTCTATAGGTGGCAACTGAAACACATAAAATTGGGAATTAAACTGCCATCTGCTACACATCCCCTTTTGAATGGTACTTCGAAATGCCGTCAGAATTTCTTCTCACCAATCGGAGGAATCTATACATTTAGAAACTAGCCATTTGTCAGTGTCGGGCATCAAGGCCATCAATGTTATCATGCTCCAAGGACTCATTCAAGGTTTGAGAAACCATTGGGAACTCTGCAAGCAACCCTCTATCAAGGGTGACAGAGGGAATGAGAACCATTGCGGATTCTGAAAACCTGCTCAACCTCCGACAAGCCTTTGTCAGAGCTTTGGCCTCATTAGGAACTAGGATCAAACTCTTTGTTGGAGGTTCCTTTACCCATCGGAACTTCTGAAATGATTTCCCATCTTGCCCCTTTATTTTCTTTTGTTGAGCTTTTAGTCTTATAAAGAACTAAATACTTATGTGGACTTAAAATCTATTAGTTGTACATATATATGTTTATTAGGTTGTTAAAAACAACTCATATTTAAAATATTTGTTTCCTCTAAAATAGAATTTGAGAATCCTATAAATATGTAACTAGTAAGACACTTGAGGAAATAATAACATACATTTTTTTGTGTGCTATGAAACTCAATATGGTATCAAAGGGGGAGAATATTGTGGGATTGATTTTTTCTTTCTGCAGTTGAGATTGCTATTATCAGAGCCTCTTGCCTAGATTGCTGAAAGAGTTATGAGATCGGTATTCCTGAGGCGATGTAAATGGTGAAACAACAGAAGCTTCGACATTCCTGCTGTAGGTTGCATGCAGAAGTGATCAATTGAAGGATGATGGACCAGAAACAATATCAGAGCCAGATTGGTGAATGGTAGAAGCACTGTATTGACTGATTCATGCTGTATCGAAAGAGATCGTGTATTGATGTATTGGCAAGACTGCCACTCGCAGCTGGTCATTATTTTCATTTAATTATTTCTTTGTGTTGTATAGAACTGGCATGACCCCCACACGGGACTAAGTTGGACCATGGCTTCACCGTGGTTGGCTGTGGCACCAATAATGGTGTAGACTACTAGACCTGGTATCAAAAATCCTTGACGAGAAGTTCAGAAGAGTGTCTGCATATGTAGTGAATTGGAAAGAAAACTTTGTTGAACCACTGTATACTGTTATCCCTGTGTACTTCTCACAGTATTAAAATCTGTGGGTAGATGACTGCCGTTCGCTAGTGTAACCTCAATCTCAGGTTGTTGCTGAGATCACCACGTGCTCACAGCCATGGGTTTGGCATTAATATACAAAATTAAGTACAGAATGCAGTTGATAATTGATAATTTAACATCACATGTTAAATAACACCACAGAAATCTTCCAGCCCCAAGCAATGAGTAGTTAAGGAATTTCAACTAAGTGAGGAATGAATGTAGTTTTTCTTTTGTATCGTATTGTGACATTTTAGGGTTGGCATACAGTATTGGATAGAACTTTCTGCATTACAATCTATGCAATGCAAGCTCTGTTATGAACTCCCAAGCTGCACCCAGAATCTTGTCAAATCAAGTGCACAGCCATAGAAAATGGTTCACCCAATATTGGATAGAAAAGAAGTTTCTACACTTGCTCTAGAAATGCACATTTCATACATCTATTTTCTACATTTCATGGGTTAAACCCTCTATTTTATTTGCTTTCTACATCTCTATGCTGTGGAAATACCCTTAAATTTCAAAACAAAGAAGTATATTTTGTCTCTTTTTCTTCAATTTTATGTTTCTTTTAAAGTCCAATTTTTCCCAAGATTTTTTCAAAATAATCTTTTACTTTTTGTTTGTCGAGTTTTTCCCGAACTATTTTTGCTGCAATTGTATAAGCCTATAAGGCTATAACCTAAGTTGCTGAATTGTGGGACTTTTCCGGGCGATTCTGGGTACGAAATGTACCAGAATCAGATTCTGAAACAAATCTCCTGTGGATACACATCTGGGATTTGTGTTTTTAAATGCTGAAATGTTTAGTGATTCTAGTTTGATGTTTTAGATATATTTAAGACCTAGACTGCTGATTAGCAAACTCTGAACTTATCTATCATGAGATTCTGGCTTGATCTTTTTGATACAGAAACCTGAATTTAAATTAGAATGATATCTTTCAAAATTTGAAATTTGTAATGGTTTTGTTTAGCATATGTATTGGTATATGACATTCTAAACTTAATTCAATGTTTTAGCTACACACACACACACATATAGACATAGATATACATACACACATAGATATATATATATTTGTATGAACATACCCAACCCCCCAAAAAAATTTATGCTGGTACCCACGTACCTGTACCCATTCCCATTCCCGATTCGACAACTTAGGCTATAACCAATACATATCCCGGTAAAAACTGCAGAAACTGGTTATATCATAAAACTTGACCTAATTCCTACAACTGAGATATTTTAACTATTTCATCCATCACATAACTATTTACAGCATAACAGAACATGCATTTTTACTATCAGTCCCAGGGTTTCTAAGCAGGCCACATGTGGATCTTTCTTCCATCTCAAATATGAAAGAAATACTAGAGCATTATATGCTAAGAATGTGAGCTATTCTCCAATGTTAATAATTTCAAGCTATATATTCAAAGGGAGTGCCCCCTGTGACCACAATTAACATAACAGAAAAAATATTACAGTCCACATATTAAAAATACTGAAAAAGCTTAAAATTTTGGGATAAAGAAAAATAGGACGAACTACAGAACCAGAGACATTGATAAGTGCCTTAAAATTGCATTCCAAAAGCATTGTGCTCCAAAAATAAATTAGCAAGTATCTAGAATTAATAAGAAAGCTAGCAACTCACATTCTTCAATGTAAGTATAATCTCGCTAATGAATGTCAAAACAGTGTCTTCCATGCTTGCACCTTTTTCCTGCACTCCATATAGTAAGTAGCATAATATAAGGCTGTGCACAAACTTCAGACGACTAACTGTAAAAAGCTCCCTGTACTTTCTAGGGGTCAGTTTAATGTTCTTCATAGCTTTAAATATGGTAACTAGAAAATCAATATACGAGACCTGTAGCTTCATAAGTGCAGAGATGAAATAGAAAATACTGTAAAAAAACAATAAAAAACACTCAAAAAATGCATGATGCAATGTAACATGCAGATAGATAAAAAACACTATTCTTATGGCCAAAACATCAACCATGCCTATTAACAAAAGCCCAGAATCAGGGTTATTGTAGATATAAAAATATCAAATGAATCAACTAACAACCATAATGCCAATAAAGTTTTAGAAAAAAGACATTCTTCATAGGATTCCTGACCTTTAAAATATAAAGAATTAGATGCTGCAAGCAATCCAGGCGCCTCTTCCTGGTGGAAACATCATGCAATGCCTTTACACCAAGTATAAGATCGTTCACTTCAGGCAATTTCCTGGGAAGGAAGCACATATGCTCCTGTGTTCAAAATGTTGTTTCTATTTTCAGCAGGACAACTACAATACTCTTCAGGTAGTTATTAATTGTTGCACTTGATGGAAAAATAAATCCATAAAAATACGAATGAAATCAGGCTAAGGATCAACAGCAATTTTCAATAGCATTGAATTAAAATGTAAAAAGATTGTGCACCAACAGTTTCATTTCATACCTTGAAAATACTGTTTAAAACCATGTAAGATTTCTCCTGAACTATACCACTGGGATCCTATTATTATCTCCACAATCAACAGAAATAGTTAGCATTTGAGAGGACATAAAATGAAACCAAAAAATATAAAATCCAAGGCAAAATTACGAAGAGGTCCAAACCTGCAAGCCTGACTTAGCAACAGTAAAAAGTGTTATAACTTCATCTTCACCAAAGGCCTGAATAAGGGACAACCCTAAATCTAGTACTGTACACCTGCGATTTCCTCACAAGAATGCAACAAATGATAAGTAATGATCTAGAAGCTATTAAGAACAAAGTGTTCCAACAAACCAAGAATAAGACATCTATAAACAAGGTAATTTTTCTGCTTTATATTAGTGATAAGAGGCTTCTGTATGTACACTTATCTTGAGATTTTTCAATTGCATACTTCCTGCAAATGTTACACATGTACCTTAATGGTTACCACAAAATGTACAAACACCAGTCCTTTCCATCAAGAAAATCTCAAACCATCCTTATTTGTTCTTATTGGAAACATAACTGTTAAGTTTTAGGATCGCTGCAAATGTAATAGAACTCTATGTTGTCTGTGTTTTTCAAATGCAGCAATCTCTCTTTCATTTATATTGAGAATGAGGCTAGTAGAGACATGTTCCTTCATGGAACATGTCTATTCATTATTATGAGATTAATATAAGGACAATTGATTATGTATAGATATATATATATATATGTATATATATATATATATATATATATATATATACACACATAATATCTTTGAATCATTATTATATTAATTTCTCCTACTAGTAATTTTAGATATATATCTATATATATATATTATATCTCTCATAATATATATATATATATAGTTTAGTCTCATAGTATTTGTCCGACAGAAGCTACAAAACATCAACAATAACAAAAAAAATCCATATGTTAGGTCAAAGTTAGTTTAATTCAAATATCAATAACAACATTTTATGTTAAAAGTATATTTTGAATGCTTATTATAACCAGCAATTGCCCCCAAAAAAAGGTGTGCAATGTGCCTTCACTAATAACAAGGTTCTGTACCTTTATAACCAAAGATAATACTCATACAGGATACCCAGTCTCATGCACAGACCATGGTTTCATGAATAAGTTTGTTTGCATAAGACATCCCATTTTTTAACTTTCACAATTATGTGATGAGAATGCTTGTAACCATTTCACAAGAAATGGATTGAACACTGTGGGAACTGCACTCTACCAAGATAAGATCTTATACATGCTTTTTAACAAATCCCCCACCATGTTTTGCAGATGCCAAGCAGCATACAGGACATGTTTGGTAGATTTTCCATAGGTTTATTCGGTTAAAATAACAAGCCATCATCATCAATTCACTTCCCCTATCAGAATATGAATTTGGTTTATTCCAGCACTGTCAAATTCAGCCTATGATAGATGATACAAATAATCCCCTAAATGGTAATATGAAATGAAAAAGTAAACCTACACATAAAACATTACAAGGATTGGTCTATGCATTCCCTAGAGATCTCAAGATAAGATAAGGCCAGGTTGTAACTCGTTCTTGAGAGAGAGTGAAATTGCCTCTAGATCAAAAGCCAACTGGCTGCAAATGGGTTTACTAATTTAACTATAAAGTTGGTAATACTTTGGAGAAGTACAGGGATAATATTGTAAAAAAAAACTATTTACGAAAAGGGGGGCTAGACTATGGAGAGACTTTCACTACACTAGCAAAGATGGTCACATTTCAGTTGCATCTACTCAAAGCAGCCCAATTTGGTTGAAGGTGTATAAGATGGAATTAAAGAGTGCCTTCTTGAATGGGGCTATGAGGAGGAGATTAATATGGTGCAACTTATCTTGAGATTTTTCAATTGCATACTTCCTGCAAATGTTACACATGTACCTTAATGGTTACCACAAAATGTACAAACACCAGTCCTTTCCATCAAGAAAATCTCAAACCATCCTTATTTGTTCTTATTGGAAACATAACTGTTAAGTTTTAGGATCGCTGCAAATGTAATAGAACTCTATGTTGTCTGTGTTTTTCAAATGCAGCAATCTCTCTTTCATTTATATTGAGAATGAGGCTAGTAGAGACATGTTCCTTCATGGAACATG
The DNA here is from genome assembly GCA_027943335.1 of Chamaecyparis obtusa. Classification (NCBI taxonomy): domain Eukaryota; kingdom Viridiplantae; phylum Streptophyta; class Pinopsida; order Cupressales; family Cupressaceae; genus Chamaecyparis; species Chamaecyparis obtusa. Next base: position 55,819 of record BSBK01006028.1, on the reverse strand, counting down.
TCTATTCATTATTATGAGATTAATATAAGGACAATTGATTATGTATAGATATATATATATATATGTATATATATATATATATATATATATATATATACACACATAATATCTTTGAATCATTATTATATTAATTTCTCCTACTAGTAATTTTAGATATATATCTATATATATATATTATATCTCTCATAATATATATATATATATAGTTTAGTCTCATAGTATTTGTCCGACAGAAGCTACAAAACATCAACAATAACAAAAAAAATCCATATGTTAGGTCAAAGTTAGTTTAATTCAAATATCAATAACAACATTTTATGTTAAAAGTATATTTTGAATGCTTATTATAACCAGCAATTGCCCCCAAAAAAAGGTGTGCAATGTGCCTTCACTAATAACAAGGTTCTGTACCTTTATAACCAAAGATAATACTCATACAGGATACCCAGTCTCATGCACAGACCATGGTTTCATGAATAAGTTTGTTTGCATAAGACATCCCATTTTTTAACTTTCACAATTATGTGATGAGAATGCTTGTAACCATTTCACAAGAAATGGATTGAACACTGTGGGAACTGCACTCTACCAAGATAAGATCTTATACATGCTTTTTAACAAATCCCCCACCATGTTTTGCAGATGCCAAGCAGCATACAGGACATGTTTGGTAGATTTTCCATAGGTTTATTCGGTTAAAATAACAAGCCATCATCATCAATTCACTTCCCCTATCAGAATATGAATTTGGTTTATTCCAGCACTGTCAAATTCAGCCTATGATAGATGATACAAATAATCCCCTAAATGGTAATATGAAATGAAAAAGTAAACCTACACATAAAACATTACAAGGATTGGTCTATGCATTCCCTAGAGATCTCAAGATAAGATAAGGCCAGGTTGTAACTCGTTCTTGAGAGAGAGTGAAATTGCCTCTAGATCAAAAGCCAACTGGCTGCAAATGGGTTTACTAATTTAACTATAAAGTTGGTAATACTTTGGAGAAGTACAGGGATAATATTGTAAAAAAAAACTATTTACGAAAAGGGGGGCTAGACTATGGAGAGACTTTCACTACACTAGCAAAGATGGTCACATTTCAGTTGCATCTACTCAAAGCAGCCCAATTTGGTTGAAGGTGTATAAGATGGAATTAAAGAGTGCCTTCTTGAATGGGGCTATGAGGAGGAGATTAATATGGTGCAACTTGAAGAGTTTCAAATACCTACTAGCTAAGTCACATGGTTCGAGTTCAAGTTCGATTTCGGCAACAATAAAATTCAGATGAAGTTAGGCAAAGGTAAAAATTCAGAAAAAGAATCAACATTAAATTCGCCTATATAAATTTACATTTTTTAATTATAAAAATAATAATATCATTAAATCATCAAAATAATTCAAATTTTTAAATAGATTTGAGATGCTATTACAAAATAAATTTAAAATAAAATGATCAAATTTAATATTTATTAAATTAAATTTAAAAATTAATATAAATATTTTACATATATTAAATTAAAAAACTTTAAAAATAAAACTATGTTATTAATTTTTAATACATTATATAATACAAATGTATTTAAAATTTTAATTTTTTAATATATTAATATACAAATAATAAAAATGTTAAATATCATGAATGAAATAATAAATTTATTTAAAGCTCCTGATGGAGTGTGGAACTCCATCGCAAGCTTAGAAAATGTTTCTGATTTAATATCTCTGGGTAAATATTAAACCCAGGTTTGCGGCGTCAGGTTTCAAAAAACCCTCTTCGGAAGGCAATTTCCACAGTGGTTTTTACAGCAATTTTCATGTTGTCTCCTTTCTTCGGATCTATGGCGCCATTCCTGCAAAAACCTATGATTATTCATTTTCGCCCAAGATTCACTCCGATTCCTCCCAATTGTGTATTAGATGATCGAATAATTCAATGTAAAATGCCTTGGTTCTGTGCCATACAAACTTTGGGCCAAATTATAACGAATTTTTAATATTTTATTAGAATTCAGCAAAATTTAAATTTCATACATGAAATTCGGCAAATTTTGTGACAATGCCTACTGGTGATCATCTAGCTTGCAGGATTCTTAAATCTCTATTAGACTACCAGAGCCTGGGAGCACAGTACACAGAAATTTATCAAGATAACTGAGATTTTGGATTCAAAACAAGTTGTTGTGACGAATTTGTATGTTACAATAGATCGTGATGGCCATGTCACAATCCACTGCAATGAGTAACATATGACTCATGTTATGCTTTTGACACAACTGATCTAGGCCTCCGACATGACTGATCTTGGCCTCTTATAATATTCTATAAGTATAGAATTCTGGCATCATGACCATTTCATTTTCATGGTGCAAGGCAAGTATGCAGTGAATTTTTTGAAAGCTTATTCACTAGCAATTTTAAAGACTTTTGTACTTGTGTCAAAGATCAGAGAATATCCAAATTCAGTTGGTTTGTGATTTTCTAATTTTGGTTATTGAGCAATCTAAGATATTTTTTAATATATTCCAATTAGATATTATCATACTTCTATTATTTTGTGTGTTTACAATGTTCATATTTATCAAATGCAATTGATTCCAATATCTTATATCTGTGGACAATATTTCGACCCTTTCTAGCCGCTCATATTTTTTTACCTAAAAATTATTAAAAAGCTTAGCACTTTCTTAAGGCCACTAGCCACAGCTAAAAGGCATCATTGATTCACAAATTTCCAAAACCATCATTGGTATGAATCTGTTGGGAGAAATTTAATGTATCATAACCTAAGTTGCCGGTTCGGGTACGGATTCCGGTTCGAGATTCGGGTTCAAAATTTGTCCAAATTTTTTGGGGGTTGGGTTCAGATTCATATTGGGTTCGTCCGTACAAGAATATATGTTATTTTAGTATATATATATATATATATATATATAGATATATATATATGCAGCAGCAAATAAGTTCATATTTACTGCTGCATATACACACCGAACTTCTTTGTGAAATACGCAAACCCAATCTATGTAATATTTACTACTTGCAAAATATTCATATTTTAGATTTATGTAATCACAATCAAAATATATTATAAAATTATTCTATACACGTCTATATATTTTTAAAATTTATATTTCTATTAAATTTTAAGCATCATACACGAAAATTTCTTACTATAATTCTATTTTTCCAAGAACATATTATCTTCATTCGCCTTTCAAAAGTACCAATATTTATAAAATCGTGCAACTTTCAAAAATTACCACTCATTATAAAATATATACAATTAAACAAAATATAAACTTAAATAATGGTATTTTTATTATAAAGATTTACAATTACCTTTCCCAAAGCTGATGGAAAGCATGTCCATCATAATGGTATTATTTAGTATTATTTAATATTTTTAATATTGAATAATGTTATTTTGAATATAAAGATTTACAATTACCTTTTATAAAGATTTAATATAAACCATGCCACTTCCACTTCTACTCTCTTCCATTCGCTATTATGTGCAGAAATATTGACGAAAAGACGCCCATCAATACCCATTTTCCTTCCCCCACTTTGGAAACCCTATCTATGATAATACATAGCAAGGTCGAATTTTTGAATACGTGTATTTCAGAATAAAAATTACCTATAATTAAACATATCAGAATGGCATTGTCATAAGCATTGGCGGAACTGTCTGGCCTCCTCAAACCTAAGCTTCCATTTGATTCACTTTCATAGTCAAGAACAAAGACATTTGGAAATTGTGGAAATAAGTATTTCAGCGAGCCCACATCACACATTGCCCTCAAGGATATCATCACTTCTCTAAAAGTTGTTCCAAGTTCCTGCATTGAAATAGGAAGTCTTCAAAATTCACCCCAAATTCCACTCAGGTCCTTCTACAAGACTATCTGGCGAATTTCTAGCTCTGTGGAAAACTTTTGGGCGAATGTGAATCGAACCAGACTTTCGAACGAACCAACTCCTGAATTCCACATGCCAGGAGCGAATGTGGTAATTTAGATCATAACCCTTGAAACTAGTGACTGTACAATGCCAAGGTAATCAAAATATTTTCTTTCAAGCAAATAAAGGGTTAAGATTGTTCAACGGTTAAGGTTGTGTACTTTCCACTTTGCACTTGTAGGTTGCTCATAAATGCAACTGATAGGGCAAAGACAGTGGTGGAAGATCACATAAAGGAATGGAAAAAATATGGTTATACTATTCTTTTTGATGGGTGGATAGATGGGAACCCATCATTAATTTTTTGGTAGCTTGCAAAAATAATGTAGTTTTCCTGAAACCAGTGGATATCTCCAACGAAGCGATAAATGAAGAAAATTTGGCTCTAATGTTGGAGCAAGCTGTCATGGAGGTGAGAATTGAACATGTGGTGCAAATAATAACTAATAATGCAGCAGCATATGTAGCAACTAGGAGAAATCCTCTAAGAGAAACACACAACACTTAGTCAGCTTTTGCAGCATATGTCCTTGACCTTCTTGTGGAGGACATAGGCAAACTTGATTAGGTGACACCAATTGTAGAGTATGCAACGAGTATCACAAAACTTATCTACAATCACCCTTGGGTTCTAAGAGATCACACACCCAGGGGAAAGAGTTGGTAAGAAAAGGTGTCACGCAATTTCTAATGATTTTCTTAATGTTACAAAGCATTCTTGGTTCATTGATGGCTTCAAAACAAATGTTTGTGAGTCAACCATGGTTAGACTCAACTTATTCAAAGAAGCCTAAAGGACAGGGTTGCATGCATAGTCTTCGACAACCTGTTTGCTCAAAGATCTATTGCATGACACTGAGGATGAGGATGAGTCATTGCCACCAGCATCTACATATAGGATGGAGGTCGAGCCACACCTTGCCTTGCCGAATGTGGTGGAGGAGCCATGGCGGAAGAGGAAGATTTAAAATGTTTTAATGTAGTATTTATTTTTTGTATACTTCTAGTTTTACAAAAACAAGTTGCTATTTTCATTTTGTTTCAGACTATCAGCCATCAGTATTCCACACAAAGATACCTTTTGTGTCATGATCCCATTAAAAACCCAAATGATAATATCTCCTTTAGAAAGTGTTTAATAATGAATAAAAATAAAATAAATAAACGATAGATAACATGCTAATATGTAAATTTTAATAATGTAATTAGTAATCAATTCTTAACATTAATAATATAATATTATGTTGTTGAAGTTATAATAATCAATAATTAATATTACATCATTTCCTAATATCAATAATATACTATTATATGAATAAAGATATAATAATCAATAAAATTGATATTATACAATTTCTTAATATCAATAATATAATCTTATATCAATAATGATATTAATATTATATCATTTAGACATCCCATATTACTGACCATATTCTAACCGGTGAATATAGACTTTGCTGTTGACAATTAACAAAGGGAAGCTTATCAAGCCTTTTACTATGTTTGGAAATCGGGAGTAATGAATACTTCAAAGCAATAAGATAGAGCTATTATAGTATCCATATGTAGAAATGTGAGAGTATCATTGACTCATTTATGGTATTTGGCTAAGGAGACTATCAGGTCTTTCAATAGCACATAATAGAATTACGTGGAATTCATCGTTTCTAATTCCAACCTGGAAAGGTATCAAAGTCAGCGTTAATGTTATGTATATTGTCAACTCCATAAAGATAGCAATTTTTAAAATATACAATAACCACATCAGTGACTTGGAAATTAATAAACAAAGCAGTGACTCCCTTAATAATAAATGATAATAGTCATTAATTAGACAGCAGCTAACATCAACATCAAGGAAGCATACGTGTTTACGATAAAAGAAGCTACTGCCTCAATAACAAACTAAGAATAGAGATTAGTTGGCATGCTAATTATACCAACAGTGATTTGTATATTGATTACAAATACTAAGATATTAATCAGACCAATACATCAATTAGTCATTAAGAACATTATAAACTAATCAACTTCTGTTATGAAGAGGAATGTCGGAGAAATGATGTGTCTTATCAAGAATGAAAGGGATGCAACCCTTTCAATTGAGCAAAGCTATACTACGGAACTCAGAAATTATCAGTGAGGAGTGAAGGATAGAGGAATAGATAATTATGGAATAGGGATCAAATGTAATATAAGGGATGAGGAATCGAATCATAGTTTATTAAATATAATCGGTGTTGATTACAAGAAAGAGATCAGTGAATAATGAATTACATAGTGCATTAGTATGGAGGACCATCGATGAATAGAATGGTCTTTGTTTATTAATTGTACAATTGGGTCTGCTCAATCAAGTAGGAGATAATACAAATATAGATTACTAAATATACATGAGATCCAGATCAGACCAATGAATAGAATCAGACCAATGACTGTTAATATATTTGATACTAACCATATGAAAAGCAGTCAGAAAAATGATGTAACTTATTATAATTGATATTCATCAAAGGAGATGAATCGTATGATAATGCTAGCAAGCATTCATGAATTAATACTGACTTACAGAATATTATATCAATTAGAGGTAAGGGACCATATATGGTCTAATGCATATATATATATATATATATTATATTATATTCATATTTATTAATAATAATGGAATCAGAATTATATATATATATATTAACAATCAGATAATAAAATTGCAATTAGGAATTGTATTTATGATTTATTACATATATACAGTTATACTCATTAGTAATAATGAAATCAAAATTATATACATATTTTATGAGTTATTAATATATACTTAGTCTGTTTCTTGTTCATTCACTAATAACATTAAGAGGATAGGTTGGCTTGTCAGGGTTGGAGTAATACCTTGTTGGAGGAAACTTCCAAGATAAGGTTAAGGACGAATATCACAAATCCTCAAGGAGGTAGCCCCAAAATAGGTAATGCATATATGTGCCACAAATCCTTTGAGGGAGCCTACTCGCAAATGGTTTCCAAGGCCCACAGACAAGTAATTTCCCATCCTTCTTAAGGTTAGTAATGAAGAGTGCAATCAGGAACTAGACGCTTGAATATGTATTATGAAGCAACGATTATTCCTTAATATAATTCAAATGCATAATGATGAATGTTAATCATTAGGAATTGCATTCTCCTAGCAGGGAACATCGCTAGTTGCCATTTCCAAGTGCAAGCCAGAACTTAATTGGAAATTTTAGGTAAAATCAAGTATAGTCCAATAGGGGACATTACATTTTGTATCAAATCAATCAAACATAACTAGACTCATCCTATTTGTCATATGTACTCATATATTGACTCATTAAATGCATCCCCTTATTGAGTTTTGCAAAATAAATGTCTTTCTAAGGAAGGTTGAGCAATTTTTTAAGTTGGCAAGTTATTTGCCAAATTTTTGCCATCATGTGTCTTGGGTTTGCCAAGTTTTTGCCAGTCTGAGTTTATCAAATATGGTCAAAACAAAAACAACACAATATATGTAGGTAAGTCGTTTTAGTGAGTTTCTTATAAAATAGGATATGAGATTCCTATATATGTGTAATGTATTGGATAAAAAGAAAATGATGCACAATAGTATCTGTGTAATAATTTGCAGGCTTATTTTTATCTCTCTTCAAATTTGCAATAAGTTATACATTTCCATGTGGTGGAAATTTTCTTTTAGAAGCACACTTCAAGTTACATGAGCATTCTAGGTTCTACCTGTAGAACTCCCTGACTCCTGAAAAGCTACACTTTTATCTTATCCTACTTATAGAAAATAAGGGTTTAACATTATTTCCCAGTGTATATCTGATCACTTCAAGTCGACACTATCCAGGATGCTATTTTCGCAGACTTCCTGTTCTCTGTCATAAAATGTTTAGTATATTCCAACTTAATTTTGAAAATCAAAAACCAAAACAAATAGCGTCAGAAAGAAAATGGAAATGAATCTTCACTCTGCAAGTAGATATCCATACACTCAATCATAAGCAATATGTGTAATACCTATCTGCTGTTGTCATATCTTCATTATGCATTCCCTCAATTTTTGTAGAAAGATCTTTATTCAAATTGTGGAAAAGAATATCCTTTACGCCTGACTTTTTGGATATTGAAGCAATACACTCAATCGTAGCCTGGCAACAGAGAACATGTATAAAAGATTAGATTATAATAAAATCTGTAAAACATATATAATGAGACAAGAAAAAATAAACCTGATCATGATTCAGGTTTTCTCTAGTGTCTCTCCAAGCCTTGTGTAATTTGAATTATATGTTCTTCTACAAGTTTATAGTTTATGTCTAATACTTTTTAGAATATATTAATGAAGTGCAACTTCTGAACTGGTTCAACAAAGCAGGATACTATGATATGCTAAAATTTGTTAAAGAAATAGCTAAAACATGACTGATATCTGTAACTAAAGAAGATGCAGAAGCACAACAAATTTAATAAGATAATAAGATAATGGGATTCATGCTATTTCAAGACTTTATATTCATATATGTTATATAATTTACATCAAAGCAAACATAAAATTGTGGAACATAGGAAGTTGAAAAAAAAAGTGTGGCAGATCTACTTGAGCCTCTCCTAGAAACATTAATAAACCATTTAAGTTATCCTCACTACATTGATTTCAACCTCTATGTCTAGTAGGGTTCATAACAAAGCCTTTCCTGTTGCAACAGATTCTCCCTAGAACCAAAACATTGTAAAACTTTAAATCATAGTTATCAGAAATATACATGGATTTTGAAATCCTAATTCTAAACAAAACTCTTAGATTTCATGTATAAAATCGTCAAGTAAATGTAATTCAAGTGTTAGTTTGAGCTGACTTGGATGAATCTTATACAATGCTACTTTAGATATTTATCAAAAATAACAACCATCATATTTTCATGATGCTTCAAGGTTGAAGCCTTTCCAAGATAAGAGAGCATGTTATGGACCAAATTAATCTTGACCAGTTATAAATGGTCCTATCGAATAATTTCTTTAATCTGCATATAATTAACAAATCACTATATTGAATATTCATATATCATATATCTACCTGTTCTTATATTCTTATTTTTAATTTTATGTTCACTATATAAATATTACATATTTGTTGTAAATGTTAAGAGGAACATGACGTACAAACAAACCAACAACAGCAGCAATTTTCCAAAAACTTTCATGAATATACAATGCTATTGTTCCTTGGCCAGTTTTGTTTATACCATTTAAATAAAAAACAGCCTAATCATAGAGGAGGAAGATCCACAAAAAGCAGTAGATAGATGATAAGATATAGGAGTAATCATAGACTAGCAACAAACCAACAAGCCAGCTTATCCATTTCAATTATTACAGCCTGACAAGTTTTGTCAATTTACATCACCAATCAGACGCTGCTTGGCATCATGCAGTGCAAGGTTCTGGTTTCCAAACTAGCAACACAGGAGAATCTTAACTTCTACTTTCAACACCTCAAAATAGGATAACAATATTTCCAAACTTTTTTTTTCAGATCTTGACTTCAGACTTGTGCAATTTCATCTTCCATCACATCTGCTCTTGCACATATTGACTACAAAGAAGCACAAAGACCATGTCATGTTTAAGAACTTTAAAGCTTCATCAAAAGGGTGATCGTTTCTCTTGCAAGTTACAGATATCTTGGCTCATTATGAAGATGCTAAATTACCATCTGCCACATAGAGCATTCACCATGAGCCTAACATGGTGTACTAGCAAGCTGGCTCTAAACATTACCGTGCCCTCTACCAGATTGAACAGGCATTACTTACTGACTGCTAGCCAAAAGCATCCAGACATGAAGTAGATTTTAATTCAGACCTATTTTACCAACCTTAGAACCCATCCATGATACAAGATACGACAAGGATCTAGAATTTGTATAAGGTTGCAGCAATCAAGGTGCTTCTCACATCTTCTGGTGTATAAATTTAAGTCTTGTGGCCATTTGTTCTATCTAATAGGACCAACTTAAATGTTGCCCTTCTCCATTAGTCAATTAACAATACCTTTTAATATTTTATCCATCCACACAGATAAAATTTACCAGAAACACATCGCTCAGCCATCAACCAATTACTATTTCAAAATGGCACAAAGATGGCTCATAGCCTTACATTGGAATGAAACCAAATACATGATTGACATCCAGATAAAATTTTACCCACCTAAGGTATGGGTACTGGCACTACTTTCAGATAGAAGGTGTCTGCAAATAAAATATACATGGAAAGCTTTTTGTAACAGTTTCTGATTGATATGCAACATGTACTGTGAAAAACCTTTCCTTGAGAAGGCAATCTATAAGATTGGACAAAATTAGGAAAGAAAAGACTACAAACCTGTAAATCTTTACGCTTGTCTTGAGATGATAATAAGAATATTTTACAGAGAACTGAGAGGAATTCACTGGCAAAAGAGGCTATAATTTTTATGTTTTTGAGTGCAACTTTCTTTGTGTAATAAGCTTTTGCCCTCTCTTCTGCCAAAATAACTTCAGAAGCATTGGCAAAATTTAACTTTTCACAGGCATCCCTTGCATCAGTATCTTGCATCTGAATTTTTTTATTCTGCTTGATGAGTATCTGCATCATAAACAGCAAAGAAGCATACAGAAGAACAATTAATTGCACACAGTTGCAATAAAAAACAAGTAACAAGACAGAGAAACATAAGACAACTAAAACCTGCAAGCTTGAAGTTATGATAGAATACAGTTTTGGCTCCTTCCTTAGCATGTCAATCATGATGTGTGCAAGAGGTCCAAAACTTTCAGCTGTATCCATGGGGTAGTTACAAAAGGATGGTAAAAGATCCCAAAGAGAATACATATAAGCCTCTGCCTTCTGTGAAGCAATCGACTTACCATCTGCAAAGAACTGTGAAATAAGACATTGAAGTTTAGGAAAGAACGCAATTTTGAAAAGGCTACATTGTCAATCAGACTTTAATAATTGCAAGAAAAATGAAGTACCTTCCTAGACAATTCAGAAAGCTTTCTTGCCAAGGGGTAAATATGAAAAATAAAAAAATGTAAATCAGCTCCAACTATATGTTTCTTCAAAACAGGTAAAAGCCACTCATTGGGTTCCATCAAATCTTCATGTTCAAAATTCAGAGGTAAAATCAGGAGAAATTTATCTGGACCCATAGCGGCAACAGCTGAACCAACACACTTGTGTAACTATAAAGACCATGCAAAGGAAGATCAGTATGTCAGTATAGTCCAAAATACAAAACTGAGCAAAGTGGAGAAACATAAGTGATTGTAACAATTTCTAAGTTTATTACAATACTAAACAACTAACAACATACACTCAAAAGAGTGAAAAAATAATAATTTGGTTCATAAATTATTCATTGCGGAACATAAAAAAGCTTAAAATCATGAAAATATGATTTTCAGATAAGTTCCTTATATGAAAATGTACGAGCCAGGGAGCTATATAATAAATGGTCCATAAGGCATCACACTTGCTAAAGGTTTTGCGAATGGGGTAGCAAGCTAAGTGGGTTTGATTGTAGGATAAATTTGCATGATTAAACCAGGGTAGTATTGGGATGAGAGATCTCCTAGAAAGTCCCTGTACTTCACCCCTACGAGGATCACCTAGATGCAATGAGTATAAGTGGGCCATTCATGCTTATGGCAGATGGGATCTTCTGAACCATGACTTAAGAAATATGAATCAATGAAGATTGGCTCAAAATTACAAAATTAAATCCTAATATATCATCCATGAAAAGATAATTTTGTATCTAGAATTCTAATAAGCACTATCTCTATATATTTACATACCATAAGTGATGCAACTCTATGGAGAACAACTACTTAGTTTTCCAGAGAGTTTTTACATTCCATATTTCTTTTGAAAAATTAGGTTTTTTGATTAAATCTGTGTATAAACAATATAAACAAATTTATTGATATTAATTATAAATTTATATATTTTTTAATTTATTTAATGTTGTTTTCTGTTTATCAAAATTTCTTTTGATTAAAAATTAGTTTTTTTATCAAATTTGTGTATGAAAAATAATAAAAGAAATTTTTGATATTAATTATAAATAAACATATTTTTTAATTTATTTAATGTTTTTATTATTATCATTCATAGAATCGTATACAAATATACCTGTGTTTTGTGTTTTTATAACAGAAAACAGTAAATAATATTTATTTTGAGCTTCAATAGATTTCATATATGTTTTTACTTTAAATAAAAATAAATATATATTATTTAATAATAATATTTTTTATAGCAAAATCTTGTCTGCACATGATGTCTTCATAACCATTAAAAAGAGAAAATAGAATATCTTGCAATTGTTTCAAGCCTAAAACATTGTCTTCTTTATTACCTAGCAAACTTCTCGACTCTTATCTTTCTACAAAGAGATCCCACAAGTCTGTTGAAGGCCTTACAGTATCTTTCTTAACTTTCAAATGCATAGAGAATTTCTGATCCCACTCAATAAAGACTGCCCACATTATGTCCATTGATGCCCAAAAGGTTGCTCACCACCTGTGGATAGCTTCCGTATTCATTCGACTGTCCAATCGGTATAGATATTTTATCATATCTCCAAGTTCCAGCTTACTCATTTGCACTATTCAGCTATGCCATATTCCATCAGTTACCAAGCTAAATCCCACAGCCTACAAGATCCCATGTTTACAATCAGCTTGCAGTTAATTGAATCTAGAATTTGACAAACATTCTTTCTACTTTAGCCTTGCCTTATGCTTATGCAATACCTTGTTCAACCCTCCAAATGCAATATGAGTTGCCTAGCTGGTTTGATTTGTCCATCAATCCTTCTTGTAAGCTTACCATCATCTGACTTCTTTTTCATGTTGGTCTTTCTTCGCTCTTTGTCATCTTCTTGCCCTAATTGGTCAAGCTATTCATATTTATAGTGTTACTTGCTACTGTTCTCCTTTGATTTTGCTTTTGCTATTGGCCTGCCTTTAAGCATTCTTGGCTTTCTTTGATTTCCTTATTTGGGTGTGGTGTCATCAAGCTTGCAAACTGAGTCATTGTATATTCACCACTCCATAGTAATAATATCATTCCTTCAACCAGTCAGAAAATTAATTTTAATTTTAATGGAATTCGAGTAATCTGTGAAATGCACGATCATAATTTTAGCAGTTTATAGCATATAAACATTTTATTTCAGCTTTGTAGCAGCATAGAACAATTGTTTTAAACCTTTGAGCAATAAGCAAACCTCACTGTAACTTGTAACATTGACATTGAAACAGTATGTATTTAAGAAACACAAGTTTTTCCATGTTTTTCATTACCAAAACTGCATGCATATCTTAAAAATCTTCTATCTAAATGGGGAGCATCACTTGTCAACACACAACTATGTAATTGCCACCCTTGGTTTTTAGCTTTTTTGAAATACATGAAACAAGATATAACTAATGGTGAATGCTAGCTTCCGATTCCATGCATGCACATTAAACCTGTTATGAGATTTTCACATCATCGCCCCATTGCAAATGGGGACCCCCTCTTTTTGCTTTGGCAGTAGGAGTAGTGGCCTTAGGTGGTCTTAGTTGGTAGCAATTTTCAAGTCTCCAAGTCTGAGAGATGACTTTGAGCAACTTTGGCTCGTTGGGTAGTCAAGTCGGTTAAGGATATGAGCAAGAGCTAGGCTAAGCTAGTCAAGGAAGTGAAGTTGAAACCAAAGGGATTTGTGATGAAACAAGTTGAAATCTATTGAAAATCCTTGTTCCAATTTCAATTTTATTTTGGAAAGTCAAGAAAGGTTGTGAGAGTTAACACTGTTGGAGGCATGTTGAATCCTGAAATTTGGCTAAGTCTGAATTTTTTTTAAAAACTCCCAAAATCTAAAATCTTTATTATAACTCCTATGAACCTCAAACCACTCTCAAACATCCTGACAATATTTATATAAAATATAACGTAAAGTAAATGTTATATTTTATATAAATTATTTTACCCTCCAAGCTGAAGAGATTGAAGTTAGCAAATTGGGAGTTAACTTGCAAAGTGGAAAAATCCTAAGAGTAGGTTGGAATCCAACAATGTCATGACTCCCAATCTCAACAACCCTCAAAATTCCACCCAAGTCTACATGGTTTTCAAGTGACTACAAGGTGAGATTCAAGTGCAAAATGATGAAAAGAACTAAGGGGAATGAGTGAAAGGCAACGAAATGATGATTTTGGGAAGTCAAATTGCAAGAGTAAAGTAATCCCTAGAGGACATCAGAATCCAACCACCTCTCAGGATTCCAAATCATGTCTCAAGATTCTTAGAGACCCCAGATTTCTGCCCCCTTTTATGTGCAAAATAGGACATGTAGTGAAATTCCACCCAAGTTTAGGGACAACTCAATGCAAAACTTCAAGTCCAAGTTGATAAAAATTATGACATATAGTTGTAATATTATGTAAATTAGATAGATTGATCTTCTGCAGTTTCGAAACTTTCTATTTATTTCATTTGTAAATTCTTTATAATGATCTTTCAATCATTTGTTAACACATCCAATAATTTGCAAATTATTTTCGTAATATGGTATCAGAGCCTTGCTAATATTTTTTGAAAAATTTAATTAATTTCTTTTTGAAATTATTCATTCTTAAATTTTTTGAAAAATTTTCATATATTTGTGGCCTCTATCTACATTAAGTCATCTCTGCAACTTAGTTATTTTCGTCTTTTCGACAGTTGCAGACTTTTTCGTGCATTCTTCTGCGCGATCTGGGCTCACTTTTTGTTTTTTGGGCCACATTGTCTCCAAAAACGGCCATTCTTCTTAATCACAACGCGTTCAAGCTCGTTTTTGGGTATTTTATTTACTGCTCCTAGGTCGACGTTTGAGGAAAGGACTCATAACAGGTCTTTGTTCTTCCTCATTGGTCGTGACTAGTGTTTTTCGACCATTTTGTGGTTGTTTATGATCATTTAGACCCGGTTTTTTAGACTCCAGGCCATGCAACTGGTTCTCTCTTCGGCCCGCGATTTCTTCTGCAAATCCGCTCTTTATCTGGTGATTTTAGGGCTGACGACGACCATTGCTGCATCGAGCGGTCCTCCCTTGATGATTTTTGACCATCATCTTGGTGTTTTTATGCTCTCACACAAGATTGCTGATTCGTCCATGATTGACTAGGGTTTTCTGCATTTTCGACTAGGGTTTTGACCCTCCATTTCAAGTCGAAAAAATATTTTGATTATAGATTCCTTATGGGTTTTCCAGAACTTCAACTGGGTCGTCGTCATAATTTTGTGGGTGCCTCAATTTCCATGCCTCAAATTCTGTACCAACTGTAATTTCATTTTGATTTCAGATTCCTTATGGGTTTTTCAAGATTTCCTCTAGGTCTTCATCAGATTTTTTTGGGTCAACAGGAATTTTCTCAAAATTTCTGCTAGTCGTACTTCATTAATTCTTGAAGTTTGTATATGTATATGCCTCTGTTTAAGCTTCTGTTCTATTGCCTCTTCTCTGTTTTTTCATTTTATGTGCATTGGGAAATGTGCAAGATGGCATCTATGACCAACTCAATGTTAGAAAAAGGTAGCCAAAGATTCAACGACAAAAATTAAACACCTAGAAGCAGCGCATGTTGACGATCTTTGAATATAGCCACCTGGATGAGCTTGTTTTGGGCACAGAGACTCGTCCTACCACAGTCCGAGCAGACCAAGACAAGTTTGATGATCGGAATCGAGAAGTTATCATGCTTCTCAAGCTCTCTGTTACATATGATCAGTTGCCTCAGATTCCTTCTGGCAAGTCAGCGTCAAAAATCTAGAAGCATCTTAAGGAGTTGCATGAGACATCCGACAAGAGCAGAGCGTTCTTCTTGAAGAACCAGTTGTTCTCCATTATGATGGATGAATGCATGTCCTTACAGGAGCATCTCACAAAGATTAAGGACATTCGAGATTAGCTCAAAGCTATTGGTCAGAAAATAGAGGAAGAAAATATGGTAGTCATCGCCCTGAAAAGTCTACCAAAATCTTATGAGCACTTTACAGAGACTCTCAACATTACTTCTACTAATGTTGATCTCAAATTTTCAGAGTTGTGCACCAAACTTCTGCAGTAGGATCGTTGGAAACAACAGTTTGGAAGCAGCACCACCTCATTCTCCTCAGAGAAAGCCTTTTCAGCCAAATCCTTTCACAAGGATAAAGGCAAATCTTAGCACTCTTATTCAACTTAGCAGAAGGCCCCCAGTCAATCTCAGGATGGTTCAAAGAAGAAGAAGGTGCAATGTAACTACTGTCACAAATATGGCCATTTTCTCAAGGATTGTCACAATCATTTGGCTTCCGAACAACGGAAGCAAGGAGGATCTCAGCCTAAAGCCAACGTTGCTTAGCACACAGAGCAGAAAGAGTCTGCCTTTTACACCTTCATGGCTAAAAGACCTGCAGACCATGTCAAGTCTTCTACTTGGTATATTGATTCTGGTGCTTCTTGGCATTTCACTCACAAGCGTGATTGGTTTACAGATTTTTCTCCCTTTATTGATTCAGTTATATTTGGAGGAGGTGAAGAGTATATTGTTGTTGGCAAAGCCCACGTTCAGATCTAGTCTGTTGGGAGGAATCTCATATTCCTCAACGTCTACTATGTTCCTAGCATGGAACTTAACCTTCTCTCAGTGAGTCAAATCATGCGGTGTTCTCCTCAGCTTGATGTGGTATTCAATACGCACAAGTGTTCGATTGTTGATCATGTGACACGCAATATTGTGGTTGTTGGCATTAAGGATCATGGTTTATACAAACTTGTTGATACGGGTGATTCTCTTGAGCATGCCTTCACAGCAAAATCAGCCTCTATCAACAGTCTCTAGCATCAACAATATGGTCACTTGAACATTCATTATCTTGCTCATCCTATTCTGGATGATTTAGTACTTGGTCTACCTAAAATTCAAACTTAGAATCAGTGAATTTGTGGAGCTTGTTAGGTTGGAAAGCAGCACAAGACACCGTTCAAGGATGGTGACTCATGGCAAGCCTCAAAGGTACTAAAATTGATCCATGTTGATGTATGTGGTCCAATAAATACTACTTATGTTACTGGGTGCAGGTATTTCTTACTTTTTGTTGATGATTTCAGTAGGAGAATGTGGGTGTACTTTCTAAGACAGAAATTAGATGTGTTTACTGTATTTCAGAAATTTAAGGCCTTAGTAGAAAAAGAGTCTGGGTGTTCGATATATCTCTTAGATCTAATAATGGGGGGGAGTTTTGTTCTACTACTTTCTCCACTTCCTGTGATACACGTGGCATAAAACGTCAATTAACCACACCATACACCCCTCAACAAAATGGCATTGTAGAACATCGCAACTACATCATTACAGAAATGGCCAGGTCTATGATGAAACACAAAAATGTTCCTAAGAAATACTGGGCAGAAGCATTGTTTACTGCAGTCTATCTCCTTAATAGGTCTCCCACACATGTTGTTAAGGGGAAGACTCTTGAGGAAGCCTGAACTAATCGCAAACCTAGGATCAACCATCTAAAAGTTTTTAGCTCTTTAGCATATGTATGGATTCCTGATGCCCAGCGCTCCAAGTTGGATTCCAAGAGTCAGAAGCTCATGTTTACAGGTTACAGTGACAATCATAAGGCTTACCAACTGATTGATGTAGACATTAATCATCTTCTCTTCAGTCACGATGTTGTATTTGATGAACAACGAGGACCATTTCAGCTTTCCTCATATGAGCAAAATTCTAAGGATCGGCCTTTGAAGGCTTCTGATTTGGGTGTCTGTCTTCTATTGGGCTGACCTAATGGGAGGGATGATTCAGATTTTGTATTTGATGATGCACTACCTGAATTTTCTCCGGATGATGTTGATCTTCTACCTGTTGCAGATCCTCTTCCACCTCTAGCTCTAGTTATTCCTCTTCTTGAGGTTGGCACATCTACTCTCTAGCCTAAATGGTGGGCTAAGACCATCAACGATCTTCGTCCTAATGAGCTCATTGAGGGTAGATCTTCTGAAGAATCACACCTAGGTTCTCTTTGATCTTCCTCCAGGGAAGATGATGCAGTCAAGGATGGTGGATCCAGTTAAGGACAGTCCAAACCTTGCAGCCAACAATCAACACAACGGAATACTCAACAACACAACAACAAAATAATTATTTAACTCTGATTTTCATTAACATGCCCAGCTATAAGGCCTTTCGGGTTAGGGCCAATTACAATCAGAAACAATTCTGCAAGATCCACACAGATCCAATACAATCTCAGCTAGTTCAGCTCTGAAAACAATCAGCGACTGATGGAAACCCTAAGGCAGATCTAAACTTGAGCTCGCAAGCCTCCAAGCAATCTCCTTGTCTCCAAGTGTGCAAACCTCTAGCTCTGCAACTACAAACTATCAGATAACAATCTGATCTGCAAGATCATGCAAGATCCTTTCCACAACTTCGCCAACTCCAGCTTCAGAACCTCAAATATGATTTGCTAAGTCTTCCAAGTCATGAACTCCACTCCTGCCTAATGATGATCCCCCCTAAACATCTACCCAAACATCCTATAAATACTAATCATCAGCCACAAGTTGACTGGATGAAACCATTAACTCCCCCCCAACAATTATTAAATGCAATACAAGTGGGCTCTCAAAATAGCCTTACAAACATTTAATCCAACATGTCAGCCTGTAACAATAGCTACCAACAATAAATGCACCAAGCTGGCCCAACAAATCACATAGAACTCCAATCGGTAAACCAGAACTACCGAGCAACAGTGAAATAACCGAGCATGTCAAGCATCGCCGAGCACTAGTGTCGACCGAGCATCACAAGCATCGCCGAGTAACACTTTCACTGAGCGCCAGAGCTTAGCGAGTTCCTTCAGCGACTGAGCTTCCTTCAATGACCGAGATCGTCGGTCAAGGCTGCAACCGAGTAACACCAGCCAAACACCACACCTCCCATGCAGATTTACCAAGTACCCTAGAATGCCCCTACATCAGAAGAAGCCCATTAGCTACAAATGGGTGTATAAGGTCAAGTATCATGCAGATGGTACCTTAGATAAATACAAGGCCAGATTAGTTGCTCGAGGGTTCACACAACAGGAGGGCACTGACTATGAGGAGACATTTGCTCCTATGCCAAGATGAGTACAATCCGTCTTCTTCTCGCTATTGCAGCTCAGTTTGGATAGAAAGTCCATCAGATGGATGTTAAGAGTGCCTTCCTCAACAGTGAGTTGCAGGAAGAAGTCTACATGATGTAGCCTCTTGGTTTCAAGGTCACCAGCAAAGAACACCAAGTATGTAGACTCAAGAAAGCACTCAATGGACATAAACAGGCTCCTCGAGCGTGGTACATCAAGATTGATCAGTACTTGGTTGCTCATGGTTTTCAACGTTGTCCTTCTGACAATAATCTATATGTCAAACGCTCTGGTGATGATATTCTCTTTCTTGTTGTCTATGTGGATGATTTGATCATTACTGGCAGTTCAACACATTTGATTGCAGAAATCAAACAAGACCTGTGCAAGGATTTTGATATGACAGATTTAGGGCTTCTCCATTATTGTTTAAGTGTTGAGGTTTGATAAACTGATGGTAGTATTTTTCTTTCTCAGTCGAAGTATGCCAAGGACTTGCTTGACAAGTTTCGAATACAGGATTGTAAACCTACTTCCACGATTATGGAGAAGGGATTGAAGTTGTCAGCTAAGTCTGATTCTCCTCCTGTTAATGAAACCACTAATAGGCAACAAGTGGGCAGTCTCATCTATCTAAATGCCACTAGACCTGATCTCGATTTTGCAATGAGCTACATTTCATGCTTCATGACAAAACACAAGGTTGATCATCAAGTAGCAGCGAAGCATGTGCTGCATTATGTGAAGGGGACAACTGATTTATGGACTTCTTTACACTAGAAGTCATAATCCTAGACTCAATGGGTTGACAGATTCAGATTGGGCAAGTTCAATTAATGTGGGATCTGGTGCAGTCACATGGTCTAGTAAAAAGAAGCAAGCAGTATCTCTCTACTCAACAGAAGAAGAATATCAAGGAGCGGTTAAGGAAGCTTGCGAAGCAATTTGGCTTCGTCAGGTGCTTGCAAATATGCAGATGTCTCAAGTAGGTCTAATTCCCTTGTTTGCTGATAATGAGGGCGTTCTCAAGCTTCCCAAGAACCTAGTCTTCCATGAAAGCACCAAACATGTGGACGTACATTGCCATTACATTCGGTAGTTGGTTGAAGACGGGTCAGTTCAGTTGCAATATGTTCCAACTACGGATCAAATTGCAAACATTCTCACCAAGCCTCTCAGTCCAAATAAGTTTGCTAAATTCAAAGGGCAGCTTGGTGTTGTTGACAGATTGACCATTAAGGGAGGGTATTAGAATATTATTATATTAGTTATTACTTTAATGATCATCTTTTGTAATATTATGTAAATTAAATAGATACGATCGATTACTCGATCTTCTGTAGTTTATTTTAGAAACTTTCTATTTCTTTCATTTGTAAATTCTTTATAATGATCTTTCGATCATTTGTTAATACATCCAATAATTTACCAATTACTTTGCATAATAATTGAACTATAAAACGCCAAGGCCTTCTCATTTGTAAAGAGGTCAGATTTTAAATTCATTAGATAGGAGATATAGAGATTAGATTAGATTAGCTACGGGAGAGACTTGTTGAAATTGTTGCCATAATGCTATCAAAGTAATTGTTGACTCATTGTTGGTCTTCATGGTGGATTACTTGCATCGCTTTGGAGTATTTCATGGTTTCTTCAATTCCTCACTAAGATTAGATTAGAAATAGTGTTTAGTTGAATGGAATATATTTTCAATGTTTCTTTAATGAAGTTGCTTAGACCAAACCACTAGCTGCTTATTAATTGTAAGTACACTTTGAATGGTCAAATGGCACATTTATGAACTTAACATCGATTATTGCTTGCACACTGATATGCATCAATGGATGGTGTTAATGGAATGGACGTAGTTTGAACATCTTACATTTACCTTAGGAGATTCCACTAGCTTGGTTGATGTCAATGGCTGAACTAAGTCTTGTAGAGTCACAAAGACATCCACATTTTCTTACAATCTAGGAGTAGATTAGATTTCTAAGCCTTTTCCCTTGCAGTTGTTGGTTGGAAGAAGTTAACCTCAAGCTGGTATCCATTGCATGAACAATGTAAGTCCCTTTGTTTATTTAATATGCAAAGTACTATAAATATAAACCAATGATAGTTATCGAGCATATACCTAAGTCAATGATTGTAATATATGCATCACCTTCGTTGATATACAGAGACGTTATTAACCGATAGTTATCGGTACATAACAAAACAGTAGAGATAAAACAGTCGCTAGGCATTGGTTGACAGTCACGACTTGATAAGTCGTGACTCATTAATGAGTCACGTCTCATCAAATCGTGACTGTTCACTGTGGTATATATAATGCAAGACATTTTGATTTAAAGACATCGAAACTACAGTAATCAATAAGTAATATTAGTGTCTATTAAATCTCTACAATAATAAATTCTGGAAATTTATTTCTAATATATTAAGAAGTTTATCATCTTTTACAGTGGCCATACGCATTTTGACCCAGCCATGCATCTCATTCACTTGTGAGCATAATTGGAGTGTTTTTGAACACATACATTCAAAAAAATGCAACCGCCTAACACAACAATGGATGAATGACTTGGTTTTTGTTCACCATAGCCTCCCCTTGAAGCTAAAGAAAACTGAAGGTGAGACTTTTAATATACCTATAGTCAATTAAAATTGTATTCATTGTGCTTTTCACTTGTAAGGAAAAGACTAAATTCTACGTGGATAAAAACAAGAACTATTGAGGAAGACAAGTACAATTGACTTTGACGAGATTGATCCAGAGTCTGAGTGGATAATTGATTATGATGATTTTCTTGAGCTTGATGATTTTGATATCATGGCACAAGCCAGCTTGGATCCTTGTATAATTGAACAAGTTAGGACAGAATCTCACCCAAGAGCTTCATCAACAGGGCCTCGCACCCTTGAGCGTGTCATTGGCTACATTTGATTTCTTGGGACTTTGTACTTGGTTTATAGGTTGACTTTGTACAAAGTCACAAACTATATTGTAGTTAGTTTATAGGTTGACTTTGCACAAAGTCACAAACTATATTGCAATTGACATTTTGCACCTATCACCATCTAGTTATTATTTATGTTGTATGTTTTGTGCAATGTAAAAAGCAATAAGAAAATAAACAACAAAAAATCTATTACCTCTATTTTATTTGCTCTCAATATCTCTATACTATGGAAATGCCCTTAGATTTTAAATTAAAAAAAAATTACTATTTTTCTTCAATTTTTTATGTTTGTATAAATCCAATTTTTTGTCAATTTTTTTGAATTTTTCAAAATTATACTTTTGGTTTGCCATTTTTTCCCCAAAAGATTAATGTTGCCATGGCCTCACCTACCCGATCCCTTCCTACTCGATCATATTCCCTTACTCCCTGACCACCCCCTCACCTGCCCTCCTCCTTGCTACCTCACCCACTCTCTCCTATTCACTCGCTCCCTCTGCCTCCCATGCCCCTCTCAATCACTTCCTCCCCCTTCACTGCCATCTCCTCCCTCACCTACCCTCTCCCTTCAAGCTCACTCATCCTCCTCTTACTCCCTCACCAAACTTCACCCTCTCTCTCACTCACTCATTTTGTTGTTTTTGCTCCCTCCCTTCCTCCCCCTCGATTACCTCCTTCCTATTGCCCTTCTTCCTGGTCCCCTTCCTTTCCTCTCTCCCACTATATACTTCTTCCACACCTCCTACTCTGCCTCTCTATAATACCCCCAACCTAGTTCACACAATTCCTAATTTACCCTAACTGAGTTATTTTGTCAAACAGTGTACATGCATGCTGATTTCAGATTTAAAATGCAATTGTGGTAGATTGTGTTGATTGGTTGCACACATTTAATGCTCACAAGTAGAAACAATCAGATCATCATACATTAACGACAGTTCTCAATATGATTTAAAGTGAAACAAATTGTAGAGATTAAAAATAATCAATTTACTATCATATCAGAATCACTTGGAATGTATTTCCTCGAACTCGATGACATATTGAAAGTCATTCATATGTGAAGAATAACTCAATACAACCTTTTCCAGTTCAGTAATTACATTCAGGTCAGGTTAAACAGAGTATATACACCTATTTTGTTCCCAAAATCAGTCTCTTCACCCCCAATGACATCTCTAGTGCTGTTATGATTCTCCCATCTGTGAGGCAGCTTCAGCACTTTATACAATCTTCTATATCTATTATTGGCTATGGCCCATATGGCAGCACCCAGAAATCAAACAGCAGCAGCACAATTATATATTTTGATGTACCAAACGAATAAATCCCGTGAATGAGAGATATGAACCGCCTGCATAGAATATTCACACAAATATAATAAATCTCTATTCTCATGTTAATGACAATGATGAAACCCTAGGTGCCAAAGATCGCCATTCAGGAATCTCTAATGCTAATTATCAGGTGCGCATGGAGAATACTTCTATCTCCAAACCACTCATGGTAAATCATATATCACTCTTCCACCGTATAATCAAATGACCATGATAATTACTGTTCCATATAATCAAATGCCCGTGATACGTACTCATTATTCCGTATAATCAAGTGCCCATGATAGAGAATGATCATATGCATCGTTCAGAGGCTCCCGCAATTTATGATTGTGTCCATCTCATAAGGTTTAATCGCCCCAAGTAGAAACGTCAACATCATTCATGCAAATATTATTCCAGCAAATTACTCACACAAACACAACAACCAATACCATTATTGAACCACTGATATATAAAAGAAGCCACTTCAATTTATTAAACAATAAAATGCATCAGCTTTTGTACACATGAAGAAGGATTTCCATGATTAGCCAATCAAAACAAATAATCATTTTCATTGCATCATCATCAATATAATATCCAAAATCACTTGGATTATAAAATAGTAAACCTTATGCCATCATAGTGCATTTTTAATTAAACTCACGATTTCACCATATGTGTATAGTGCCCACCAATGAAATAATATAGTCACCTAATCCTAATAAGCTGCACTCAATATTAAACATTTACCTTAAGCATTTGAATATCCGCTAAAGCACCAAAATGACACCCAATAAAAATAATTCTGTTTTATTCACTCACAGACATATAATATTTTCCTGAAAAATAAAGCTCCCTGAATATTGCCTGTAAATAGATCCTTCTCTGAAAAGTAATAAATTAACTCCGCAAAACTTCAGTCCATTAACTCCATTTAAGAAACCTGAGTAGCTTCTCCAAAATCACCTAGAGCAAATCTCCCATAGCTGAAAGTGATGTTCCCAGGGTTTCCATCCTGAGCCTCAGGAGCAACTCCTCAGACTTAATAATGAAATAAATTATTTAACCCACTGCATATCCTCCTCAATCCCCAAAGTCCTTTTTATATTAATATTATTCAGTTTCTTTCTTATACCTTTCCCATACTGTTATTTACTGACCTTAATTAACTTCTAAAGTCTCTTAAATACTTATTTAATATTTATCTTTTTAATTTCATTTGGTAAAAATATTAAATATTTCTTAACTTTTTTTTTACTTTCGAAATTAATTTATTTATCAAACCTCTCAGAATGGGGATACTACACTTTCTCTTCCTCACTCACCCTCTACCTAAGACCCTCACCTACCCTCCCCCTTCCTGCTCACCAATACTCTTCTTACTCCCTCACCTCCTCAACTGCCCCTTCTATTCCCTGCTCGCTCATATTCACTCTCTCCATCCTCGCCCATTCCCTCTCCATAATGTAATCCCTTTCTTTCACTTCTTCCCCTTCACTCCCACCTCCTCCCTCACCTACGCTTTCCCTTCCTGCTCACCCATCCTCCTCTTACTCTCTCGCCCACCTTCGCCTCTCTCTCACTTCTCACCCACTCCATCTCCCTCCCTTTTGCTCCCACTCATTATAGTAATGCTTATTTCATGATAAAATAGAATATCTCGATTTCAAACTTAGATACAACAAAATAAATATCTTTATCCTTGCAACATGGATGCCTAAGTAGAAGTTCACTTGCATAAACTAGAAAAGTTCTTGAAATTGGTTTTGCATAAATAAAACAAATGAAAAATTAATTATTGAAAAAAAATGTAGAATGCTTCAACTGCCCCTAAGAAATATTGCACCATGTTTGCAAATTGTTGGAAGTCAAATAGCTACCCTTATGATATAGTGGTATGGTTGTGAAAAATGCATCAGAAGAAAACCTTAATAGAAGAATTCAGATAGAACAAAAAACAAAATGGCTAACATCAATGACATAATTAAGTTTGGTTGGTCAATGTATCTAATTGAAAATGCTCAAATATTAATCAGAAATTTCTCTTACCTTTTCATGGGATTCAGCTGATGTGGATGAAAGCTTTTGCAAGTTAGAAAGCCTCTTAAGAGAACCTTCCATTAAAAAGGAGGAGGATTTGCCTACAATTCAGTAGTTAGTGTCAGATGCTACAAGTAACAAAGCAATTCATAGATCTATCCCAACCCTTCATTAGGTATAACTTTTCCTAAAGACAAACTAACCATCATTAAGTCACTATTACCCAAAAGCCAAGCATGCATTAACAAAACCTTTGTGATATTCCAGCAATAAATATAGGAAAACTATGAAAAAATATATGAATTCCAGATATGCAAATCAAAATATCACCCCTCATATGACTGGTATAGATATCTTAAATACATCTTATTGAAAAATGCTAAAGCTATATTATTTGCTTAAAATTATTTTATTTACTTTGCAACTAGTTTACTTACTACATACAAGGAGACAAATATTTTATGTGCTGTTTATTTTGGAAATATAATGTTTATTATTAATAGTTTGACATGTAAATGGCTGTCAAAGTAAGGTAAAAGGTAAAGAGTTTTTGTTAACACACTCACACTCTTATACTCCACCTTTTGCTGACATTGTAAAATGCTCTCTGCATTGATTAAATGAAAAAGAAATGGTAGTTAAGCCATTCTTTAGTATTTGCTGAAAACCAGTACATTTGCCCATCAAATTCATAACAAACTTCAACTTTTAAGACTAGATACACATCACAAGAAATGCAGACATGGTAGAATTGTACCAATAAGGCATTCTCCTTCACATCAAACATAGCTTAAATGTTATGTTATGGTGGAGCCCAAATCTAAAATTCAAGTTCATGACACAGCCTTAATAATAATCTCGTAATACATAAAAGGTTTGTAATGCATTTCAAATAGATCTATAAATGTAATGTCCCCATTCCTGAACCAATCCCACAAGAGCATTAAGTTACTTTGTGGACAAGGAGTGGTAGTCCTTGGAAACCAATAGCAAATAGGAGTTAACGGAATTAGTTAGAAGCTAAGTTGCAGGGTCCGCACCCTGGAGGCTCGGACCGGGTCCAGGTGCGCACCGGATCCGGATCCGGATCCGCGTGCGGGTCCGAGCTGGGTCCGGACAGGGTCCGGAATTGGCCCTGTGGGTCCGGTCGGGTCCATGACACCACGGACCCGACCGGACCCACAGGGCCAATTCCAGACCCTGTTCGGACCCAGCTCGGATCCGGGCGGACCACGCAAGGACCCGGACGGACCCGGATGGACCCGCGGAGCTATGGGTCTTTGGTGGGGTCAAAACTTTAAAAAATAACATTTTTTTATTATTTTTTCAATTGGGAACCCTAATCCGTCCCTTATACTTGCTTCCAAACCCCATTTGCACTCACTTTGCTCTTTCATTTTGTTGTTGTGTTTTGCTCTCCCATTTTGCAAGCTTGAAGAGAGGTGAAGAGTTTCAGCTGTGGAGTGCTAGATAGGATCCACAAAAGAGATTTAACTCATTCAAGTGTTTAAGGTATGCATTTGAGATTGATTTTGTAGAAGTTTCAAGTAAGCATTTGGATTGTTTTTTAAAAAAATTTCCAAACTTTCATGTTTTTGTAGAAGTTTGAAGTATGTTTTTTTTCCATTTTATTATAGATTGCATCTATCAAAATCAGCAATGAGTAGTCAAGGCTCAAGGGCTGAGGGGTCTCAAACCTTCAAAATTGATAAACAATCTCCTTTGTGGAAATACACTAGTAGAGCTGCTCAATGTCCTGGAGGTGGGGGGTTTGTTTGGACATGTAATTTTTGCAATACACAATATAGGAGCTCCTACTATCGAGTAAAACTTCATTTTTTAGGCCCTTTAGGTAAGGGGATCAATATGTGTGTGGGAAAAGACAAGAAGGGGTTACCACCTAGACAAATAGCTGCACTAAGGAAAGAACAAGCAGATGCAGACAAACTATGTGCAAAAGGGAAACAAGGTGGCAATACCGGGATACAACAAACAACATCACCACCCACTCAAACAACCTCTAGACATCCCTTCCTGCCTATGCCTTCTTCAGAAGATGAAGATGTGAATCAACCAGAAATCACCCCCCGCAAGAGAGGCCCATTAGACAAGGCATTTCAAAATGAGTTAAGGGATATTGCTGATGAAAAAATGGGACGTTGCCTCTTTGGGAATGGTCTTTCATTCAACTTAGTGAGATCACCCTATTGGAGGGAGATGGTTCAAGCAGTTAATGCAGCACCTTCCGGATACCAATGCCCTGGATATGAAAAGTTGCGCACCACCTTATTGAATAATGAGAGGAGAAATGTAGATAACCGATTAAAACCAATAAGAGATTCCTGAGTTCAAACGGGTGTATCTATTGTTTCTAATGGCTGGAAAGATTGCAAAAACCGTCCTCTAATCAATGTAATTGCTGTATGCCCCAAGGGTGCAATGTTTTTGAAGGCAGTTGACTGTGGAAGGGAAAAAAAAGATGCAGAGTTTATTGCTCAAATTCTCATTGATGGCATAGAGTTAGTGGGTAGTGACAATGTTGTCCAAGTAATTACGGACAATGCAAAAAATTGCAGGGCTGCTGGTCTTTTGACAGAGGCTAGATATGATCACATCTTCTAGACACCATGCACCGTCCACTCCCTCAATCTCATTCTGAAAGCAATTGGCACCCAAATAGAATGGGTGAAAAAAATATATGATGAGGCTGAGGAGATTCAAATGTTTGTGACAAATCACCATATGTCACAAGCAATTTTCAGAAGTTTCTCACACTTGGAATTATTGAAGGTAAATTTAAACTTTAATTTATTTAGTTTCATTTATCATTTAGAGTTCTATTTCATGTTTTACATATTTTAAATGTGTTATTAACTCACTATTGACATGTGTTTAGGTGGCTGAAACCCGATTTGCATCCCACATAATCGTGCTTCGACGACTTGTGAGGGTCAAGGAAGCATTGTGTCAAATGGTTATTAGCAACCAATGGAGTATTTGGAAGCAATCCAATACAGAGAGGGCTCAAAAGGTGAAGGCTACAATACTCGATGATGATTATTGGGCTCTTGTGGATTATTTATTGGAATTCACCGAACCTGTCATGTCTATGCTTCGGTTTGCTGACACCGATGAGCCTTGCTTGGGGGATGTCTATGATGGCATGGACACCATGCTGGAGAAAATGAAAATGGTAAGTTACAACTTACAAGTTTATAAACATTAAATTTACATAAGTTCATAATTTAGTAATTTTAAATTTACATAAAGATAACTTACATGAACACCATTTGATATCCCAGGTCATACAAAGGAAAGAGAATGATCCTGATGACATCTTCTACAAAAAGATTGAATCAATTGTGCACCATCGGTGGAACAAGATGACTACATCCTTGCACCTACTTGCATATGCCCTATCTCCTAGATATTATAGCTCAGAAGTACTTTCTATTCCAGGGAGAGTGGCACCATTTAGAGATGCTGAGGTATCCAATGGGTGTAAGAAGGCCTTGGGTAAAATGTTCCGTGATCCAGAATTGGGGGCACATGTTAGAAGTGAATTTGGGTCATTCGTCTCAGGACAAGAGCTTGATGACATTGCTGAAGAAGACAGGGGTAGAATAAATGCAATCAAATGGTGGTACCTCCATGGGCAAGAATTCAAATACCTCCAACCCCTTGCAATTAAAATATTGTCACAAGTAAGTTTTTAATATTTCAGATTTCTTTTTCTTTTTTTGGGCCACTAACACTCTTGAATTTATTATTTTAATTTATCTTGTATTTATAGTTTAAACTTTATACTATTTGTTATTGTAGGTTGCAAGCTCTTCTGCTGCTGAGCGGAATTGGAGTACTTACTCCTTTATCCACTCTGTAAAGCGCAACCGGTTGGCGGCAAAAAAAGCAGAGGACTTGGTTTACGTACAAAACAATTTGCGCCTTTTGTCACGGAAAGATCCGAGATACAAGAAAGGCCCAGAGATGCTATGGGATGTAGCACCCGAGTTTGCTGACTTGGAGATGACCATTCAGGATCTTGCTCGAGCCACATTGCTTGATGTGGATGATGAAAATGTAGATGACATGGTACCCAGTAGTGCTAGTGGAACCGATTTGGGCTCTACTGATGGTGTTGATCTTACACTCGCAGCCGCTGAAGACCCCGTTGATACTGATTATTTTAACAATCCATTTGATGATTGATGAACAATGAACATTGAACTATATTTCTGATTTCATGTTTCAAACTTTAGTCTTTATTGAACTATAGTATGCTACCTACATTTTCGTTTTATGGCAATGTGAATGGATGATCAAGTATTTAATTTGTTTATGAGTATGACATATGTTTATGAGCATTGATCAATGAATGAGGCTAGATTCATAGTATGAAGCATTGAAATGATTTAGAAATTCTGAAATTATGTATATTTCTCTTATTTTCTTGTATATATATATATATATATATATATATATACACACGTATCCCCCACGAACCCAAAATAGGGGAAAAAGAAATCCACGAATCCACGAACCGGGTTCTCGTACCCGAATCCGTCCCCGAACCCGAATCGGTAACTTAGGTTAGAAGTGAACTATACTTAGTAGGAGAATATGGGTTGAGGAAACCGTGAAGTCTTTTAATAAGACAATTTCCTAATCATATTATGAGAAATAAGGGTTGATCCCAGGTAAGAACCTTCATCGATAAGCACACTAATTCAGATAAGCATCACCATCAATAAGACAATTTATATTATGAGTGCCATATGAGGAAATGATGATCTCTATAAATCATCATGATGTAGATCAGTCAATCAACATTCACAATCACTGCAGTATGCATACGTAAAGAGAAGGAAATATAAGGGCTCAGCATTGGCATATCAGTAGTAGTCGACAAAGGAGCCTTAACATGATAAACATTGACCTCACCGTCACAATAAGGAGATCAATGAACGAGTAACTTTGTCGATATCAATCAGCGATATAAAGGAAGAATAATCAAAAGGCAAACTTAGGCACAAGCAGTGATGGGAAGATAGCATAAGGAACCTGATTAACAGTAATAAACATTCTAATTTGATTATCTAAACATCGTCTGAAGTATGGAACAACACCTGCAAGAGATAACATCTTGTGTCAAGGATCAGTTAAAGCAAGGATAACAATGTGATCATATAAACATCAATCTATGATAAGGAACAGAGATAATCGATTATGAGTAATATCGATAAAGGATGGAAAGTATCCCAAATCGACTAAGGCAAGAACGTGATAATATCGATTGAGTATCAATCAAGCATCTCAATAAAGTGGGACTAGCATCTAATCCAGTATCATCAACCAAGATTAGAAGAGTACACTAATCAGTGAGTCAATGAAGATAATCATAAACATCAAGGCAATGTCAAGTACGAAACAAGCAGATCACATATGGCATATACAAACATCAATTTGACAAGCATTGACTGCTATCAAAACACTGATCAAGGCTCGAGAGATTAGAAGTCTAAATAAAAAGATGTGATCAGACTACATAGCAAGTCGTTTATGAGGTAACTAATCAATTAACATGGAAGAGGATCAATGCTAACAAATCAACTATTCTTGAAGAGGCGTGATAATAAATAACAAGCAATTAAGTTAAGAATACTAATCAATTTGGATTTGCATACAAGTCTAATCAATTAATCTTGAAGAGGTACAATTCATAACCATTATGAAAGGTGGTGACTATAATGAGATATGTCTCCTCATTCTTAGGATATAAGAAGGCATTTTGATCTTGGAAGGAAGACATCAGATTGAAATTTATTACTTTATTTATCCATTTTGAATCTACTCGATAGAGCATTTGTCTGATTGGCATAAACCAGTTGCAAGCAATTAAATACAAATCAGTGAAGACACCATAGTTGCAGGGATCGAGAGTTTAGACCAGAAACAGCATTATTATCATTGTTGCAAAAATACATCTACACATCTGAAACAGCAACCATATTCCTATAAGAAATATTATCAATTCATCGTTGCATATACATATCGACATATCAGATATTGCAGCCTATTCCTAATTGCATAAGCATATTGACATATCAGACACAGCACAGTAATCATTGTTGCACAGTTATGTAGATATATTAGACACAACATCATATAGCATTATTGCTAACATCAGTGAAATGAGGTTCATTGCATAGTTTACATCAATATATCAGAGAGAACAGGGCTATACATATATATCTGCAGATTGGATATCTACTCTTTGCATAATTCCTAAAGTCCTATGAGATACAGCAATGATTCAATATCCAATCCATATAGTGTCATTAGCAGATTGTAAATATTATTAAGATAATCTCAAGTATTATCAATATATATAGATGTAGTTACCTTGCATATTTCCAATTGTCATATTAGAGATAGCAGTGATATAGTTATCAATTCTATACATAAGCATATAAGATGTATCATAGATCATCATTCATAGTGTTAAGTGAGGCTTTAACGAAATAAATCTCTAGCAATTGATTTGGTAAGGTAATCATCCCTATTTCCCTGGTTAGCCAAAAAGGAGACATTACAATATACATCATCAGTATCAAATAAAACCTAGTCATAAGGCATGGACAGCTGCTAAAGGCTTAAATAAAAAGGCATTTTCTTTGACTAAAGGCTTATACGCAGGTATCAACTAATCCCAGTCTAATAGATGAGTTAGACCAGTAGTCATATGATATAAGCTCTACTTTGTCTATATTTCCCAGCTGAGATGGATAAGGAGAGCCCACTCAAAAGAAATGACAGGAAGTAGCACTGGCAATAGCCTCCTCACTCAGAAGCTGGAAGACAACTAGGATTAAGTTCAGCATCTGTTCACTGAGCTTATGCTTCTCTTTCTATCCATTCTTCTTAAACTGGAAAGCCCACCAACTCAAGCAATACATACAAGCTTTATTAGACATATCAGCTCAATCTAAGAAGCCTATACCTAGACATCAAATGAGTCCTCTTGAACTATCATTTGGCAAACAAAATAACAGTACAAAAACTAAATTACCATCATGTATGGAAAAATAGAAAGGCATTATATGATCTCAAGCAGACTCCTACATCCCAGTATGCAAAAAATAATCATCACTGGGATGTGAAGGATTTTAGAAGATTTCCATCTGATCCAGAAAAAGTTTGTTGATGACAAAGTGTTTTGTATACTCATGTAGACTTGTAGTGATGATGGCTTATCATTATAAGAAATAACATAAGTGATTGAAGTATAGGCTTTGACATATTACTTCTTAGCATTTGAAATAATGAAACAGAAACATCCCTTTCAAAATCTCTGGCTAACCTATTAAATTAAAGCTCCAAGCCTGAAAAATGTAAAATGAATGGTTCAGTTACAACTGATTTTGCCAACTGTCATGGTTTGGTTACAACTGTTTTTGCCAACTGCCATTGGTAGTTACATCAGAATATCTTCATAAAAATAAAAAATGAATTACACTTGTAATAGATCAGTTGTCGGTTATATTTCTGATTTGTAAATCAGTTGCATTTTGTATTTGTGACATCCTTATGGTTGGTGCCTCAAGGATGCTGAGTTGGTGCTCTCAAGCAAGGAATATGGTGATTCCTTAGGGTTGGTGCCCTTTAAGCTTTGTACAAATTATTTCTTCATGAAGCTGGATTAGGTCAGTAGATCCAAGCAGCATTTCTCACCATGGTTTTTCACCCATTCTGGGTTTTCTAGGAATTGATGTGTGAATCACAATGAGCAGATAGTTATTTTTTTATTTACTTGCATTTCAAAAATTCAAATATAAATTTTATATTATTATTTTTACAATTGTCCTCAAAATCCAGAGAAAAAAATGCCATCTTCAAAACCAAATCCACCTGTCCTTGAAACTCAGAGACACACTGAAATTTAATTTGTTTAACAGTTTAACTTATTGAAGCAAGCTGTTTGCACGTGTAGCAATTAATTAAAACAATATTTAGTCTAGTTTACAGTTTGATGTTCTACATGTCCTCAATAAATGTATATGCATTTTCAGTCTCCTCTAGAATACACGTGATTCTTTCCCATCTGCTTTTTGGCTTCTGTTAATTTTATGATATTAGTTATCTCAATATCAAAAGCCTTAACCAATTCAAGAGAGGTCAACCAACCTAGCTTACTAAAAAGAGACGAAATGACTTCGAATGTTTTGTTTGAAATGAATCCACAACAATTATCCAGAATGGTCTCAACTGAGCTGCAAATACATTCGATTGGAGTTTGATCTTCACAAAGAATGTCTCCTTTTGCATTGATGTTGTTTACCCCCTCCAAAACCATGCTTTCATGTATACAAACCTGAATTAGCTCCTTCAAGGCATCTGCGGCACAAGATATGACATCTTCATTCTTGGTTGCTAAAATCCCTGCAAGCAAAGGAACACACAAGGCAAGGCTTTAGATAATTGAAAAGCTGCAAATAAAAACAAGGAGATAACATGAATAACAAATGCAATGTAAACTTAAGTTATTTACATGATTTCATGTAGACATTGGAAGCACAAAAAATTCCTTCATTGGCAAGAACCAAAATATGTAGACCTAATTGTATAGAAAATGGGACAAAATGATAATTTTCTTTTTCCTACAAATGGGGAGCTCCATATCTTGATTTTTCAGTGGGTGCAAATTTGAAACATTGATAACTTACAATTGAACCAAGTAATTTAGAAAATTAGAACTAACTTGCCAAAATAACAATCATGTAGTTATTAATATGCACTAAGCATGGTTCCATTATATTACAACTAAGTTGTTGAAATGGAATTGGGTACCAGAACAGATATGGTATGCCCAATCAACAAAAGAAATTGGGTGGGCCATGTTTTGGGTACATCTATACAAGATAACATATAAAAATCATAAATGTATACATATTTGCAGCATAGCAAGAACTAGATTCAAAGAACCAATTTGATATCAATTTGTCAAACCCAAATGTCATGATACATAATCATTGTTCAATATTAAAACAATATAATTAGTAATCAGCATCATATAGATCTTCATCATGACTAAAATCATTATCATCATCATAACATTAGATGACAAAGGTACATGAAAGAACCACAAGCAACTCCACCACCACTCCCAACTAAAGTATGTTGGTTATTTAACTCCTCAAAAAGTGAAGATTGTGTTCCAGCAGAAACATCCTAGCCAGCTTGCTCTAGGTCTACACCCCACAACTTCATTGCCCCCTCCTTGTATTTATTATGTTTGTGTATAAAAAGGCACAAGTTGGAATGCACATATATTAACTCCTCTACCTTCTTTGATGCCAAAAGTAGCATTTAACTAAGTGGATGAAGGAGCATGTGCTCCAATTGTACTCATGAAGAGGAACTAACGACCTATTGAGGCAAAATTAGACAATAACAATCATTAAATTGAAAATAAAACTTTAAGTTGTGAAACAATAATTTCAAAAATGAAAAAAAACTCAAATTTAGAGCATTTGCAACAAAGATTAAGAAACTTACTCCCTGTAAAATTTTGATTATGAGAGTCTACAAGTGTTGCGATTAATGGCCATCAAGAAGCCACCATGAGTGATCATCCATTCTATACTTGTCATGAAAAGTAGAAACTCCTTGACTATTGGAGGCTAAAAAATAAGCAACACGCTGATAACTACATCCTGCATATCAGGATCAGAAATGAGTTTAGCAATTGCTTGCCTATATCCTTCATTCATCAACAAAAAAGCGATCTTATCGCTATATTATTTGGGAGTCAATGCAAAGGCAAGAAGATATCAAGGGGTGGTTATTCTGTTCCATCAATCAGCACAAATTGTTTACACCCCTTTGAAGAAATTTGTTTTAAAATCTTGCTCTTATTTATTTATGATAGACGTCAATCATGCACCTCCCCTAAACATGGCTTAGCCATGTCCCTAAAGCGGATAACACTCATGATGATCGCAGTGAGACTAAAAAGATATTCCATGCAAACCCACCAAGTGTCATCTAGGATCATACTTACTTTTGTTGCCGCTCACTATTAAATGCTTAGTTACCGATGTGGGCTTCCTGGGCCAGGATGCGGATTCTAATGCACCCAGATGCAGATCCGGGGCTGGGTGCCCTGTGGATACCACCCGGAAGCGCATCCTGGGCACCCGGATGCCTGCGGATCACATGGCAGGCTTCTCGTGTGAGGGAGTTTAAGTAGATTGAATTGGAATCACTCACACTTACAATCACCTCCTCTTTTTTTCCCCTTTGGTGTTATTTTCCAGCTGGCCTGTTATACAGGAAGCGGTTTTTAAGAAATCCCATCTCTCCTCCTTACGGTGTGACGTAATTCATGTTTTCATTACTATTAATTATAAGCGATTGCGACTCCTTACAGCGACCTTCAACCAAATGCTATTAAACTCTAATAAAATCAAGTTCCGTTAAAAATACTAGTCTACTCTGCCCTTTGTGTTTTTCTAATAAAATTAAGTTCCGTTAAAAATACTACTCTACTCTGCTGCCCTTTGTGTTTTTCGATAGTTTGCAGAGTCAAAGCCAAGTATAATAAATCGGCTCTGCCATTTTTTACACTGCACACTGAACATGTTTGCCGTATTTACACATTACGGGAAGGGGAAAATTATTAATAACTATTCATTTGGTGTCGTTAAGTAAAAACCATTGGTAAATCATTTAGTGAATCAATAGTTTTCTACTTTATATCTAATTGTTGAATATAAGTTAATTATTTATTAGTTATTAGTTATTCCAATTTGAATATTTGTGAACTATCAGATATCTTGATCAATGGTAAAGTATCATACTATCAAATGATTTAATTTTTTATATTTCTTGCATTTCTTTGCATATATATAATATATATAATTTTTAAATAAATATATATAATTTCTAATCTCGATTGTTTCTGTTATGGAAAGATCGTCTTGTATTCTCTATTTAAGGAGCCTTCATCTCCTTTGTAAATATCAAACTATCAAGTATCGTTTCATTGTATCAGAGAGGGTTAAGTTTTTTGAAGAATTATCTTAAAAAGAAATGATGCGTAACTACCTGGAATTCTTTTCCAAAAAACAATTGAGTTGTTTTTTAACGAGGAAACGTGATTTTATTTGTTGTTGCAAATCGCAGAAGGGTTCTACTGCTGCATGTTAAGTCTGCACAAATTGCATGAAAGGTTTTTTTCTATATCAAAAAACCCAACCAACAGTTTCTGTGACCTGGTTCTTCTTTTGCTCGTTTTTATTACATGAAGTCTGGTATTTTGCCGCACAAAGGAATTCTGCTCTGCAGAAATCAAGAGGTTTCAAACCTCAAGTTTGAAGATTGAGAATTTTCTGTCTACGATGGATCTACTTTTCCTGCACGATCACAAGATGTTCTATTATTATGTGAAGATTTTTTGGATGCTTTTGTTAATTTATGATCTTGGAGTCTGTTTCGCCACGCAATGGCTTAGTGTTTTTCCCGCATGATAATGATGATTTTCTAAAAAATGTGGGTCTGCTGAATGTTCTTCTACACGAAGTCTATTGTTCTGCAAATTCTTTTTGCACGATAATCTTTTGGTGAAAATTGTGGGACTTTTCTATTTTTCGCTTGATTGCGCAAGAAAGGGCTTTGGCAGCAGTGTGAGCATTTCTTTGTTTTCTGGTGTTTTGCAATTTTTTTTGGGAAAATTGTGGGTTTTTTACCAAAACAAAATCATTGTGGGTTTTCTCCAAATTTACGAGTTCATGGAGTTATAAAAAAAATTATGGTAGGTTTTCTCCAAATTTATGAGTTCATGGGGGTATACATTTTTTCCACAAAACAAAGGTTTTTGCTGATTTTTTCACAAAATCATGTGTGATTTCAACATCACATTGAGGGTTTGACAATTTTCAACAAAATCGTGGTGTTATCTTACAGCAGCCTTTGTTTGACGATTTTTGTATATAAGTGTGGTTTCTTCCAGCTTGTTTTGGGGCACACCGCTTCTAAGGCAAATGGTGTTCTCTGCAAAGATTTTTGACAATTTATTTACAAAATCGTGGGTGTTGCTACTTATGATGATTTTTGGCAAAATAATTATTTTTTAAAGCTTATCTCGGTGTCTCTAGATAAAGGGGGGGATAGCTTTGTCACCTAATGTCATGTTGGAAGGATTATGGTAAACTTGTTCATATGTAGAAGTTTTGCGACATTAGGGAGGGTCTCAACAGTAGGCTCATGTCGCAAAGCTTTCTAAAGATAAGGGGGGCCAGCCTTCTATGTATTCATGGCCAAATGACCAGCAAATTATGTCAAGTTTT
Source organism: Chamaecyparis obtusa (assembly GCA_027943335.1). Lineage (NCBI taxonomy): Eukaryota > Viridiplantae > Streptophyta > Pinopsida > Cupressales > Cupressaceae > Chamaecyparis > Chamaecyparis obtusa. The sequence goes on along the minus strand of BSBK01006028.1, from coordinate 17,963 downwards.
TTGCATGGTAGTTAGTAGAATAACCATTATGGGTGGGTATTAAAATAATATTGTAATATTGATATGATGGTCATCTTAGTTTGTATTTAGAAACTTCATTTTATGTCTTTCGCCTTTAGTCAATTTTAGGAAGTTTTTTTCTATATTTTATGTTTCTACCCTCAATCGTTTTCGTTATGGAAAGATTGTCTTGTATTCTCCATTTAAGGAGCCTCTATCGCATTTGTTAATATCGAACTATCAATTATCATTTCAGAATGCCTTTATACAAAATAAATTTGGTTGATTACATGCTAGAAAGCACCTCCCACACTTTCACAAGTTGTCTCAAGATGATTGCATTAGAGGCCAATTAGGTCTCGACAACTTTCAAAAATTAAAAAGAAAAAAGAACCGAAACTACTAAGGTAAACATTAAATTTTCAATTACATGCAATAGCTCCAACAGCAAGAATGATCTAAAACTAGCTTTCAACATTCGGTGGCTTGCAACATTTATTTCTTTTTGGCCTCAACATTGACTTGTTTGGTCTAATCTATTTTCCTACCCAACTTTTGTAGCATGAGCTTCAATGAGTGGATAAACCAAAGTGTCCAAAATATATGTGAATACCATGTTTCATCTAATCTATTTTCTTATCCAAATTTTGTAGCATGAGAACCAGCAAGTGGGTAACACAAAGTGTCCAAATTATATGCAAATACCGTCCCTAACCAACATACCTAAGTGTTTACTTCAGACATCTTTCCATCCATCAATAACAATAGACACACTTGTATGTTTCCACAAATGCCTAATTGAAATTCAATTAAGTTTTTGTATCTTTGACCTCCTTTGACAATAAGGTCTTGCACACCTTCTCATAACATAACCTATACACCCTTTAAGAATCATTCATTTTTCTTGATGTATCTTGCCAATATGGTAACCAAATAACATTTTAGAACAAATCATACACAAATACATCTTGCAATGGATTGATAGCATTATTTTGAAATGTTCTCTATAATAGCCTTTTTGTTCTTTTCACATTTGCAAACTCTTCTTCATTATTTTCCAAAAGGGTGGCTCCCTACCACAACTTTGGGTAGTGATGCTACAAGATGGGGGTAGGTAGGGATGCTCATTACCCCCTTCATCTTCTCAAAGGATGTCGCATTCTAAGGACAATTGATGCATCTAATTCATCCTACTCCCTAATATATTTCGCTATTTTATGAGTCGGCATAAGTACACCATTCTTCGCAAAGCAAGCTTTGATTCTCATGCCAAGAATGCCACAGACAAATGGGCTTTCAGACAATTATATGAGTTTGTATACCTCTAAGTACTCCCACTCAAAATTTAGACATATGTCATACCACCTACAATCTGCTCTATCATTTTTATATGCCTCCACAAAGGTGAGTTTGGATCAATTTTAAAGCAGATTTGGCCCATTAAGCTAGAACTAGCTACCATTGTAATTCCTAAGGCAAAAAGTTTGGAAATTAAACATTGAACAGCCTGTTCCATGATCCGTACAAATGAAAACTGAAAAGATGGAAACACACACACACATACAATGAAAGCTGAATCATTTAATATTGAAACATAGAAGAGGAGTGAGTTGAGTGACCATTAGAAATAGAAATAAATCTACGAAAGAGAGAGAAATCAAAATAGAGAGATTTAACTCTAATACCCTCCCTTAATGGTCAATCTAACTTCAAAACAAAAGGTCTGCAAGTGAATCCTCAGAAGGCGTAAAAGGCAGACTCGGGTTGATCAGTGAGCTCTGAATGTTCTGCAATATTGGCATGTCGCTGAGACCCTCCCTGCTTCTGTTGTTCAGAAGAAATGTGAGTCCTGCAATCTCGGATCACATGACCAAATTTGTGGCGATAGTTGCACTGAATTTGCTTCTTGGAGCTATCCTAAGACTGAGTTGATGACTGAGATGGACTTTTATCCTTGTGAAAGGATTGGGCTGTAAATGCTTGTTCAGAGGAGGATGAAGGAGCATTGCTACCAAAGTGTTGTTTCTAACAATCCTGTTGCTGAAGTTTGGTGCACAAATCTGATAATTTGATGTCAATATTAGTTGCATTAATATTGAGCATCTCAATAAAGTGCTCAAAGGATTGTGGTAGACTTTTCAGAGTAATGAATATCATATCCTCTTCCTCCATTGTAGAGCCCATGGCCTCAAGCTGATCTCTGATGTCCTTAATCTTCAGAAGATGTTCCTGTAAGGACATGTGCTCATCCATAATAATAGAGAATAGTTGACTCTTCATAAAGAAAGCTTTGCTTTTGTTTGATGTATCGTGGAGATCCTTCAGTGTAGTCCAAATCTCTGCAGTTGTCTTGTCGGACGGCACTTGAGGCAATTGATCATCAATAACTGAAAGTTTAATGAGCATAATTGCTTCACGGTTATGCTCATCAAACTTCTCTTGAGTAGCATTGACTATAGTAGGACGAGCCTCGGTACCCAAGAACAAGCGCCTCAAGGCAACAGTACTCGAAGATCGTCATCATTTTCTGCTTCCAAGTGTTGTAGTTCTTTTCATTGAATCGTTGACTGCCTTCCAATAGAAGATTGTTGAGAGATGCCATGACATGTTTTTCAATGCAAAAAAAAATATGAATATCTTTTAAAAGGCACGAAGTTCGAAGCAAATTGACGGAAGACCTAGAAAAAATGAAAAGACACCCAGAAGAGAGCTCGAAAAACCCAGAAGGAATCTGTTGTCAAATTATAAATCCACTAGCTCGAAAATTGAGGCACCAAAAAATGATGCACCCAAAAAAAATGAAGGCAACCCAATTGAGATATGCAAAAACCCACCAAAAATCTGCAAAAAGTTTTTGAATCTAGCACAAAAAAGGAGAGTTTCGAAAGAAACCCTATCTGGCTACAAAAAACCAAAAAAAAACTTGAAAATAAGCTTCAAAAACGAAGCTGCAGGTACAAATGGCTGTCGTTTTTCTCAAAAACAACCTTGAAGGAGGTCAAAAATGGTGGTTGAGCAGAGGAAAATGCCACACAAGAACCCAAAAATTGCAGAAAACCCCATCGCGCGGGTTGGAGAAGGCAACATGCGGGTTGCAGAAGATAAAACGCAAGCCAAAAAAACACCAAATAATGGCGTCTACAGCCTCACGCAAAAGAAAGACAGTCGTCGAGCTTAAAATGATGGAAACAATGCCCAAAAAACGGTCGCCTAGCACAGAGAGAAACAAAAAACTTGAGCCTAGTTATAAAAAAATGAATTCCTACAAACAGATTTTGAAGACACCCAAGCAAAGGATTTCAAAAATCTTATGAGTCTAAAATTTCATGAAGGAATTAAAGATTTTCAAACCTATTTCGAAAAATAACTTGGGAAATTTCAATAATGAAATTATTATTTTTCAAAAAAATAGCTCTGATACCATATTATGGTAAAATAATGAATGTGTTATTAAACAAAGATCATAAATGACCTATATATACAAGTATACACAAAAATGTTTCTATAACGAACAAAGAGAGAGAAATAGAAACATTCTAAAGAGAGAAAGAGAAAGTTTCCATATTGAACGGAGAGAGAATATGGAAACATAGAAGAGGAGTGACCATTAGAAATAGAAATAAATCTACAGAAGAGAGAAAAACAAAAATAGAGAGATTTAACTCTAATAAAATGTTTCTAAATAGATTGTTTAGGAAAGTGTAGTTTGCATCCTATGAACATGAATTCTTTATTTTGAATTCAACTTAAAAAAAACATACGCTTATTAAAAATTCAAGTCACTGAAGCAGCAAAAATGAATTATATGCAGAAAGTAGCAATATCAAAAACACAGAAGCAACAAGATTGTATGGTTGGAAGTTGCAGAAGCAAAAATAAATCTGGCCTGTATAGACAGCGATCGTGGCAGAAAAAACTTCTAATAGATGAAAATATTCAGTTTGAAAATAACAGAGAAAAGTTGCAGCTGAAAACATGTTTTTGTTTGAGTTGTATTACTTATGAATGTTGGTTCAGGGCTTAGGGCACATCTTTTACAGTCAAAAGTCAAATGAAATCATTCCAAACACATTGAAAACGACATCTGCCATCAAGAAACATCCTGGAATCACAAAAGCACACACAGTTTCAACTCCAAAGTAATCCAGCCTAAAAAACTCTTCTCCTGTCCAAATCCACAGGCAAATCAAACCCAATTTTGACTCTGAAATATATCGTACACAGAACAATATAGGTTTTTGGCCAGTTTGATAAGTTAGTAATACTGTAATACAACAAAGAGTGAGCCAAACATTTTTTACAAGTGAACCTAATATTTCTGGTGTACCTTATGATACAAGTAGTTCAATAATTATCAATGCAGTAAACAAAGTGCATGACTAAGAAATTTTTGCATTTCAGAGAGAAAATTAAAATATAATGACAGTGTGTAAATGAACTTAACTGAATCGGTCCATTGAAAGTTCCAAATTTGTTGATTACCACACAATCAAACAATTGTGTATACATGCATGCAGCATTCACTATAATTAATTTATCAGCTTAAGATTGGATGCTTATAGTAGTTAATTGAGTCTGGTTCATACTAAAAGAATAAAATAAAATAAAGCACCTAAAGAATAAAATAAAGGGCAAAAACAATTGGAAATCTAACATAAAGCTGATTCGTACTCATGAAAAGACCTCAAATGGACATTCAAGAAATGCATACCTGCAATGGAAAGAAACACACTAGGAAGCTTAGCTGCACACAAGTTCTCATCCAACATATGAAGTTTCTGCATGCCATTCTTCAAAAAGGACGTAACAAACATTGTTTCATCTGAGGGCTGCTTTTCAAATTTAGACAGTGACAATGAAATAGAATACAACATATTTGCCAGTTCTACAGCTGGTATTTCTGCAGAACCACAACTACAAAGTGCTTGCAAAACACTAATGATATGCCTCATAAGGAAACGGTGTTGAATATCTACAAGAGCCTTCAAATGTCTTAACAGTTTCGCAACAACTTTTGTAGATAGAAGTGGTAATATCAGCTTCAGAGTATTTAGGATGTGGAGGACTTTCAATTCTTCACTACAAACTTCAGTGTCTACTTGAGTTCTTACTTTATTTCCTGAAGGAAGCCATTGCTTGAACAAGGCATAAACAGCCTTACTGGCCTTTCCGAGAACTAATGAACCCTGGAATGACTTTAAGACATGCTCAAGGCATTCCTGCCCACATTTCCTCACCTGTTATCCAAATTAGAGGAGAAGTCAGCAATACAACAGACATGGTTTTTTGATGTCCAACATTTAAGAGTGCTTGGAGCTAATCACTGCTCAAGAAAGAATGATAGAAACACAATGAGAATGTTCAAATGACAAAATATTATGCCTATTGATCCGTGCACATGCAATTTATTCTCTTGATTGCAGACACACATGAATACTAGCAGTACATTTAAAGTTTAAACCAGAACAAGATCTCAAGATGATGAACTAAGGAGTATAGCACTCACCCTTAAGTATGAAACATAAGATGAGATGTAAGTTGGCTGGGAAATGTGTAACAGCTTTTATGTGCCTCAAAGTAAGTGGTGTCGAATATCTGAAGGTGCCTTCAAATGTATGAACAGTTGGAAACAACTTTTGTGGACAGACGTGGTAATTCACTTTAGTGATTAAAATGGAAGTCTTTTATTTAACTAAATAAGTCTATAAAATATAAATAATCACTAATGATTTAGACTTATCTTCCAAGATATCTCCTATGTGAGATAAGATTTCTATTTTGGAAGATTATATATTTTAGCTAAATAATATAAAGATAGATGCAAGATACTAGATTCACAAAAAGAAAAAAATTAAAGACAAGCAGATGATCCTAGTTGTGGTGAAGGATCATTTGATTCCTCACTTGTCAAAGAGGAAAACAGTCGTCAATCTTTTCCAAAGTGAAAACATAAACAGGAAAATAATAGGGAAACAAACTCAAATCCATAGGGATGTCCAATATGGATACTGTTACCAGTTGCCTTATGGTCAATTTGGCAGTCAGGGAGAAGGTTGCAGGTGTGGTGCTTGTAAATTTGGCATTGAGTGGGTTCTACATCTTCATGGTCTCCTTTTGTTCAGAGCATTTGTGCCAAGGAAAGGCTTCCTTCTTTTGAGAGACTTGTGGGATAATTCCATTCAAGAGGAAACGCAAATGGAGTCAAAAGCCAGCAAGAAAGGTGGTGATGAGAATTTAGCTCTCGTGGGACAGCAAAAAAGAAATAAAGGAAAAAGGAACAGCAAGTGAAAAGAAAGGATGAGGATTCATCCTCACAGACAAAGAAAAAGAGCTTGAGTCATTCAAGTGCTATAATTGTCATAAGTTTGGTCCTTTAGCTTTTAAGTGTCTAGACAAGAAGAACCAAGGAAAGTAGCAGCATCATGAAGTAACAGCCTATGTAGAAACTCCAATGAACAAGTTTGCTGCCAATTTTGGGAAAGACTTCTCAATGGTTTCTCGTCTTTCTACCAGGACAATTTTGAAGAATGCTTCATTTGTGGACAGTGGTGCCTCTAGACATATGACATCAACTTAACTGTAATTTCCCAAACCAGAAAAAAAAAACCCTAGAGTTCAAGTTGAGCTTGTTAATTATGCCAAGTATCTAGTAGTAGAAGTTGGTGCAATTCCTTTTTTATTATAATCAGGTAACTCTTTGCAATTTGACGATGTTTTTCTTGTTCCTGGTCTCAAGAAAAATTTACTTTAAATTTGGGTAATGGAGGATAAGGGCTTTGCAGTTGAATTCGAGGATCAGCAAGTTCTTATCAGACCAAAGGGATCTAGCCTAGTTACAACATAGGTTTTTGGTGTTAGAGAAGGCAACTATTATAGGTTACAGGGTGAACCAGTTGTAGCTTTAGTTCATAAGGGTGATAATTTGTGTGAGTTATGGAACAAAAGGACGGGCATCTACAGTATGCAGCATTACCCATTCTGAAGAAGATTGTTACAAGAATTCCAGAGTTCAGCATTGAGCAAGGAGTTTGTAGAGGATGCACACTTTGCAAGCATGCCAAGGCTATCTCCCAAGCAACGAGCATACGTCTGAAGGGATTTAATACTTAATGCATTTGGATGTGTGCGGATTGATGTCAATAGGATCAATTTTTGGAAGCATGTATTGTGTTCCCTCCATTGAGGATTTCTCTCACAAGACAAGGATCTATTTTTCGAAGACCGAGAATGAGGTCTCTAGCAAGTTTCAAGGAAGAAGATCAAGTTGTTGAGATCGGAAAATGGGGGAGAGTATATTTCCAAGGAGTTTAAAAGTTTTTGCAAGGAAGCAAGGATAAATAGGGAGCTGATAGTTCGGTAAAAACCACAGCAGAATGGGGTTGTAGAACGGAAAAGTTAATCAATCACAAGGGCTGCTAAGGCCATTATTAATGACCTGGACTTACCACATCTTTGATTCTTGTGTATATTTCCACATACTTGTAGAGAAGAGGGCAAAATTGGAACCTTCCAGCAAGAAGGGTTTATTTGTAGGTTATAATGAGACTTCAAAGGTCTACAAAATCTACATTCCAAAGCTAAGGAAAGTTGTAGTCAACAGGGATGTCAAATTTGAAGACGATTTTGCATCAACAGAATCTTAGGAATTTAATTCAATAACAGAGGATGAGGAGCAGGAAGCTTCAAAGGTTGGATCTCCAAAAATTCCATTTATTTCTATTTCAAGACAAGCCTTCGGGTGAGGAGAGAGAAGTTCCAATCCCTTCTGTTAGGAGATCTTGATGGTTTAAACAAACATTGAGAAATACGGAGGAGCGCATTTAGAGAGAATAGACATTTGAAGAAATTTCTTCACTTCATAGCCTTAATGAGTAACATCATTGAGTCTTTAGATCGGCAATTAGCTAATATTCTGACCAAGCCCTTAGCAAAAGGGAGGTTTGAAGTATGAAAGAAAAACTTA
>BSBK01006028.1:0-5000 GCA_027943335.1 Chamaecyparis obtusa | reverse complement strand
AATTGAGTATTAAATTTGTCTCATGTATCCAACATATTCTTGAAATAGAAAATCTGTAGTGCAACCATTGAGATAAACATTATTTCAATAGATACTTTCAACCTCAAAGACAATAGAGTAATAGGATTAAGTAGATCAAATTATAATAAGTTATTTGCATTGTAAACAATAAGTATCAAAGACTTGTAATGAAAGATTTAGTAATAAGTGGAAAGTAATATTTTAACCTGCATTTCAAACTAGCCACATAATTAGCAACATTTTGTCTGATTGCACAAGCTATTTTATTGTAGGTGTTGAGATGTAAATATGCCTCTTATCAAGTAACTCTATCTTACAACTGGTCAATTTGTCTTTTAATTTTTTTCTTATCATGATTTTCTTTCCTATTAGGCGGGACTCATGCTGTAACACAACTCTTGTTATTTTTGGTTTTGAGTAAATTAGTACTAGTGGATGATAAAATATGTTTAATGTATATTGGAGGGTATAAATTGGAGAATATAAAAATTGAATTTAAAAGTGATAATAATTTATAATATGCAACAATAAATATAAATTAACAATTGAGATCTAGCTTATAATTCCTCTAGGATTATGTCATTTTTCACAATGTAAGTAACTGGTTAATTTATGAAATAGATTGTGTGAAAATAGGATTGATTTTGACTATTGGTATGTTTTCTTTGTTATTGATGTTGATGCAGGAGCATCCTGGGTGTAAGAGCAATCTTGCATCACCCAAAAATATTCTTGTTTTTGTATTCAATAAGGGCTATCTTGTGCAAAGCTGTTATTTATGGAAACTTGCTATTTTTAGTAAGTTGGTCATATGATCTCAGAATATTCTGATTTCATAGGTGGAGGTTCATCTTAGTCATATCAGCCTGCCAGTAAAGTTTCATTGCTAGATCAAGTCTAGTTTTGAAGATATTGTAGATTTTCGGTATTAGCAGCAAGGTATAGAAACTTTGAACTTGGTTTTGAAGGCTTTAGAGGCCCCGAATGAGGTCGAATTTTCAATTGAATGAAGCTTGCTTAATTTAGGTGTTGTAGAGCTCCTTGTGCCCTTTCCGAATTAGGGTCATAATAGTCAATTGGAGCAACTGGTGATGACTTATGGTCTTCGGAAGTTGGGTCACCTGAAATGGCAGAAAATAATTTTCCTTCAAAATTTCTGTTCGGGTTTCAAAAGTTATTTTGAGCCGACTTTGATGTAATAAATTAAAAAATAAAATAACTCTAAGTTTGGTCGGCCCTATGGGCTAAATTTTGGAACCTTCTCGGGCGGTGAAAATTGCCTATATAAAGAAGGCCCGTAGTGTTATCTTAGGCAATTCGGGACAGTTTTGGGTATTAATTCGAGGCTTTGTCCTTCAGATTATTGTAAGGGATTTCTCATGTGGCTTTGCATATTGTAATTCTAAAGTTTGTAATTCACATTTGTGGAGATAATAAGAAGCCCATTTTCTATTCTTGCATATTGTTGTTGTTTCTCTATTTCTGGTATGTGTTTGTGGTATTAAGGGGAGCACCCTTCATAAAGTGGTATCAGAGCAGGTGTTCCTGAGTGTGTAAACAGATCACCGATTGTGAGGCAGTTTGCACCAGGACCATGGGTTAGGGTTTTTTGTGTAAACAAATCACCGACTATGAGGTAGTTTGCACCAGGACCATGGGTTAGGGTTTTTGTGTAAACAAATCACCGACTGTGAGGTAGTTTGCACCAGGACCATGGGTTAGGGTTTTTGTGTAAACAAATCACCGACTGTGAGGTAGTTTGCACCAGGACCATGGTTAGCGTTTCAGCGAGAAGTGTGAAAATGCCTCCATGAAGGGAACGTGGCAGAAGAGTTGGTGTTGTAACACCTGAGGTTAGGAAATTGCAGAGACAAGTGCGAGCATTGCAAGAGGAGATTCGCAGAGGAATGAATCTTAATGTTAGAGATGAAAGTGAGGATGAAGCCGAAGAAGAAGATCAAGAAGGAGAAGTCAAAGTTGTGAACCAGGGGGAAGAAAGACTTTTCGAGCTATCTCAAAGATCAGGAAGAGACCTAAGATCAAGGTCCTAACATTTTCTAGAAATCTTAACCCAGAAGAGTTGATCGACTGGATCAATGAAAGTGAATAATATTTTGAGTATGAAGATATCGAAGATCCTGATCGGGTCAAGTTTGCGAAGGCCAGACTGAAGGGTCATGTGAAGATCTGGTGGCAAGAGATTCAGTTGGAGTGAAATTGAAAAGGAAAGGATAAAATCACAAGATGGGGCGGATGGTGGATAAATTGAAGCAACAGTTCATCCCTGTTGATTATGAGCTTGACCTGCTGAAGAAAATGCAAAGTTTGAAGCAAGCGGGACGATCTGTTCAGGAGTATATAGAGGAGTTATATCGAATCCTCATCAAAATAGGCCATGCAGAAGTTGACAAGGAGAAAGTTGTCTGTTACCTTAATGGGTTAAGGTCGAGCATTCAAGAATAATTGAATCTGGTTCGAATGAACAGTATTGAAGAGGCATACCAGTTTGCCCTAAAAGTAGAGGAAAAGTTGAACAAGAAGTTTGAGAGTAGACAAAGTGGAAGAGGTCGTGATGGAAGATCTAGTGGACGGTCATATGGAGATTGAAATGAAGATCCGAAAAAGAAGGATGAGGCCAGTAGCAGTTAGAATCAGAGAGGAGATATTCCAATCGTTTCATGATCAGAATAATAGAGATCAGAGAAGAAGAGGAAGAGGACAAGGTTCAGGAAGAGGAGGCTTTCGTGAACATGTTTTCACTATGGAGAAGAAGGTCATAGGGCATTTAAATGTCCTCAACACCAAACGAGAGACAGATAGGAGGAATGAAGGCCAAGCCAGAGTTGCATATGTAGATGAAGATGCTAGATCATTCACATCTAAAGATGCTGAAAAGGAGAAACGCTAGTTAACAGAAGAGTCATGTTGAGTGGTGAAAATGAACCTGAGCAAAGAAGGAGCCTATTTCACACCAGGTGCAAGTGTGGAGGGTAAGTGTTGTGATGTAATTATTGATAGTGGATAGTACTGATAATTTGGTGTCAAAAGAGATGGTGACAAATTTGAAGCTCAAGAGGCAAAAACATCCACATCCATATCGGGTTGCCTGGGTGCAGGATGACCACAAGGTCTATGGTCAATGAACAGTGCCTAATGAAGTTCAAGATCAGCAGGTACCAAGATGAGGTACTATGTGATATCATATTTATGGATGCATGCCATATGTTGTTGGGTAGACCTTGGCAGTTTGACAGATGTGTTGTACATGATGGTCGTACGAATACCTATTCCCTGACAAAGGATGGAGTGCAACATAAGCTAAAACCATTGAAGGAAATAGAAGAAAAGGTATGTGGTAATGCAAGAATAACTTTTGTTGATAGAGAAAATTTCTCAGATGGTATGCGGCATGAGCATATGTGTTTTACCTTAATTATAAAGGCTAGGAAAGAGGAAGTCAAAGATGTACCTATAGAAGTTGCAAAATTATTGAATGAATTTCAGGATATTGTATCCGATAATGTGTCTGATGGCATTACCACCAGTAAGAAAGATCAATGATCAAATGGATTTGATTCTAGGAGCTAGTTTGCCAAATAAGGTAGCACATAGAATGACACTAGCAGAAAGTGAAGAGTTGAAGACAGATTTGAAGTTTAGTTTATCACATCATCCACAAATTGTATATGGAAGTAGTCCCAGAAATGCATCTGAGTTGAGAAAAATAGATAAAGGAGAAATAAGTAGTGCTGAAGCTGAGGATTTTGCAGAACATTTGAAGAACATCCATGAGGAGGGTGAGGAAGCACATTTCCAAAATGAATGCCCAGTATAAGGCTAAGGCAGATGAGAAAAGGAGGCATAAGGAATTTTAGGTTGGAGATGAAGTCATGGTTCTTTTGCAGAAGGAGCGATTTCCAGTTGGTACATATAAGAAGCTAAAAATGAAGAAGTTTGGGCCATGTAAGATATTGAAGAAGAATGATTCAGAAATGCAGATGAGGTCAAGTTGCCTACTGAGCTGAATATTTCACCAGTATTTAATGTTTTAGATCTAACAAAGTATCATGAAGGAGGTGTTGAAGATGAGGTTACAACAACATGGTGGAGTATTCCAACAACCAGTTCAGATATCAAGGAGATTGAAGACATACTGGACAGTCGTGTTTGGTAGAAACATAAGGAACAAAACATGTGAAGAATATCTAGTCAAGTGGAAAGGATGGCCTGTTGAAGATTCATCATGGCTGACAAGGGAGGAGGTTAACCATCTTGGTTTTCCTCTTCACACCTGAGTCGTGACAGGGTCACTTCTCAAATTACCCTGGGTGTCTGATGCAGGAGCATCTTGGGTGTAAGAGCAATCTTGCATCACCCAAAAATATTCCTATTTTTGTATTCAATAAGGGCTATCTTGTGCAAAGCTGCTATTTATGAAAACTTGCTATTTTTAGTAAGTTGGTCATATGATCTCAGAATGTTCTAATTCACAAGTGGAGGTTCATCTTAGTCATATCAACCTGCCAGTAAATTTTCATTGCTAGATCAAGTCTAGTTTTGAAGATATTGCAGATTTTCAGTATTGGCAGTGGGGTACAGAAACTTTGAACTTGGTTTTGAAGGCTTTAGAGGCCCTAGATGAGGTTGATTTTTGGCTGAATGAAGCTTGCTTTTTAGGCATTGTAGAGCTCCTCGTGCCCTTTCCAAATTGGGGTCATAATAATCAATCAGAGCAACTGGTGATGACTTATGGTCTTCGAAAGTTGGTCATTTGAAATGGCAGAAAATAGTTTTCCTTCAAATTTTTGTTCGGGTTTCAAAAGTTATTTTGAGCCGACTTTGATGTAATAAATTGAAAAATAAAATAACTCTAAGTTTGGTCGGCCCTATGGGCTAAATTTCTGGAACTTTCTCGGGTGATGGAAATTGCCTATATAAAGAAGGCCCGTAGTGTTGTCTTAGGCAGTTCAGGACAATTA